>OY744546.1:34505304-34512804 GCA_963556195.1 Sepiola atlantica | reverse complement strand
ACACATGCATCATCACACTGTGTACACATACATCATCACACTGCGCACACATGCATCATCACACTGCGCACACATGCATCATCACACTGCACACACATGCATCATCACACTGCGTACACATACATCATAACACTGCGCAAACATACATCATCACACTGCGCATACATGCATCATCACACTGCGTACACATACATCATCACACTGCACACACATGAATCATCACACTGTGCACACATGCATCATCACACTGCACATACATACATCATCACACTGTGCACACATACATCATCACACTGCGCACACATGCATCATCACACTGTGCACACATGCATCATCACACTGCACATACATACATCATCACACTGCGCACACATACATCATCACACTGCGCACACATACATCATCACACTGCGCAAACATACATCATCACACTGCGCACACATGAATCATCACACTGTGTACACATACATCATCACACTGCGCACACATGCATCATCACACTGCACACACATGCATCATCACACTGCGTACACATACATCATCACACTGCGCAAACATACATCATCACACTGTGCATACATGCATCATCACACTGCGTACACATACATCATCACACTGCGCACACATGCATCATCACACTGCGCAAACATACATCATCACACTGCGTACACATACATCATCACACTGCACATACATAAATCATCACACTGTGCACACATGCATCATCACACTGTGCACACATGCATCATCACACTGTGTACACATACATCATCACACTGCGCACACATGCATCATCACACTGCGCACACATGCATCATCCCACTGCACACACATGCATCATCACACTGCGTACACATACATCATCACACTGCGCATACATGCATCATCACACTGCGTACACATACATCATCACACTGCGTACACATACATCATCACACTGCGCACACATGCATCATCACACTGCGCAAACATACATCATCACACTGCGCACACATGCATCATCACACTGCGTACACATACATAAATCATCACACTGTGCACACATACATCATCACACTGTGCACACATACATCATCACACTGTGCACACATACATTATCATACTGTGCACACATGCATCATCACACTGTGCACACATGGATCATCACACTGTCCACACATACATCATCACACTGCACACATGCATCATCACACTGTGCACACATGCATAATCACACTGCACACATGCATCATCACACTGCGCACACATTCATCATCACACTGCACACATGCATCATCACACTGTGCACACATGCATCATCACACTGTGCACACATGCATCATCACACTGCACACACATGCATCATCACACTGTGCACACATGCATCATCACACTGCACACACATGCATCATCACACTGCGCACACATGCATCATCACACTGTGCACACATGCATCATCACACTGTGCACACATGCATCATCACACTGCACATACATACATAATCACACTGCGCACACATGCATCATCACACTGTGCACACATGCATCATCACACTGCACACACATGCATCATCACACTGCGCACACATGCATCATCACACTGCACACATGCATCATCACACTGTGCACACATGCATCATCACACTGCACATACATACATCATCACACTGCGCACACATGCATCATCACACTGTGCACACATGCATCATCACACTGCACACACATGCATCATCACACTGTGCACACATGCATCATCACACTGTGCACACATGCATCATCACACTGCGCACACATACGTCATCACACTGTGCACACATGCATCATCACACTGCACACACATACATCATCACACTGTGCACACATGCATCATCACACTGTGCACACATGCATCATCACACTGTGCACACATGCATCATCACACTGCACATACATACATCATCACACTGCACACATGCATCATCACACTGTGCACACATGCATCATCACACTGCACATACATACATCATCACACTGCACACATGCATCATCACACTGTGCACACATGCATCATCACACTGTGCACACATGCATCATCACACTGTGCACACATGCATCATCACACTGTGCACACATGCATCATCACACTGCACATACATACATCATCACACTGCACACATGCATCATCACACTGCACATTCATGCATCATCACACTGCGTACCCATACATCATCACACTGCGAAAACATACATCATCACACTGCGCATACATGCATCATCACACTGCGTACACATACATCATCACACTGCGCACACATGCATCATCACACTGCGCAAACATACATCATCACACTGCGCACACATGCATCATCACACTGCGTACACATACATCATCACACTGCACATACATAAATCAGCACACTGTGCACACATACATCATCACACTGTGCACACATGCATCATCACACTGTGCACACATGCATCATCACACTGTGCACACATACATCATCACACTGTGCACACATGCATCATCACACTGTGCACACATGCATCATCACACTGTGCACACATGCATCATCACACTGCACATACATACATCATCACACTGTGCACACATACATCATCACACTGTGCACATATACATCATCACACTGCACATACATACATCATCACACTGTGCACACATGCATCATCACACTGTGCACATATGCATCATCACACTGCGCACACATGCATCATCACACTGCGCACACATGCATCATCACACTGCGCACACATGCATCATCACACTGCACACATGCATCATCACACTGTGCACACATGCATCATCACACTGTGCACACATGCATCATCACACTGTGCACACATGCATCATCACACTGCACATACATACATCATCACACTGCGCACACATACATCATCACACTGCGCACACATACATCATCACACTGCGCACACATACATCATCACACTGTGCACACATGAATCATCACACTGTGTACACATACATCATCACACTGCGCACACATGCATCATCACACTGCACACACATGCATCATCACACTGCGTACACATACATCATCTTACTGTGCAAACATACATCATCACACTGCGCACACATGCATCATCACACTGCGTACACATACATCATCACACTGCACATACATAAATCATCACACTGTGCACACATACATCATCACACTGTGTATACATGCATTATCACACTGTGTATACATGCATCATCACACTGTGTACACATACATCATCACACTGCACATACATAAATCATCACACTGTGCACACATACATCATCACACTGTGCACACATGCATCATCACACTGTGTATACATGCATCATCACACTGTGCACACATACATCATCACACTGTGCATACATGCATCATCACACTGTGTACACATACATCATCACACTGCGCACACATGCATCATCACACTGCACACACCTGCATCATCAGACTGCACACACATACATCATCACACTGCGCACACATGCATCATCACACTGCGTACACATACATCATCACACTGCACATACATAAATCATCACACTGTGCACACATACATCATCACACTGTGCACACATGCATCATCACACTGTGCACACATAAATCATCACACTGTTCACACATGCATCATCACACTCTGCACACATGCATCATCACACTGTGCACACATGCATCATCACACTGCACACACATACATCATCACACTGTGCACACATGCATCATCACACTGGACACACATACATCATCACACTGCACACACATACATCATCACACTGTGCACACATACATCATCACACTGTGTACACATACATCATCACACTGTGCACACATAAATCATCACACTGTGCACACATGCATCCTCACACTGTGCACACATGCATCATCACACTGCACACACATACATCATCACACTGTGCACACATGCATCATCACACTGTGCACACATGCATCATCACACTGCACATACATACATCATCACACTGTGCACACATACATCATCACACTGTGCACACATACATCATCACACTGCACATACATACATCATCACACTGTGCACACATACATCATCACACTGTGCACACATACATCATCACACTGTGCACACATACATCATCACACTGCACATACATACATCATCACACTGTGCACACATACATCATCACACTGTGCACACATACATCATCACGCTGTGCACACATACATCATCACACTGCACATACATACATCATCACACTGTGCACACATACATCATCACACTGTGCACACATACATCATCACACTGTGCACACATACATCATCACACTGCACATACATACATCATCACACTGTGCACACATACATCATCACACTGTGCACACATACATCATCACACTGTGCACACATGGGGAATGGTGTCAAACATCGGGCCGTGACTACAATCGTTTCAGCATGCCGACGATTCCACTGGGCAAAGAGATTTACTAAAGATGTCTAAATCTTTTGGATGAAACCGCGATACATTTCTGAAATATGTAACATACAGTATTTAAATAAATTATATTAGCTCTCTTATATGATCAAGCACTTTATTTGATTTCTTTTCATATACAACCTGACACTATATATATATATATATATATATATATATATATATATATATATATATATATATATATATATATATATATATAATATTATCTTTGATTTAGTTTGGTAGAAAGAAATCTAACAGAGTGGTCAATTATTTAATAATAAGAGCATAATATTTATTAATGGTATTACAGAAGATCAGGTCAAATCAACATGACACCATCGGATTCCGACTGAAGATAGTCGGTGATAGTTTGTTGTCTATTATTTAAGCAAACCCAGCAAAGCATTAGGTTTCGTTTTTTAGGGACTGCACCTGGCTTGAAACCAATGGTATCATGTTGATTGGGCCTGATCTTTTTTTTTTTACTATGGAATCACCATTTATCAAGGGCCACTCGAGGTTATGGGTTGATGAGTGTCAGGTGGTCGGTGAGACAACATCGTAATGATGGTGGAAGTTTGGGAGAATTTGATTATTTAGGAGGACGGCTTAACAAGAATCTGTTTACATTGAAGTTGAAAATGACAATTTGTAGTCAGCTGGGAAGCAGCCCCGCTTAATTGTGTTCCACAAAAAGAAACTTTGCTCATGGAAGCTTCGTTTAGTTTTAGGCACAGAGAGGGAGAAAGGGAATTTATTGACAGTGGTTGTAGCTAGACGAGTTTTTGTTGTAAATATTTTATAGGGGGGGGGCATAGTTTGAAGCTCAGCTGAGCACCTGCTATGAAAGTATCTTTTGTAACACCATATATATATATATATATATATATATATATATATATATATATATATATATATATATATATATATATATAGTGAGCAATGAAAATATATATGGCAATCAAGCTACACAGAAGCTCCCGTGTTTCACCCCCGGGGCGAATCGTCAGGCTAAATGCATTTAGCCTGACAATTTCCCCACTACCTAGCTCTTCTTACGTATCGAGCACTGTTGAAGTAAATACTGAAAACTGATACATAAAAAATTATATCTCCTTATAATATTTTATGTGGATACATGAAGTACTAATATATATATATATATATATATATATATATATATATATATATATATATATATATTACCATATCGCACGGTAGTCTTAAGGGTAGTATATTATTATTATTATTTTGATTATTATTATTATTTATTTATGTATATATAAGTAACATTTTAAGCTGAATTATTTCGACACTTGATTGGGGAAATGGTAGTTTGATCTGTACCATTGGAGAGCCATGCATATAACTGTCCTGTTTTTAAATCTCCGAAACAGTTACATGGTAAACAGCTGATGATCCCCGTGTTAATATTGGATGCTTACGTTAAGGTCTCCTGTTTTTGTTTCACTGTTAGATACTTAATCCCCCTTTTTATTTTATTTACTTACTATTATATATTTTATTTATTTATGAATTTTCCAACGAATGTTAAGTCTGCACTATTTTGGATTTAGTTAGTTTCTGTGGGAATTTAAACTGCATTTTCCTTTTTTTTTTTTTGTCTTTTTGTTTAAAACAACTCAAAGCTTCTTTAGACTATATATATATATATATATATATATATATATATATATATATATATATACATATATATCTGTGTGTGTGTTTGACGTGTTATTTTAGTTAGAATAACAAAGGTATCTAATATGCTAAGTTAGAAAATATTCCGTGAAAGCAAGCAATATGAAAATACACAAAAGTTTGAATATTCTGCGCCTATGACGTCAGTCACCTAAGCCTGTGTTTTTTCCTAGAACACTCAAGTAAATCCTATGACAAACTAGTGTCCTGTAACAATGGCGGTTCAGACCATTTGCTGCGCTTAACATCTATAACTGGCAGAAAGCATCGATTTCACTATTAGAAAGGAACCTTCTTTACTTTACTTGTATAATAATTCTATTATCAAAAAAATACATCATGTAATAAATAAAGGGGATATCATACATATCGATATATTAGTACCATCATCACTACCCCTGTACCTACCTATGTCATGTTGAAAACTGTTACTAATAAAAATGCTTCTCTGAGATAATGCTGTCATTTCTTTTCACTCCTTTCAAGCGTTGATATCGGGGCCGTGGAGTTTGTAGTCCAAATATTCAACTCCGACCCATGAAATTTTATAACGTTTGAATCCGACTTTTAAAATTTTAAGTTCTGACTCTGAACTAAAAATCTTATCCCACGTAATCTCTACTTATATAAAGTTGGGTGGGCAAAAATAAGGGTCCTATTTTTAAAAATTCATAACTTTTTTATTTATTGATTTTTTTTTTTTTTTTTTTAGAATAAGTAAAGGACCCCTTCCGAAGCAAGCATGAGCCGTATTGGCCCTAAGGAACGTACCCTCATTTAGAAAACATTATTTTTGCTTAAAAAACTCAAAACAGTGTAAAAAACAATACTTTAGTTTTTGTAAGTTTTAAGAAGTGTTTTTCGGCTAAAATTTGTTTTGTTTATTTCAAAAAATCTCGGAAGGGTCAGTCTACACACACATAAAGTTTGGTGAGTTTAACTTTTATTTTATGGAAGTTATTCAAATTCAAGTTATTCAAATTTAAAGATAGGACCCTTATTTTGGCCCACCCTATATATTTGTATATACAGGATTCTCTCCTAAACTAATTAACCGATCATTATAAATTTGGGGAAACAGCTGCTAGCTGTAAGGGTTGGTAATGTGGATTATATTTAGTTTAATTTAATTTTATGCAAAAGGGTGGAAAAAAGGGTGTGAAAGCCCTTTGTGAAAATTTAGATATCTCCGATTTTTGTGAAATTTTAACAGACGAGTTTAGGGGGCCAGATTTTGGGATTGATAAAGTCGTGGAATATCTCAGAGAACCACCTGTGTTTTCCTGGAGGTGTGACATGGAGCTGAGTCCTGCTCCCATATGGCCTTCCCACAAACACCCTCTCAACCCAACACTTGACAAC
>OY744546.1:34417804-34492804 GCA_963556195.1 Sepiola atlantica | reverse complement strand
AGCAGCAGCAGAATCAAAATCAAAATCAGATTTATTTTTAACAGGCCTTTGATTAGTGCTCTATAAGAGGGTGAGGCCTGTCTGTTAGTCTTGATCGAAGTCCTCCTCTCAGGGCTCGGCAGTCACGAGGATCAAAGTTCGCAATCTCCAGGGCTGCACGGTCGCGTTTACACAGCTCATCTCAAAAGAGCTTTGGTCTTCTCGCCTGCCGACTTCAGCTTTCATTGATTAAATTTTGTTAAAAAACTATTGAAGATAAAGCAATTAAATTTGGCATGTATATGTAAAATTTGCTGTCATGAAACCATTAAAAAGAAGATAGCTCAGTATTTGAGGAGCTCATATAAGTTTTAACAAATTTGTTTAATTTGTAATTGCTACCAAAATGACGTGTTTAACAGTTTATCATGCACACAGCATTTTTTTTTTTTTTTTGGAGGGAGAAAGGGTCTGCTTTTTTTAGACAATTATGTGTGGTTTTAAGAGGATTTTGCTGGGAAAAGACTTTACCTATGTATTTGTGACATATTTGCGTTAAACATTAGGTAAAGAAAAAAATTGTTTTTGATGAATTCTAAAATAATTTATGTCGGTAATAGTAATTTGTTTTATGAAATTTGCGGATAAACTTGTAGTAATGCAGAGTATTTAGCAAATAATTTTTATTGGAGGTTGTATTTTTGTCACACGGACTTAGGGTTAGTGGTAGATTTAAGGGACAATTCTACAGCGGTTTTGTTGTTGTCGGCTTAAGATATGTTTTTGTTCACTCCTAGGAGGTTCACTCCCGCAGACTTTACCTTTTGGATTAGTTTGCAGCTAATTGCATAATACTATCAGGAAATGAGGACTTGACCTTATGTCTAACCTCCTGCAGAGGAGGTAAATAAACATACTAAAATGTAAACATCATAATAATGTGCTATCAGATATAGAAGATTGAAAAAAAAAATTGTATACTATACGACGGGGAATCTGACAACAAATAACTATGGTGGATGTATTTTAATAATAATAAAACTTTATATTATTCAAAAAGTATTATTATTATTATTAAAATACATCCACCTTAGTTATAAATGCGTAGGTAAAGCTAAATAAATATTTCTTCAATAATTTCATAAGTGTATTTCCTTTAAATTAGTTTATGATGGTAATAGTAATGATTACACAGAAAAAATTAATATTTGTATTTTGCAAATATGAACAATAAATAAACATCATAATACTTTACACAACAAATTACTAAGGTGGATTATTTTACCCCATCACCGCTTGCAAAGTCAGACTAAACTAATCGCTAAAATTTGCAAGCCATTATTTGTGCTATTTTGTTTGATCGAAAACAATAAATACTTATTTCTGGGGGCTACTTTATGGTAGGGAGTCTAGTCCCCGCTTCAAACTTCGATAACTCACTTTTATTTACTTATTTACAATGGCTAAATCCTATTTTAACAAACTAAAATACTTACAGTAAAATGGATTCTACTTTGATCTTTTTTTTCAGAATTGATACATTAATACTTTTTTTAAAAGTTAAATCATTCTTTAATATTTCCCCCGGACAACGCCGGGACACAGGTCCTGCTAGTTATATATATATATATATATATATATATATATATATATATATATATATATATATATATATATATATATATATTATTAAGTATATATTCTGATAACAGAATAGCTCTAACGAAACATTTTCAAATTCTTTCACAAATTCAAATAACAAAAAAGTCGCCGTCTTTGTTTACAAGCTGCGGATGCCTACTTACTTATTGCTGATACTTTGCAAAAAAAATCAAATTGGCAAGAATGCATGGTTATTCTTTTATGTAAAATTTTTTGTATGGTGTTCCTTCTTTGTGTATGGTGTGCCTCCATATTATATGGTGTGCCTTCTTATAGATTTACCAAAAACTTTCTTGACAGATATTTATGACAATTACATGAAAAAAAAACCCTCTGTTTCACTGATTTAAATGTTCGAAATTTTTTTTAATGAAGACTTACTGAATCACAGCGGTCGAAAATTGATAACCGATTACGGTTACACAATTTGACCAACCAAATTCGAACATATACTACCTTAAAAGGCATTCTTTTATTAAGTTTTTAAAGCTAAATTTCACCAAATTCCGACCACTGTGTGTTTTGAAATCGAGTTCAACAAAAATTGAAAAAAACCTGTTTTTACGATATCATTTTTTTTCATCTCACTGATAAAAAGTAATAAAAACAAAACACATATATAAATAACATTGATAAACTTTTAGATAAATCAATTTTAGTTTGATGTATGGTTTGACAGGATTTTATAGGTTTATAGCGATGTTATGAGTGTTTTTCCAATGGATCCCCCTCCCAATGTTGTTTCAATGACGTTTTACAAGCAGTGTACAACAGACTGAGTCAGTTGTGAGGATCATGTAGCAGCACTTGGATGATAAAATGGAATGTTAAGAATAAATAATACTTTTTAAAAGAAAAAATGGCTTGTCTATTCTGTATCGAACCATTTTCTTTCAGCTTGCAGACTCATGTTTTTCCCTTGGAACCAAATAACAATTTCTCTGACAGAAGCAGACGTTTATCCCCCCCCCTCATCTCAAAAGTTTGGACTAATATCACAGTTTTGTGGATCTGAAATTCACAACGTGGTGACAGAGTTATTGATGGAGCAACTGATCAGAACTCATGCAACACTCCCCTATGCCACGACATATTGTCACATTGAAACAACCATCCTATTCACTTTATTTTGATTGTGTGACTTTTTCTTTTTCCCAAGCTCAAGGGGATCACCAAGGGATATCGTTTTGGAAACATGGAGACCATCAAGAGATCCGTAATGATGAAACTGAGATATATTCTAAAATAATATTTCCCGTAGTTCATAGAGGTGTAGCAGAGAAGGGTGGGAAAGGGCATTACACTTTGAAAGGGAAACCATGTAGTTTATTGTTTGGAATTGAAATAAATTGTTACTGACACCAGTCCTATTACTTTTCAGACACATCTGGTATGACACATCTTGTCACACTACTCTACCTCCCCACCCACTCATGCGTACTTTGGAATTTTATTTTCATAAACAGACTTCCAGACTCACATCACCATTCTGTTCTCACGTAAACATACAACTCATCAACTATTAGTACCTATTTTTATTCTATTCTTTCTTTACTTGCGATTTAGTATTTTCATTTCAACGAAATCTGTTTATTTTAAAATGAACAAATTAGGTCATCCCATAAGTTTTGTCCAGATTCTCTGCAATTTAATGGTAAGTGATGCGAGGTTCCCAGGTTCAGAGGTTACATCGACCGCAATTTTGTGAGAGTCCAAGATGAGAACAGTTGTCTGAATAATCCAAATAATGCACATAAGTGTATGTTTGTCTTGGAACAAAGTTGTCATTTATAAATGGATTTTAACAAAGTTTGGCAAAGAGATACAGATATATCACATCAGATTAATGCTCTAGATTCATATCAAACTGCATAGCTCAGAAAAGGGTACCAATTCTGGATTATCAGTCAACACTGATTATGCTTCAATGTAACATTGCAAAATATAATGAATCTAAGAATAATAAATCTCAGCTCCAAGAGTTCATTTAATAATGGTCAAAATAATTTTGACCTCAAATATAGTTAGGTGAAAATTGTTTTGTCTTTTGATGAATCTAAATTTATACATTTATGCATACTATGTTGACATAATGTTGACATCGGAAACAAAATGGCTTCATTATGAAATAATTAGTTGCTTTTGTGTGTGAACTCTATTCAAATTCCTTTATGGTTTGATAAATATTTTTTTCTTCTTTTTTATCTTTACTAGCAATATTATTATGCTCCCTCCGGTCACTTATTTTTGCGTTTGCTAATGAACAGCCGATTGTGACAAATTCTTGTTAATGTATGCTACCCTCTCAAAGGAGAAGGTAATGCCTGGAAAGATGGTCTCAACACAACAGAACAGATACTACACCTCAAAAGGAGGAGGTAATGCCCGAATGGATGGCCTCATAACAACAGAAC
The DNA here is from genome assembly GCA_963556195.1 of Sepiola atlantica. Lineage (NCBI taxonomy): Eukaryota > Metazoa > Mollusca > Cephalopoda > Sepiida > Sepiolidae > Sepiola > Sepiola atlantica. The sequence continues at coordinate 34,488,749 of OY744546.1, read as the reverse complement.
AAATACTCTACTACCGCCCACCCCTTAATTGAGCATTAAACACGAGTCTGAAATCGTATAGTAAACTGAATCGAGCATTAAAAGATAGTACAATATTAATAGGAGTAATAGTAGAGTTTCGGTTTCAGACCGACAGATATCAAATCTCTATTAGTAATAGATGTCTTGAATTTTTGTTAGACATTTAAATCTCTTAAAATTTATCAGTTTTTTTTTCTTCTGTGGGAAAAAAGGTTAGTGGAGAGGGGTTGTGCTCACAATCATCCCCATTTGTGAATATATATATATATATATATATATATATATATATATATATATATATATATATATATATATATATATAAGTCAGGTTCATTCTATATTCCAATAACCATGTTTTTATTTTATTATTCTTATTTTTATTTTTTCACATTTCCCTAAAACAACATTTCTGTGAGATATATTTTTTTACGGTCCGTTTCATTTGTCGTGAGCCAAACAACATTTTATGTCAATATCGTCTCTGCAACATCGTCAGAAAAATTCACAAAGAGTAAAAAAGTTCTTGGATTAAAGTGTCTTGGAAAAAACCTACACTATACAGTGGTTAATTGTTGGGTGAAACCAAACAAAAAAAACAAAGAAAAGAGCAAACTCACATGTGGGGGAACCCACTAGTACACCATTTTGAATTTTTCATTTCAGAGCTAGTGCATGCTAAAAGTTGTGTGGACATTTATAAATTTTAATTCAGTAATATTTCTTAAAATAGTTAATAAGTTCTATAATTTATTTATAAAAATTCGAATTCAGTTGAGGGTAATTTTTTACTTTCCTAAAGTTACATCAATTAGCCTTCAAATGCTTATTTAGGTCATTTGGATACGAAGCTAACTTTGGAGCTTGTCTCTTTTAAGTTCATCAGTTGAGAGCTAGCTATATACATTTAGCCATCCATTCAAGCAACTATGATGATGTCTAGGAAGTTAACTATCTTATGACTTATGTCTATTTTTACCTTAAGATCCAAATTTCTAAAAAAGTTATGTATATCCTTTTTGGTATTCTCTAACCTTCTATTTCCAGAGTTGACGAAGAATAGTGCATCATCTCTGTATAAATGATCCCTTAAACGTGGTAGATCTTTATAGAGCTCCTTCAGGAAGTAAAAGCTTACCAAATCCGTTACTTGTGCAGAGTCCGGTGAACCCATAGTAATGTCGAAATTATTTTCCCTATCTTTTCTTGTCCATAGTTTGTTATCATACAGAATCAAAGTTCTTCTAGTTAGTTTTATAATGTCTATTTCTAGTCTAGTTATGTTTGTTTCTATTCTTGCCATATCAAGAGCTTTGTCTAGAAGTGTGGGGGAAATTGATGGGTAATATGAATCTATGTCAAACATGATGAACTTCCCATTAGTCCCTTGGGGTAGTTTCCCAAACCAATTGATGACTTCATCCGACGATGACTACAAATTGTGAGTTATCTTGGATTTAATGGTGGGTATGATTCTATCCAATATCCTTTTGCTAATTGCTCCTATGTCCGATATACAAGGGGAGATTAATCTGATAGTGGGGTTATTATTGAAATCCTCTTTGAGATCCTTTAACGTAAATCTCGGGCATTTAGGAGTATATATCTCAATGTTGTTATCTATATTGATTTTAGAGCATATTTCTAAGGCTGTAGAATTGATATCACTGAGGTCATTTACATTGGTTATTTTATAGTTTTTCAGTAGTTCTTTCATAATCAGATTATTATAATTTTCAAAACTCATGCTATAGAACAAGTTCATTGTTTTATCAGCTGGTATTATTAATTTACGGTCATTTTTTATTTTTCTAAAAGTTTGGTTTATCTTGTTAATTGTAGGGTTGGAGTATTTACACCTCTTTTTAAATTTCAAGTTACCTATTATGTCGAACGTGTCCTGCTCAAAATTTTCCAGGATGGTCTGTGCTGATGGACATTTACGCATTTTGATGTTATGAAATTGAATGTACGCTTTTCCCGAATCGTCTGATGGCATATCGTACTCTGGAGGGTCCACTATGCGTGTATCTGGTTGGTTTGTTCTTTGTTCGCCTTCTTCGGAAGGATGATGATGGATTATTTTCCAACGTACTTATTTGATGAAAGAGTTCACCGCCTGTATCATGTCTTTAGTGTACAATTCTCACTTAAGAATATAGCTATTCTCACCTAAGAATATAGCTATTCCAAGCCATAAATCCTACAAAGTTGTTGAAAGCTTATGTGTGCAAGTGGATCTGCACTGTTTGTTGGAAGCTGATGCATGCAAATGCATCTGCACTGTTCGTTGGGATGCACTGCTTGAAGTTTACGAGTGGTGTGAATCTTTTGTCGATCTGCTACACACAATCGATGCAGGCGGATTTGCTTGCATTTGCAGTGGTAGACTTGCTTTGTGTTGAAGTTCAGATCGTGGATTAAAGTTGATGAGTGCAAGTGAATTTTCACTCCTTATTTGACAGTTTCAATGCTTTCAAATTTCTTTCAATTTTCGATGAGTCACAAAGTAATTAATGCTTTTTTCTAAACATGAATAAACGATTAAAAGTCTGACTTATTTATGAAGAAACCAAAATAAATTCTTGTATTTAAATTATTTTAAAATTTTGCTTTATTTTATGCTACTTCATTTATTTCAATGAGTATTCGATTAATACATAAACACAATAATGTGTAAGTCATATAGAGGCGAGAAACACACAGACACACGAGAAGAGATCACACAATTTTATTAATATAGAGATGAAGGTATAATAACAAAGTGACTCCCAACGGTGCATGATCATTAAAAAAAAAAATTGCAATTTCTTTTTCTGATAATCGTGCTCTAAACCGGTAAAAGTACAACACTTGATAATTCGTAAACCAAAAAAACAAAACAATTTATATCAAACGCATTAGAATGACATTCTTTACCTAACTAGCCAGGTTTTAACGTTTATAACACTTTTTATGTCACACGTTTTATATAAAATCTGTCATCTCAACACAGCATAATGGCGATCACAAAATACTTGCAGGTTTTGGCCGCCATTAAATGGTGAGTGTCGAGTAGACGGATTTTATAGAAGAAAAAGTGTGACATAAAAAGTGTTATAAACGTCAAAACCTGGCTAGTTAGGTAGAGAATTTAATTCTAATGCGTTCTGCATAAATTATGTTTTTGGTGGTAATCGACAATAATCTGCAGTTTTCAAAAATATTCACATTTACAACCCCCCCTCCCCCCAAAAAAAACAAACGATGCGGCCTCTATTCCAAAGTTTCGTCAGAAAAAGAAAAGATAATATTGTAGATTAACACCCTCAGCTACTCCCCCTCCTCGCCTCCAAAAATGAGATTCAACTTTTTAAGGCGATTACATGTGAAACCCTGAAAAACTTAAGATTATCCTCCATTTATGGGCCATTTTAGCGTTTTAGGTCAGTTAATCGTTTTTCTTTTGCTATAGGAGATAAATTCTGTGCATTTTCTTGCAGGGGTTCTACTTTTTGAGGTGATTATGTGTAGTTTTACGACCTCGCCACTCGGACTTGGGATTAGTGGTAAAAAAAATAGTTAATTGCTTTAAAAAGTTAGAATGGGTTGGAAATGAGGGGCCATTTTATGTTAAATTTATATACGAAACTGATCCTCCACTCTAAATTCTAAAATAATTGTTTTTTTTTAGGAAAGGGTCTTCTTCCTGACAAGTTTTTCAGGGTGTTCACATGTAATCGCTTAAAAAAGTAGAATCTCATATTTTTTAATTTTTATGGGGGGGGGGTGATTTAGCTGAGGGTGTTAATCTACAAATTTACAAGAGAAAACATGCTTCTTTTTTATTTATTTTTATTTTTTTTACCAATTCTAATTCATGAATATTAGCACAAAAACACACACAAAAAAAGGACGAATGAATGGAAAAGCAAACAGGTGGGGTGGTGTGGGGGTAGCGCCGTTCGTTTGTAGCAAAACTTTAAAAGTAACCTAAATGGTCAACTGCTGAATTCATAAGCTTCAATTGAAAAATACTTTTGAATTTCACAGAAGAGAGTATTTATTTACTCCTCTCCAGGAGTTAGGCACAAGGCCAGTTTTTATCTTACTCCCACAAGTAAGATGTGACCCAAGGTCGGGTCGGGAAAGTGGGGTTTGAAAAGCCAGCGCCCGAGAGGTGAGCACTCTGGCCATTAAAAATTGCCTGGGAAGCCCCGTCGGCATTCCCCGGTAGGGGCGCCTCAGGCAGTAAGCAATAAACTTACTCCTCCCCAAAGAGGGGAGGCAAAGCCTGGGAGGGTGGACCTCCTAGAACTGAACAGGATAGACCCATAGACAGGCGTAAATCAAGCCCCGAAGGCCAAGACAATACCAGTCTATGGGGTGCAGTATTTCACAGAAGAGAGTATGAGTTAATAGTTTATGAAACCATTAGTTTAAATATCATGACTGAGTGACTCAAACTAAGGAGAAAATGAAGCAATTATTTTTTTTATTCGTTAACTTCAAAGATTGCAACTTTTAAAAACTAAAATAAAATAAAATAAATAAAACTTATTGACACAGAAAAAATCCTCCTGCTGAGATGCACATGGTTTCTTCTTTTTTTAAGCATTAAGAGGAAAGGAAAAGCGAGAACGGGTAGATTCTGTCAGGCCAAGGAACCCTTTTATTGAAAACAGAAGAATGAAAAGGTGAAGTTTTTTAAAAGGGGGCGGGGCAGAGGCTGGACCTGGCATAGAACAAAAAAGATAGAAAACACATATCCATACCCCCTCTCCCCAAAAATATCAGTAAAAGAAAAAGTCAAAGAAAAGGCGTGTCCCATTGCTCATTGCTGAAAATCTAAACATTCCTGGTTTGTTCCCGGTTTTATATAACCCCTGAAGTGACCTGATCACAAGGTCCTTATTCATTTTCATAGGCGAGCAGAGGAGACTATCTACACAAACATCATTTACACACTATATTTACCTGGCACCCACCACACTCAGCTTCCCCCCAAAAAGGGGGTATTCTAGATGGGTGCAAAATTTGCTGCTATCGGACCCATCAGCATTCCCCAGATGGCTGGCAATATAGCAATTCCTCTTCCCAAGGTAATGATCAGAACCATACTTTACTCTTACATAAGCCCGACAAATATGAAACGCAATGTTGACATATTGACAGTGTGCTTATATTAATGTGTGCATGTGTTTATCAAGCTGCTGCTGATTATTGAATTTAGACAGTATCAGGAGAAGCTACTTCCGCCCACTGTATATTTTGTTATTCCCGCCAATATTGTTATTTGTATTCAGTTCCAGTAATAAATTTGATCATTGCACACGTGTATATTTTTACGTCCTCCATTTGTTTAATTTCTCGTTTCATTTCTCACTTTCCAATCATTCTAAAATGAATGAAGCAGCAGGTTATTCAAATAACCTCAACTCAACATGGGACCAGCAGTTCAGACTTTATTTCAATGGAGATGAAGAGAATTTCCCACTTTGGGAAATTTAATTTTTAACTGTACCTACGTTTGCAGAAACTATCATACATCATAGAGTCAGACATAGATGTTGACGAAGACACCTCGTACCAAGAGAAGAATGCCGATGTATTTGCATTATTAGTGCAGTTTTTAGATGACAAAAGCTTGTCATTGATAATCCGAGATGCAAGAAATGACGGAAAACAAGCGATGGGAATATTAAGAGACCATTACGTTGGAAATAGTAAACCCAGAATTATCGCGTTATACATTGAACATGAAGTCACATGAAACCATCAGAGATTACATAATAAGGGCTGAGAATGCAACATCATCTTTCAAAACAGCCAGAGAAATAATGACGGACAGCTTATTGATCGCAATGATTTCAAAGGGGTTACCAGAAGACTTTAAAGCTAATTAATTACCCAATGAAGAGAAGAGTTGAAATTCAGCGATTTCAAATCTTCAGTTAGAAGCTACGAGGAGACAGAAAAATATCGAGAGAAACAAACACGTGATAATCACATGGTGAAGATTTTTGTACAACCTAAAAGCGAAAGATTTGTACAATGTTATAACTGCGGAAAAGCAGGGCATAAAAGCTTTGAATGCCTAAATAAACACATGTCTACATTTAAAAGACGATGGTGTGAAAATTGCAAAACGGGAACTCACAATACGGATTATTGCATAAAAAAAAATAACTCAGCCAAATAGCTGAAAGGCACAAGTGAGATCAACTCATTTTCATTTGCAGTAAGTACGACTGAAAACCTTTATAAAATGAACATGTTTGATTTGCTTGTAGACTGTAGGGCTACCGCCCACATAATTAAGAATAAATCAAAACATACTATTGAATTAGCTGATGGAAGTCATAGTACTGGCATAGTCTACGCTAAAAGCGACGCTGTAATTTACCTCAGAGACGACAATAATAATAAACGTAAAGTAATTTTATGAAATACATTATATATTCCATCTTACAAACAAAATATTTACTCGATACAATCAGCGACAGAAGATGGCACTTCGGTCTATTTTTCAAAGAATTGTGCCAAATTGAAGACCCTGGATGGAAGCAAGTGCGGGAAACTGTATTTTCTCAACGGTATCAAAACCGAACAAACGCATTCACTGAAGGGATGACATGATATTTTAGGACACTGCAATAAAGAAGACATTTGAATTTGGAACGAACTCTTAAAGGCATGAAAATAAGTAATAAAAATAAATTTAATTGTGATGTATATGCAAAAGGAAAAATGTGCCAATATAAAAATAGAAAAGCAGACAAAAAGGCAAACAAAAGACTTGATTTAATCTGTAGCAGTTATCTCCTCCTTTCAAAATATAACTACACCGGTTTGCCGTTAGGTGTCGCTTTTTCACCGACAGGTGGCGCTGTAAAACGACACCAGAGTTATCTGCCCTTCGGACTATAAAACCAGGTGCAAACGGAAATTCCTCCTCTTGTTCACCAACCAGCCTCGGCAGAACAACGCTGGCACCAGGGCTCCGTTTCACTCGCTTTTTCCTACTCAATTGGCCTCGACAGAACGACGCTGACACTAGCGTTCCGTTTCACTTTTCTCTTCTGGTTGATTGGCCTCGGCAGAACGACGCTAATACACTAGCGCTTCGTCTCACGCTTTTCTCTTCAAATGGCATCGGCATAACAACTACCAACACACGTGGTCAAACAACGGTAAGAGTTCTCAACTCATTTTCTTTGTGTACGGCTTTCAAAGACTTTCCCCACGCCGGATTCATTTCTTCTTATACCTTTTCAAGAACTGTTTTTCCATCGACACACATGCATACATCACACACTTCATTATTCCACATACACACACGTTCAATAAACGTTATTTGAACTACTTCATTTTTGTTTATTAATTATTACTCTGTCTTTGCATGCAACATTGATTGATTTACTGAACACGTAAATAATCGGGGGACACGACCCTCGATCCTAACAAATCCATTGTGATTTAGCAGGTCCAATTGAACCAACTTCGATAAACGAATCGAAATATGTAATAACATTTGTCGATGATTACTCAGGACTTATTAACATTTATTTTCTTAAAACTAAATCGCAAGCAGCAGATGCCACACAAAGAATTTTGGCTGATTTAGCAGTACGCTACGGATCAGTCAAAAGACTAAGAACAGATAACGGAACGGAATTTACTTGCTCTCAGTTTAAAAACCTACTTACAAAAAATAAAACAAGACAAGAAGTTTCGGCCCCTTATTCGTCACATCAAAACGGTACTGCTAAGAGGTCATGTAGATCACTTTTCGAAATGGCGAGATGTTTGTTAATACAAGCAAAGTTACCAAAAGATTTATGGGACTATGCGGTTAGAGCATCAGCCTATACATAAGGAATAGATGTTTTAACAGAAGAACTGGAAAAACTTCTTTCGAAATATTCACAAACCAAAAACCTTATATAAGTAATATGCATACTTTTGGTACTACATGCTTTGCTTACATTCAAAATAAAACAAAATTAGATCCAAGAAGTGAACAGGGAATTTTCGTTGGATACGATGTTGGAAGAGAGATCAAGAGAATAATACGTGTACTCTTTCATGAATCTCAACAACCAGATACAGAGGAAGACGAGAATAATTTCTTTGATTATCCCAGAGAACAAACAACTCGACCAGAAGACTATAATACAGAAGAAACAACAAAACCAGATGAAAAATATGAAACATCAAATACAGATGAAAAATATGAAACAACAAAACCAGATGAAAAATATGAAACAACAAAACCAGATGAAAAATACGAAACATCAAATACAGATGAAAAATATGAAACATCAAATACAGATGAAAAATATGAAACAACAAAACCAGATGAAAAATATGAAACATCAAATACAGATGAAAAATATGAAACATCAAATACAGATGAAAAATATGAAACATCAAATACAGAGGAAAAATATGAAACATCAAATGTAGATGAAAAATATGAAGCATCAAATACAGATGAAAATGAAACTGAGAAAAGATGTTCTCAACGAAAAATCAATAAACCTAAATATCTAAATGATTACGTGTTAGATCCTGATAATTCGGACATAGCAAATTGTTCTATCGACTATTGTTATAGAATAAAAGACATTCCTGAAACTTATAAAGAAGCAGTGACATCTAGCGAAAATTTAAAATGGGAAAGAGCCATGAGTGAGGAAATAGATGCTTTTAAGGAAAACAATACTTACGAACTTACCCCTGTTCATTAAGACAAGAAAATGATTGGAGGCAGATGGGTCTATGCAATGAAGTTAGGACCGAACAATGAAGAACAATTTAAAGTTAGACATGGTAGCTAACGGATTTTCCCAGATACAAAATATAGATTATCAAGAAACATTTTCTCCTACAGCTAAGATCACATCTATCAGAATGTTGATGCAAAAAGCAGTACGAAATGATTTAATTGTACATGAGATGGACTTTAAAACAGCATACCTTAATGCTAATATTGACTGTGAATTATATACTGAACAGGTTTTGTACGAACAAACAATAATGGTGAGAAGCTTGTTTGTAAATTTAAAACAATCTTTATATGGACAAAGTGGAAGAAATTGGAACAATTTTTAACAGACTAAAATTTCAAACAGTCATTAAATGATTATTGTGTGTATAGAAAAAAATATAATGATTAAAAAATAATTATAACTTGGGTGGATGATCTAATCATCGCAGCTCCAGATTTAGAAAGTATGAAAGATATAAAAAGTAACCTATCCCAAAATTTAAAAATTAAAGACCTTGGTCAATTATCTTATTTGTTGGGAATAGAATTTGAATTTAATAATGGTGGTATTAAAATAAGTCAAACAAAATACTTACAAAGAGTTTTAAATAGATTTGGAATAAACGAGTGAAACCCAAAAGCTATACCATGTGACTTAAGTGCTAAAAGAGTAGTACAGATTCAAAAGAATTACAAAATAACAGATTATTCAGATAAATAATTGGCAGTTTCATTTATGCAATGACTTGCACGAGACCTGATTTATGTTATGTAGTTACCATGTTGTCTCAGTATTTATCAAAACCCACAAATGCACATTTAAATCTAAGAAGATTTGTTTTGAAGTATATTAAAGGAACTCTTAATTATGGTCTAACCTTTAAGGAAACTGAAAATAATTTGATTTTTATTGGTTTTTGCGATTCTGATTGGCAAGTTCAGTAGATAGAAGTATTTCTGGATATTGCTACCAATTAAATAATGATGGTCCATTGATATCATGGAAATCTAGAAAGCAGAGGACTGTCGCTTTGTCGACATGCGAAGCTGAATATATGGCTATGTGTAGTAAAATGCAGGAAGCAAATTTGCTAAAGCAATTGTATCAAGATACGAGCGGTATTGAAATTGAAATAAATATATATGCAGATAATCAAGGTGCTATAGCATTAGCAAAAAAATCCTGTTCATCATCAAAGATATTGATGTAAAATATGATTATATAAGATCTCAAATTCAAAATAATGATGTATGAGATATACATTATATTGCTGACATATTCACAAAACCAGTAAACAAGATTAAACTTAAGAAGCTTTGAAAAAGAGAAAAAGAAAAGGATCAAAAAGAGTTATCTACCCTTTTGACCATATTTTGAAATGGTGCAACTGTAACAGTGAGTTGCAGCTTGAGAGGGGGTGTTCACATATTGCTTATATTAACGTGTGCGTGTGTGTATGTGTGTGTGTGTTTATCAAGCTGGTGCTCTTGACTGCTGATTATTGAATTTAGACAGTATCAGGAGAAGCTACTTCTGCCCACTGTATATTTTGTTATTCCCGCCAATATTGTTATTTGTATTCAGTTCCAAAAATAAATTTGATCATTGCACACGTGTATTTTTTTATGTCCTCCATTTGTATAATTTCTCGTTTCATTTCTCGTTTTCCAATCATTCTAAAATGAATGAAGCTGCGGGTTATTCAACTAACCGCAACTCAACACACAATTTATTAAATTGTTAATTAAGTTGAAAATAAGCATAATTATCAAACTTAAACGGTATTTAAAAAAATTTTTTTTAACGTAGTTCACCCCAAACAAGGCAGGCCGCCACTGTAGACGTAAGGGGCTACTGAGAAGAAAGAAAATGGGAGACGGTTGGGGGGGGGGGGGTCAACCTAAACTGGGATCTGCGCAGCGAGATGTCTGTTTACATTAGTTTTAAATTTGTGCATGTCAGTACTGTCAGGGAAACAGGGGGCAGGGAGGGAGTTCCAGAGGCCAGCAGCACAAGGAAAGAAGCTATTTGAGTAGAAAGCTCTCCGGCATCTGGGGACCTCCACAGTGAATGGATGGGATTTAGTTGATTGTCGAGTTGGTCTAGTGAATTTATGTCGAGGGGGCACCAGAGTAGCCAATTCATCGGAGCATAATCCATTATTATTGTAGATGTTACACCCTTGGCTACCCATCCTCCAAAAAAATGAAATTCTACTTTTTTTAGGCGATTACGTGTGAGCATCCTGAAAAACTGGGCGGAAAGAAAAACACATACACACACACCACAATAATTCCTTTAGTTTAGAATGGGGGATCAGTTTTCTATATAAACTTAACGTAAAATGATCTCCCTGTTCCGGGCTATTTTCGCGTTTTAGGGTAGTTAACCCCAATTTTTTTTTTGCTATGGGAGATAATTTCTGTGCGTTTTTTTGGGAAGGGGGAGGGGTCTACTTTTTTAGGTGATTACATGTGGTTTTACGACCTTGCCAGTCGAACTTAGAATTAGTGGGGAAAAAAGCCCTACAAAATTAGAATGGCTTGGAAATGGAGGATCATTTTACGTAAAATTTATATACGAAACTGATACACCACTCTAGTTGTGTGGGCTTTTTCTTCTTTCCGGGAAGTTTGCCTGTGTGTTCGCACGTAATCGCCTAAAAAAAGGTAGAATTTTATTTTATTTCCTGGGGGGGGGGTAGTAGCTGAGGGTGTTAACCTTCAATAATACAACCTCATAGATCCAACTATCAACGTTAGTAAAACGATTTTACTGGTTTTAAATTGAATTATAACAAGCACGAGAAAGTAACTAATTTGGCAATTGTCAAAGTTAGAGTTAGGGAATTTGTACGGGGTTGTGGGGCACCCTAACAAAATTATCTCAATTTAATTTAACTGCTAACAATGTAAATCCTTTATTTTTTAAATGAGTCTAACACAATTTAAGGAACATTTTCTTTATAGCAATATTTTTTAGAAACTAAATAAAACAAATAAAATAAACAGTAAAAATAAATAAATAACAGATGGCTATATTTTTATGACTAAAATAAATTAGAAGTAAAACTAAAAAAAAAAGAAGAAAAGAATAAAAAACGCAAAAAGATTCATTAAACTTACTACACTTCATCTTTTCTGCCCTTGGTCAGTGGAGGAGAAATTCTTCTAGACTAAGGCATTTAAAAAAAATTTGTCCCAATCCAGACTGCTTCTTTTTGGGGAGCTAGATTTTCTCCACATTAAAAAACAACCTTGTGTCTAATTCTGCCCTCGTGAGGAAGCAAGTAAATAGGCACTAAACTATCATCTAAAATAAAAACGACGAAACCGTCTTAAAAAAACAACGACGGTAATTCATTTTTTTTTTATTTACTTTTATGTTTTTTTAAAAACATTTTTTATGAAACATTTGTCCCTAGTGATTAACATTCAAAATAAAATGCATATGCCAGAAATGAAATAAAATGGTAATTCAATTAAAAATTAAAAAATGATGTTAATTTATTTATTTTTACGTTTTATCGATTAAAAATGTGTTTGGTCGAGAGAGAGGGGAATCAAACGTTTCATTTTCGAAGTTTGATTAACGTGAAAAGAAAGAAAAAAAGTGTGAGAAATTATTTATGAATTTAGGTTATTGTATTAGATTACCTGCTAGCACCCCCTCTCAAATAAAATAAATGAGATTCTACTTTTTTAAGCGATTAAGGAGAGTAGAAAGTGGACTTTGAGTTTACTTTCGGCAGCTTCGTAACTCTCGCTTTCCTTATTTTGTTCTTTAGTCCTCACATTTCATGAGCGATGTTTCTGACAAAGGGGGGAGAATTGCTGTTTTCTGGGTCAGAATATATCCCTCTAACACTTATCGTTGGCTGAGTCTTGACCTTGAAGTGGTATTTTTTTAGCTCCTTACATCAAGTGGCTTCATGCCTTGTCTGGAGCGATTTCCATAAGAAAAAATAAAGATTACGTGGCGAAAAATTAATTAGCAAAAACCTTAGAATTTAGAGTGGGGATCAGTTTCGGATATAAATTTAACCTAAAATGATCCCCCATTTCCAGGACATTCTAGCTTTTTATGGTAGTTAACAAATTTATTTATTATTTATTTTTGTTATGGAAGAAAAATCTCTGCGGTTCTTTTTGGGGAGGGGCCCACTTTTTAAAGCTATTATGTGTAGTTTTACGACCTTGCCAGTCGGACTTATGGTTAGTGGTAAAAAAAATACAAATAGTTAACCGCCATAAAAAATTTGGACCGGAAATGAGAGATCATTTTGCGTTAAATTTATATACGAAACTGATTCCCCATTCTAAATTAATTGTTTTTTGTTTTATTATCTTTTTTTCACCAAGTTTGACAGGCTGTTCACACGTAATCGCATAAAAAAGGTAGAATCTCATCTTTTTTTTAGGGGAGGGGGGTAAGTGTGTTAATCTACAATAATACTGATTTTAAATTTCAAAACGTTAAAGCGACGATTGGGGCGATTTCTTTTTATGTTTAAACACGAGAAGGGGAATTCGAAAATAAGTTTTCGAGAGAGAGAACGAGGAATCGTGCCACCTGCTTTTGGGGTTAAACGAGTGAGCGAAGTAGCCTCCTCCTCCTTCTTCCCGTCCGGCCGAGGCTGCAATCATTAAACCAATCAGATTCGGCGCTCTCGGTTTAAGAACGCGCCGAGGCCCATCCTCTCTCTTCCTCTTACATTTAAAGAGTGCAATATACGGTAACACACGACGACGACGACGACGACGACGACCAACTTACTACTAACACTACCACGCAACCAAAAAAAAAAGTCAAGGAAGCACGACATCTCATTAATGTGACTGCGTGGGGAGGAAGAAGAAGAAGAAAGAAGGAATCACCAAAAACGGAGGAGGAGGAGTTAGACGAAGCCAGAGTAACAACAACAAAAGCATTGGGAGCATTTTCCGTATGACAGTCCGTTTATAGTATTTTCTCTTTAAAACTATAATCACACGGCTCCTCCCGGTTTGGTTAAGCAACTGTCAAAGACGGGATACGACGGTCATGACAGGGAAAATAAAAAAAGACAGAAAAGAATAAAGCAAGGTGAATTAATAATGTCTACAGAAAAACGCATCGCGAAAAAACGACGAAATACACAACTACAATAACAAACAAGCGGAGTGCTACGGGGAAGAAGAAAGAGACGCACGCATTTTTTTTTTGTGTTGTTGAGCGAGCTGAAATTTTTACCAACTTTTCTCAATGACATTAAAAAGAAGCATATGGCCAGGTCCAACTTAGCCGGGATTCCAAATAGTAAGAAGTCTAAAAGACCTAAATTACTCCAAATTGTTGGCAATACTTTTATGTAGTGTTTCTGTTTTCTTTCTCCCCCCTCTCCCCTTTCGCTCTCTCTCCCCCTCTCTCTCTCTCTCTCTGTCTCACCCCTTCCACACACTTACTCTTTTCTGTTCAAGGACCACTTTGAAAGAGGGAGTGAAGACCACAGCTTAAGAACCATCATGTCATTCATTAATGACCATCAAACTACCGCGGAGGCATAAGAAAATTCGCGGGAACGGACTTCACTTGAACCAGTAGGTGTTGTTCATAACGCGAAACAATATTGGACCTAAAAGAAGGGATTGACTTTTATTTCAAACCCCAAAGGCATAAAGTCAAACCAGTAAGATGGAGGTTTCGACTTTTGGTATTTTGGGGAGAACAATCATGATTTCGATTTTGTTGGTGGTGTTGGGTTTGGTCAAGGCTCGGATGCCTCTTGTCGAAAGTTCCCATGACAACTGTGTCCTCAGCTTCGTAATACCAAAGGATAAGATCAAAAGTACCTGCACTAACACGGCTAACATAGTGAAGAGAGTGACTCGAATGCATGACGATTTGATGCAGCAGGGAAAAGACTTGAAAGATTTACGCGTAAAGTCCATGGAGGACCATGAAGTCAACTACAGTGACAGAGAGGAGTTACGGAAACGGATAGTAAAGCTGGAAGCGATCATTAATCATCTGATTGGCTATAGAACGTCTCGACCTACGGAAGATATGTCCCGAGAAAGACCAGCCCCAGAGTCTCCTTCGTATTCTCAATATTATGGTAAAGGCCATCAGCCAACTCCACATCATCCGCGGTCTCCAAGAATGAGAGTGGAAGTACCAGCAGAGGTGCCGCAACTTCAAGTGATGGTTGCTGAGCACATGGGGAATGCATTAAAGAACGTAAACAATACCATCTCGAACGAAGTAACGAAGCAACTAAAAGAATATGCAGCCAACTTTAATGAAGCCCTGCGGAGAAACCTACAACCAGAAGCCAACCGAATCCATGTGATTGATGAAGGGGTGAGAGCAGAACAGCCCGTATCAACACGGAAATATAGTAACACCGTTAATTACGGCTCAGAAGAGATAACCCTCCAGTTGAAATCCATGAAAAAGAACATCAAGGAATTAACAAGGAGCTATGAGGAATTACGCTTTGAACAGTCGGATATAAATTTCGGGATGAATATCAAAAAGCTTGAGGAACAGTTTGCCAGCTCGGAGGCCAGGAAACTCAAACTCCAAGAAAAGCTGACTTCTCTTGTTTTGATTATGAATGAAACCAATTCCAAAGTGGCTTATATGATGAAGCAAATCCAAGAATTTGATGAATGGAAACGCGAACTGAACAATGTTGTCCGTCAAGCCAATATAAGTGCGATAAAAGTAAGCCACCAGTTAAACTCGAGCCTCTATGAATACATCGATACCGTCTTGCTGCCTCTTGATACCAAAGTTCAAGAAATTGCTGATGAGTCTGACATGCTTGAAGAACTCATTACTACTTTGAAGCAAGTTCTTAATACGACACATGAAAAGCATGCAGATTCAATTGTTGTCGTAGAGAAAAAAATCCAGAGCATCGATGATGGCATGAAACTGCAGTTTTCAAATATATCTCAAATTCTGTACACGGCTATAGAATACTTAAAGGGAACAGACAACACAACGGCAGAGAAATTGCAAAAATACAATAAGAGTATCGCTATCATGAAAGGGAATCTTCTTGGGAAAATACAGCATGTCAATTTCACAATGCAACTTCTCAAAACGCACACGATGAACCAAAGTGAAGAAATGAAAAAACAGGCCATCATCATTAAACATCTGAACACAATCCTTAACTCTACTTCTCTTAAAATGAACTCCATGAAGAAGGAACTGTTACAGTTCCGAACAGAAGTGCTATTAAACTCTGGAGCTTGGGCACCGTATAACTTTACGTGGAACACTCACATCTCAACCATGTGTATGGGCAGACGATACATCAAGAAAACCAAATATAGAGTTGGAAAATATGTTGGCGTGATACTTTGCCACCCTGGAAGGTACAAAATTCTTCTGAGTAATAATATGTATACCGATTATATGGATATAGCAGATAGCTCAGGCGTGGGAGACGATCATTGTGAATTTGTGGGCGCCTCAAGAAGCGGAAAATATTTATTAGGCAAACGGTCAATTTCCCGCGTTGAAGGTTTGTGTGATTTTATTCTTTCTTTTTTTTAATAATTTATTATTAAATGTAATGTGAACAAATATCTTGCTTCCCATCTTCCCACCAAGGTTGCCTCCTTATAAATCTGGCCTCTACCACAGTAGCCCTTTACCCTCCAGTGGAAATATTACCTTTGTTTAGGGTAAATAAAATTTAAAAAAAAAAATTAATTGTTTATTTAGTTGTTTAATAACTTGTTCGTTTGGTGAAAGTCTCTTAGTGTCTTAAATATAAGATGGGCGAGTGGTTGACCTGTGTCCGGGTTTCCCACCATTCATCTAAAATGACTGGCTTACCATTACCAGCCGAGGATAGTTCCTTGGCATCCTTCTGGTAAAAAGAGACTGTCGTCTCACCTGTGAGAAAACCTTCTCTTGCGCCGGAATGAAGTATGGTCATATTCAGTCCTAGAAGGTGCATTCTACCAGGCCTTACCTTTCCTCTTTGAAAGGCCTATTCAGGCTATTTTTACGGTTACAGAGTGTACCCCCTTTCTGGTGCGCTGCCCTTCTTTTTTTTCACCCCACCCTGTGCCACATCTTCCTGTGATGGTAACGAAGTAAATATCACACGTGTAGATATCAAAGTTCATCAAGAAGATTGTGTTGGAATCAATATATTTTTTAGTCGAGCAGATTTTCATCCATTTTTTTTTACTATTTAAAGAAACAAGTGTTATTCTAAGTTCGAAGAAAGTTTGATAAAGAAAAGAAGGAAAATATTTTTTGTAGGAAAATTCATCATTCAGCATATCTAATTACCATTTTTCTTTTTATACCATTTTTCTTTTTTTCATTTTTAATATTTTCAAGTATTTATAACATTAAACAAGCTATAAAGTAATAATGAAATAAAATGAAGTAAAACGTATTTGCTGTTTATTGATGTCCTGCACGATGCAGCCCCCACATTATGTATATAAAAAAAACTAATACAATATTATCATTGGAGTGACAGAAAGAGATCACACACACACACACACACACACATATATATACATATATATATATAAATATATATGTGTGTGTGAAGAGTTTGAATTACCTACTAGACACCATCCTCGAATGTCTTCGGTCTCTATGTACAAGGGTTTGTCAGGATAACCTGATATGAGGATACTTCCTGCTACAAGTAAACCCTGACCAAATATTTAAAATAACATAGTATTCAAAGCCCAAATAAGATCTCCTTCGACACGGCTATACACTGACTCATACGAGGAATGGTGCACCTTCTCCAAGTAATGTTACCTCAAGTAAGCTGGATACTCCACCAGACTAGATGAATTCTTGTCCTGGAATCCGGTAAGACCAAGAGACCACAA
Source organism: Sepiola atlantica (assembly GCA_963556195.1). Classification (NCBI taxonomy): domain Eukaryota; kingdom Metazoa; phylum Mollusca; class Cephalopoda; order Sepiida; family Sepiolidae; genus Sepiola; species Sepiola atlantica. The sequence continues at coordinate 34,471,114 of OY744546.1, read as the reverse complement.
AAAAGATATACTATAACATAGTTAACGGGTCAATTGGGGAGAATAAAATTAATGTTTTCTTTACTAACTCAATGTGTGATAGGTAAAAAAAGAACTTTAATGGAATATTCAAATATCTATGTATCTCATATAGAAATTAAGTGTTAGCCCCAGGAAAGGGCCCCCATGATTTCTGAGAACTTCGACTGAAGTAAAATGAAACAATATATATATATATATATATATATATATATATATATATATATATATATATGTATATATTTGCCTGATGATTTCATTCGGGAATGAAACACAAACATTTCTGTGTAGCTCACTTGTCATAAGTATATTTTTATACTACTATATCTCTATATATAGATTTATATAAAGTAAGATATGTTTATATATTTCTATGTAAAGGATTCACTGCCAAACTAATTAACCGATCATTATTAATTTTTTAACACAGTTGCTAGAGGTAATATGGCTATATTTAGTTCTATGCAAAGAGAAGGTGGAAGCTCTTCATAAAAATTCAGATAGCTCCAATATTTGTGAAATTTTAATAAAAGGTATTAGACATTAATTAATAAATATTCCCCAAATTTAATTATTTTAAAGGGGTTTAAGGGGTAATAATATTAGTACATCCTCCCATTTGAAAATTCAGATATTTAAGATTTAAATTAAATTTAATCCATAGTCATTAGATTCCAATTATGCAAGATTCCCTGAATTTCAATTTCTTCGTAAGACAGCTTAAGCTTTAAATTTTAGATATTTTCTAGAATCAAAATCAAGTAATAGATTTTGATCAAAATTAGAATATGGATTCTAGATATAAGGTTTCGTATCATTATATGTTGATTTTAAGCTTAGTAATGGAGCATCAAAGTGGTGCAAAACTGTTCTGTTTGAAGAATTAATTTTATCTGTCATTTGTTATGTATAATTAATAAATATAGTTGAGCAATTGCTATATTTATAAGGTAGAGTGCTCGATATCGACGACATAGTTTTGTAGATGTAAGTTTGTAGACATGTGGTCTACACCGGATTGTGACTAGTAGTTTCTCACCTCGCGTTTTTCAGACCATATATATATATATATATATATATATATATATGGTAAATATGTACACAAATGCAATCATGTTTCAATCAGAAATCTCATCAGGCATGATAAGATCTATAATAGAAATAGGCTTACGTTTATGCAGTCATTCACCATATATTAGTATTAGTAGTATAAAGATGTATTAATGTAATGAGCACTATTTGGATAAATACTGCAAAATGCCCCCTCCACCAATAGTTAAATATATTATTATGGATTTTGATATAGACTATAGAAAAATATTAAGATTCTTTATCCCAACATTAAAAAGAAAAAGAAAAAGAATAGTTTTAAGTAGTTAAATATTTTAGTCCATATTTTAGTAGAAAATGACATTTTGATAAATAAATACTTTTTACATCTTACATCAGCAATAATTGGCCGTTGATATATTACATAATTGAAAAAAAAAGAAAAATATTAAATACTAGTGTACACAGCCTCCGTAAAAATTATCCTTCGCCAGTGTTCGCATTAATATTCATATAAAACAACGTCTGAATCGGTAAAATAAAAAAATTTAAAAAACCCGAAGAAAACATCTCAAACTGGAAAGTTTTAAAAGAAAAAAAGGACAGAAAAAAACGTATAAATCGGTATGGAAAGCAACAGAAAAAAGAAAGAATATTTCTATGGAAATCGATTGAAGGCGAGGGGATTGTCTGACTTTCTATTTGCTTTCTCAATTCCCCTAAATACTTGACATGGATTCGTCCAGCAATTTTTTACTTGCTTACTTTTTGTGTAACGGGACGGATACATATATATTGAGGATATAACATTTAAATGCTGTTTATTGTCTTGTAAATAAAAATTCATTGTTCAATATTATTTATGTTTATTGTTTAATCATAAATAAGTCAACAATTGAAATAAAAAGGCTTGAATAAAAGTGGCAAGTTAATATTTTGAGTCATCGGTTTAAAGATCTCATCCAAATTATGATTTCCTGTGTACATTTCAATGACGCTAAGTGTTAGAATAAGTGGACCATCGAAAAAGTGTCTCCAAAACAATTTATTTCGCGCAGATTCCTCTAGACCTCAAATAGCTACTGCTATGAGAGGAAATATTAATCTGTACCAACGTTTATTTATTTACTAATCCGTAATGAATGACTGCTCGGTAAAATTGCAGTATAGTAAACAGTCAATAAATCATGAACAAAAAAACAACAAATAACTTATACCAAACGCCTCTTATACTTTTTAACTTGCTGAAATTGTTTGTAAGTGTTTTTATTTCAGAATTTGTTGTCGATTTTTGTGTCGCTTATCATCACACTAAAACCAAAATAGCTGAGCATGTTAGGCCTTACTGCGGTTAAATTCATGCTGAAAATATATTACATGAAAAAATTACTTACCCTACCACTAACCCTAAGTCCGAGTGCCCCCCCCCCCCCCCCCCCCCGTAGAACCTCATTTAATCACCTTTAGTGAGGTAAAGCCAATACTTTGGTCGCCATGATGTTTTTTGTGTTTCGATAAGACACATGATCATAGAAATAAAATTCTGAAATTGAAAAAGCTTATAAACAGTTTCCACACGTTAAAAATATACAGGTCGATAGAGAATTTAATTTTACTACGTTTGCTGTGAATCATTCTTTGGTTGTTATTAACGACAGTTAACAGAAGGGGTAAAAAAACAAACAAAAACAAATAGCCAACAAATAAATGTTACGTACGGCAAGATAAGTTACTCTTCTACTAACCTGGATAAGTTTATTTGTGTTTCAACTTATTTTAAAGAGCTTTTTTGTTCAAAACAAACCTAATATAGTTGGAAAACTCTCTGAATTAGTGTCTTATATTTATGGTTTAAATTTCATTAAAATTGGATATACGTATTTGAAGTTTTAAGAGGGTTCTGTCTCAATGGGTTACTTAGAGGGTTCTGTCTCAAGAGGTACGTAGATATTTGGCACATAGAGGGTAACGTAGTGATTCGGGACCACTTCCATTGTCTTCCACAAAGAATTTTATACATATGATATTCATCAAAATAGGATATTCATCAAAATAGGAGGTTCGGTACCTATAGCTCCTTTAGGTAAGGAGGCCCTTAGAGACTCAGGAACACTCTCTGATCTCAGAATGTTTTGAACCCCGTCGACGACTTTAAATGTATCTTAATTTCAGTAATATCTGTGGTGATGTCCGTTGGCCTAATGGATTGGAGCGTAGGATCGTGACTCTCTTTTGAATCTACGAACTGCGTTCGAACCCGTCTGACCGTCTAAAATCACCACTTCCTGCACTGACGTAAGTCTGAAACAACTTTGTCTGTAGGTAAATACACTTTAATATTTAATAATAAAAAATATATTCATAGTATATATATATATATATATATATATATATATATATATATATATATATATATATATATATATATATATATATAAGGTGTTGCCGCAAAATACGACACTTGACAAAAAGATAAAAATGAAATAGGCAATAAAAACGAAAGTTGTATATGCAGAGATTCGACAGTTTATTCAGCAACACTTAGAGTTATATATTACATTATTTTTCAATGTAACCGCCACCAGCAGAGACGACCATTTCAAGGTGGGTGCAAAATGAGTCACACGCTTTGATGATCATGTCTTTGTCTGTAGCGGCGAACACCTCCACGATGGCAGCCTTCAGCAAGTCGACCATGTTGTGGGCATGCTAGTTGGTCTTGGCTTCAATCACGCCCCAGAAGAAATAGTCAATGGATTTGTAGTTGTGTGAGGATTGGGGGTATGGTACGGCTTCGGTGGCACCCTCTCCCCCAATTTTATAGTTTTAAAATAAAATAATCTACCCACGTTACACACCCTGTTGCCTAGAATAGATATTCCATAACTCATAATAAGTTCAACCGTTTAGAACTTTACTAAGTACACATATTTTAAAAATGTATTTCTTAATATAACTCAAAATTTGATATTGAGCAATTCTTTTCTCTATTAAGTCTATTGTGTTTAACTTCTTTTTTTTTTAATCTTGAGTTCGGGTGAGCGCATACCCTCAATGGTAAAGTTTTCATTGGTTTAGGAGATTACCCTATATATATATATATATATATATATATATATATATATATATATATATATATAAATGAAGAAAGAGATAAAGATGTCCGGATGACAAATCTATTTCATCTTCGATTGTTCAATGCAAGGTGTACTCGATAAAAACATGTTTATTTTTCTTTGTAAAGCCTGACTTAAGGAAAGAAAAAAGAAAAGAAAAATAAACATGTTTTTATCGAGTACACCTTGCATTGAACAATCGAAGATGAAATAGATTTGTCATTCGCACATCTTTATATCTCTTCCTTCATTTATCTTTATAATTGCTCTATCTCGTATATTAAGCTTAAACCATTTCAGTATAGGTTCAATTCTCTAAAAGAATACTTCTAGTCTCATATTATATATATATATATATATATATATATATATATATATATATATATATAAATCAAGGGAGGCGCGAGAGCGCTCTATCCCTTAATAGACTTCACGAATGGCCTATGCTGGAAATCTCATTTCTTTGATAAAAAACAAAATGAATGAAAACAATAAACCAAATTAGTTCAAACTTGGCACAAAATTTTTATTTGATAGGTTCTATAAGTGTGTAGAATTTCAGCATCATTAGTCAAGGCAACCCAGAGATCCAGAAAGTTCAATCATGAAATCATGTTATCTAGTTGATGAGATACAGGGTGGCACATACGTACTAGGGTTGATGTGCTCACTATGTCTAGCTACATTGATGAGTAGTGAAATGACGAAGCAGCTATCTGTGGATGACTATGTGTGTGTGTGTCATTCAGACAGCTGCTTCGCCACACCAAGGCTGTTTCATAATGGCTTTTTTCCTATATACTTTAATGGCACAAAATACATGCTATGATATTCCATAGTTCTAGGATTGAGTTGTGTTTGAAAAAAAATCTATTTCTATTTTTCTAATTAGTCGTAATTTATAATTAACTGAACAAGTCTCTAATATCTCATCTATGTATTTCATTCGCCCTCTCTTATTGTATGTTGATTCAACCACTCTCTAATAGTTTTTAATATCTCTCTGAACATTTAGAGAAAAAATGAACTGTTTTTTCTTCGTTGCTTCTTAATTGGTTTATTTTTCCATCTAATTTACATAGTGTATTCGTACACACTGTAAACTCGTATTTAAATTAAATAGCAAAATAATAGGTCTCCTTACTTGTATATTATCATCCCTATGGATAATATACAAGTAGAGAGACTTTTTTAGTTATGCAAGAAGAATATCTTAACATGTATTTTGCGGTTTATGCATTTTCTAATGAAATAAAAGTAAGATAAATAGTGGGAGTGGTTGTAACCAAACGGATCACGGTTAGTCTAGTAAAATAACATGAAAATCAACTCATCAAAAACAGAACAGAGCTGAATCAAGATAGTAAACCTTGCACACATAAAGGGCTCAATATTCTTTCAGATAGAGCTTTATAACAATGATAAATAACTAATGTTAAGTTAAGCCACATTTATTATTTGCCAGAACCGAATGTTCTCCGATCGCCAACCCATAAAACCATATTACCTTTATTATTATTTTTGTACACTTTGCTAATATTCAATTTTTTGGGTGGGTCCCAAATATGTATGTAGCATTGATTGGATTGGGATTAGGGTGTGTAAGTACAGTGATATTTTAATCCCTTAGAGGCACACCTGGCAGTTTGCAGAATGAATATGTACTCCTGCTTCAAACCTGAACCCCATATTAGCATTTTTACTTTTCTTCTTAATTAAATTATAAATAATATAAAATAAAGTTTTCCGGCACAATTGAAGACATTACAATATTATTGTTGATCAAAATGATATGTATGTATAGATTACAAGATAGGGCTCTAATTGCATCAGTGTGGATGTAGCAATCCACAGAGTGATGACAATTCAACAAAGTCTAGTAGTATCGGAAGATACTGCTGGGGCGTTCTGGGCTAATGGTAATGATGCTTCGCTTCCAAAACCATGCCTGCACCCAGACTCCTCATCTAATGAAGGCTTTGTTGGAAGCAATGCTGCTGTACAAACAGTTATTGTATAAACATTGTAAATTACACGGTGGAAATCTATGTCCCAAAACTCATAAAAATCTGATCAGTAGTTTTTGAATTTATGGGTACATTTATTTTCAAGGTAGGGGCGGAGGCTGCCTCTTTTGTTTTATCAAACAGCTCATTGCATTCCTTTTTATGTCTACTATCTATGTTTCAAATTTCATGAAGATCGGTAGGTTTTCTTTCCATAGATGTATACAGACATACACATACATTCATTTTTATTATATAGATTGTAGTTTATATATGTATATATATATATATTAACACTTTACTGCAGTTTCACAGTAGTTCCGATTGTTAGATTTGTATTCTTATCCTACATGTCTGTATATATTTGTGCCCACGCAATGTTGACACACCTGTGTCTCCGTTTTAAGGCACTCTGATATAGACCCATGAAGTGGTCAGTTTTGTTGTGGATGCGGTGCTGTGTCACTGTGGACAGAAGATAGCATTAAGGATTATCAGCCAAAGTGAAAATCTCACAAAACTGAAAAGAATGCAACGCATAACATCTGAGAGACTTTAGATTAGCAGAGCAGATTCCCTGGCAAAAGAAATCATCTCCACAAATGAGTGTCTGGAATTGTTCCGGCCTGCCTGTGCTCTCGGGGTTATTGGCCCTCCTCAGAATTTTTTTTACCGCATAACGCTGATGGAAACTTTGTCAGAACTAACAAAGGAAAAGCAGACATAGTTCAAGTAACAATTTACTGACCCAGATAATCAGCAGTTAGACCCTTTTACAGGTGACCCTAGGCTACTAGAAGTCTCAATCAAGGGAGAAGTATAGACTGCTGTCAAAACCTTTCAAAATGGACATTGAACAGACGATATCAGCAACAAACTGTTCAAATATGTCATATAACCACCAATTGCTTTTATCATAAACTTTGTCTTTGAACAAACTGTTCAAATATGTCAGATATGTCATATAACCACCAATTGCTTTTATCATAAACTTTGTCTTTGAACAACACCACCTGATTGAATCCATTTGTGAGGTAATCCTAATTGCACTACACAAACCCAGTATCTATATAGATATGTATCTATATGCATACAGATATGTATGTATCTATGGAAGTAGTGTGGTGTAGTGGTTATAGGTGCAGACTAACAAAGCCCTCATCAGATGAGGAGTCTGGGTGCAGGCATGGTTTTGGAATCGAAGCATCATTACCATTAGCCCAGAACGCCCCAGCAGTATCTCACGATACTACTACTACTACTACTTCGATATAACTATCATTTAATAGTTAGATAGACTTGACTCTCAAGTCTAGTCGGAGAAAAACTCTGAAATAGCATCAGTCTTTCTCTGCTTTCCCAGCATTGTTTCCAGTCGTTCTGGACTTATTCTTGCCACTGGACTCTATCAATGCCGGTTCAGAAGTGCAGTTTGGGATTGTACAACCCTTGCTTCACTATAGGGGATATTCATTGTATCTCGAGGGGACTGAAAGGGGACCTATATGTAAACAGATATGTACATATCTGTATCTATCTAAAAATGTATGTATGTTTATGTATATAGATATGTATGTATACCTATATGCATCTGCTTATCTCTGGACCAACTGGTGTTAATAGTGTGAGTCGTTCTGTGCTGTGCTGTGCTGTGCAAGCTGCATATGACTTTGTTGGCATTCGCCATATTTAGCCAGTAACCCATGCCATATATTTGTCTTATGAAAGCCATCACAACTTGTATATATTTCGTCTTTTGAAGACTCATCAGTGTGGCCTTATCCAACCACCGCACCAAGCTGGAGGGTTAAACCTCAGACCTTCAGTTACTACTGATTCTGATAGTCGAACGTCTTAGCTGTGTCAGTCGGCTCGCTAGTTGTTATAATGTAGGAAATATTTAACATATTTAATTATGCTAATCGGTTTCTGCAGAGGGTTCAATTCTGGTCAGGGAAGAATCTCAGACATTAACCAGGTAGACACCATCTTTTTCTTACATCAGAGTGCCCTCTTATAAATATATATATATATATATATATATATATATATATATATATATATATATATATATATATATATATATACATACTGTGGGTATATATATAAATAAAATTACATAAACACTATTACAGTCTATGCCAATCAACCAGCGTTTTAATGTTATCACATCTCGTCACAGACTGAATAAAAATAAAAAGTGAAAAAAAAAAACTAACATTGAAATCGTCACCAGAAAAAAACGGATGTTAAGAAAAGGAGAAAAAAGAAAGAAAAGACAAAATCAAATCCGATCCAAGGTGATGTTAGCCAAATATCAGTCACTGTCTGTTAACAGTTCAAACTTGCATTAATGAGCCCTTCACTTCTTCTTCCATCGTAATGAACGCCCTCTCCCCCTTTCGATATAACTATCATTTTGAAATACCTAGACAGAACAGGAAAGAGAAAGTTAAGAATATATATATATATATATATATATATATATATATATATGAAGAAAAGCTAAAAAGACTCTAAACTAATTCATATTTAGAACTATAAAATATTTAAATAAACATAAAAAGCTATATTGTTTAAGGTTATCTTTACATAATTTTGATCAGAAGATTTAATGGTATATTAAATAATATTAATAAATATCTTGAAATCATAAGAATTTTAATTAATCTATTACTAGCAATCTGAGTGAGGTACTACCATGTAACAAACCAATAAGTATATGAGTTAGCACTATAATTTGATTAAGTGTAAGTCCCATAAATAAACCAATGTAGCATTTATTATTATTATTACCATTGCTATCAAACCTATTAGTATTTTTACTACCACTATTATTATTATTATTATTACTACTATGATTACTATTCCTGCTATTATTATTACTATTATTATTATAACTACATTTCCTACTATTATTATTATTATTATTATTATTATTATTATCACTACTATTATTATCATCCCTAGTATTACTATTATTTTTTTTATTATTGCTACAGCTACTATTACTATTACTATTATTTATTATTATTATTATTATTATTATTATTATTATTATTATTATTATTATTATTATTACTATTACTGCTATCACTATTATTATTATTTCTATTACTATTATTATTCTTTCTATTATTGTTATTACGATTATTACTATTACTATTATCACTATTATTATTATTACACACATATATCTGAATGAATAAATGCGAAAGTTTTTTACATTTATTACTCCTTTGTTACCATCAAAACAGGTTAATGTTATTTAAATCAATAATACAACATTTTATTTACCTCCCCAGGAGGTTAGGCACAAGGCCAGGTTTATCTTACTCCCACAAGGTAAGATGTGACCCAAGCTCAGGTCGGGAAAGTGGGACTTGAAAAGCCAGCGCCCGAGAAGGTGAGCACTCTGGCCATTAAAAATTGCCTGGGCAGCCCCGTCGGCATTCCCCGGTAGGGGCGCCTCAGGCAGTAAGCAATAAACTTACTCCTCCCCAAAGAGGGGAGGCAAAGCCTGGGAGGGTGGACCTCCTAGAACTGCACAGGACAGACCCATAGACCGGCGTAAATCAAGCCCCAAAGACCAAGACGATACCAGTTTATGGTGTGTATCAATAATACAACATAATACTATTAAATACGATATATATAGTACTGGTGAAAGACCATTACACAAAAATTAGGAATCCTAATTTGCATATTTATTTTGTATCCAGTCTATAATAAATTAATGCTTGGTGTTATTGATTTCAAATTATATTGCCTCTATTCTATATGCAATAGTTTCGTCGATATTAACAGTAATTAATTAAAGTTATTTAATTAAAAAAAAAGGATAAATTTATTCGTTTTCAAAGAAGGTCAAAGTCATTTAAATTAAACTTATTTACTTTATAGAAAAAATATATATCGACGTATCGAGGTGAGTGCTTCCCCCCCCCTCTCATTCCATCTTCTTCCTCGCTTTCTCTCCCTCTCGCTCACGACGCCAAAGCAAATTGAATTCTTTTTTTTATCCATTTATTTCTTATTTAAAAGATAAATAAATTTGTATCAAAATTACCAAAATATTAGTATTTATCTATTTCATGAATAAATGCGAAAGTTTCTGTCCTGTGTTTACAAGATATTTATGAATGAAATTCTTTAAACTTAGGCATGAACTCCTAATCGTTGTGGGGAAAAAGGGGGGTGGCGATGGTCATACAATTTTGACAACAAATCATTTGTTGTGGTGTCGATAGTCATATGTTTCGTGCAAAACACCCTGGACTTACTCTACGCTATACACTCTCACCAAAATACCGCATTCACGCTATGACTTAATCTTTACTTACTTTGCAAAGCGATAACGAGATGGAACCATTTTTTTTTCTTTTTGCTATTAGAGATAAATTATCTGCGCTATTTTGGGGGGGGGGAGGGATCCACTTTTTTAAGCGATTACGTGTAGTTGTACGACTTTGCCAGTCGGACTAAGGGTTAGTGTTAAAAATATATATTAGTTGACTGCCCTAATAAGTTAGAATTACCCTAAAAAGTATAATATCATTTTTAAGGGGGTGGATAATTCAGCTGAACTACAAATTTAACAAAGTTTGTTAATTTTTAAATTGAAAAAAACAAAAATCGTCATTAAGTTATTTTTATTTTTCTGTTTTTAATAATAAAAGCGAAAACACTATTTTAAATTACTCAGGAATATATCATTCTTTTATTTGACCAATTGACATTCCGCTTTTGACGATTGTCAAGAATAATCAACAGAAAGGAAAAGGGCGCAAAAACAAAAAATCAACAAATAACTGTTACCAAAAGAAATAAAATTTACTTTTCTACCTGCCTTATTTTTTTGTGTTTTAAAGTATTTTAAAACGTTTTTTATTTCAATTAAAAAGTTCGGTCAAATGTATTACGTTTGACGGAAAAACAAAGATGGCTGACAGTCGATCACCGACTGTCTACGAAGCCTGATGATTTTCTTTGTAATTTTCTCCTTTCGATTAGGTAGAAAGTAAATTTTATTGCCTTTGGTAACAGTTATTTGTTGATTATTTGTTGTTGTTTTTTTCAGCTCTTTTTTCTGTTGGTTATTCTTGAGAATCGCCCCAATTTTCAGTTTATTGCTTTCATCATGGGGAATTTATTTTTATGCTAAAACAAAATCTCAACATTGGAATATATCAAATAACACCATGACAATCATCTTTTCGTTGTTTCTCTTCAAATGACCAAAATGTGAAGAAAAATTGTTTCTTTGTTTTTCTGTAGATAATACTACAGCTAGATTAATAGCTGCAGGTAATTTTTTGCTAGTATATATATATAAAGCAACAAAATTTCAGAGTATAATTTTTTTATACCCTTTATCCATGTCGATCAATGTTTGAAGCCAACATTCTCCCTGCTGCCTTAAGAGTGCACCCTTTCTCACTCTGTTTATTCAACTACTCTCTAATATTTCTTAATGCATCTGTGAGCATTTAGAAAAAGAGTGACTCTCTTTTTGCTGCTCAAACTGTTCTGAGTAAATAAGGCATTTTTAAAATGGAGAATTACTCTTGCCTTTTTAAGAGCCAGATTGCTGACTTTTGTGAGTTCATCAAACTTTCTGATACAAGGACACACAATACTTGGACATTACAATCCAATAATTCTATTGGTCAGTTCTGATCATTTTTGTGAAACTCACCCTGTGCCTTATTACTGTTGACTAAAGGAAGTATCTATCAGGCATGTGTATGTAGCGTGTTGATGTATAGAGTGAAGCCTGACCAGTGAGTTTGAACGTTGGACTCTCAGGCAGAGTGTTATTTGCCATGGCGATCGGTAGTTGAAGAGGTTTCTTGTAGTTGTTGAAGGAAAGGAGCTTTGTCTTAGCAGGATTAAATGTTACCATCCATTTATGATCCCATTCCACTACAGACTGGAGGTCACTTTCTAAAGATTAAGCCATTGCTTCGGATATGTGCGTGTACGTTTTACCCATATGACGAGAGTAGAGCATGGTGCCATCAGCAAATATACCCATCACAGACACAATGTCATCAGGGAGGTCGTTTATAAAAATCAGGAACAATAAAGGTTCAAGGATAAATCCCTGGGGTACACCTGCATTTATGTCATGTTTGGATGAACGGCCATCGAGGACAACACGGATTTTTCTTTTGGATAGGAAGGATCTAATTATATTAAATATTCGTCTAGTAATACCATGTAAGTGAATTTTTATGAGAAGCCCTTTATGCCACACCTTGTCAAAGGCTTTGGATATATCAAGAACTAACGCTCTAGCTTCACCTGCCTTGTCCAGTGTGTGGTATATGCGTTCAGAGATGACTGTTAGGATATTCGCAGTAGACCGTGCTTGCCTAAATCCATACTCATGATCAGAAAGAAGTTTAGCAATAACTAGGTAACAGACTATCGCTAGATTGATTATGGATTCAAAGATTTTAGTAAAGAGTGGGAGTAGACTGATGGGGTGATAATTCTGAGGGTCAGTTCTATCGCCAGAATTCTTGAAGACTGGTACCACAGAGGCAATTTTCTGGCTATTAGGGAAGCAAGATTTGATAAGACATTTGTTTTAGAGTTTGGAGAGGACAGGGGACAGTTCAGCAGACCATTTCTTTATTACTATTACTGATATAAGATCAGGCCCACATGCTTTGGAGGGTTCAAGGTTTTTTATGATGTCTCTGACATGAGATGGAGTGATGACCAGGTCATCAAGTGTGGCTTCAGTTCGCAATGAGAATTTTGGGAGGGAGTGGTCTGCAGAGTCCAAAATGGAGTTTCAGGCGAATCGCTGGGCAAGTAGTTCAGCCTTATCAGTTGCCATGCAAACAACATCATTGTGGTTGGATAACGGGGGAATTGTTGCTTGCCCTTTGTTTACCACACTATTTAAGATTTTCCAGAAATCGCGAGTACCTAGTTTCTGTGACTGAATGCATTTTCTAGTCATCTCTGTATACCTTCTCTTTGCTTCATCTATTACATTCTTACTATGATTTCTTGGTGCTATAAGTTTCTGTCTATTTGTAGTTAACATATGGCAGTTGAATTGTCGGAGTGCTTGCTGCTTCTGAGCAATAGTAGCTGCACAGTTCGAGGTGAACAATTGTGGAGAGTGGGGCTTGCTATAGAATTTTCGCATGGGGACATGTGCTTCAATGCTTGCTTTGACCCATTCAGTTACTTGCACACTGATCAGCAAGGAGAGAAAAAGTTTCACTCCTTGGGACATCTCTGATGTGGTCTCTGATGGAATCCCAATCAGACTGCTTGTAGTATCTCGTCGTTTTGAGCAACAGCTCATCAGCTTTGGGATGAGATTCTAGAGTGATATCGATTATTACCACAAGGTGATCAGCATTCCCGAGCGTGCTATGGGCATTCGTCACAAAAGCCTTGGGCAGTGAGGTCAAGAACAGGTTGAGAAGTGAAGCTTGCTGGTCCACACAATCAGGGAGGTGGGTCGGAAAAGAGGCAGTCTGTGAGAGTGAGTGAGCTACAGAGAAATCCTATGTGGAGTTACCAACTGCGGCTGTATAGCTGGGGAATCGCAGCCAGTCACGGTGATGTACATTGAAATCCCTAAATACATGTATTTGGGCACTCTAATCAAGTGAGAGTGCTGTATCTATGCTTTCAGAGACAGAGTTAAGCAGGGTACAGTCCTGGATCGAAGGAAAACGGTATAAGATAAGAAATATAAGTAACTAATGCTGTGCTGTAAGGTTAATCTAAAGCACATGTAGGCTTGATCATCTGATTCTAGCCTATGTTCTCTAGTCAAGGGGAAAGTGTTCCGAACATAAACTCCTAATCTGTGCATATGTTTGTCAGTCTTTATGGGAGAATGGGAGGTAATCAGTCATGTCAAAATGGTGTGAGGAGATTAGGGATTGTAGGTTTGTTTCATTTAGTGCTAGGATATCCGGGGCGTTTACTAGGAGAAAGGTTTCTATGTCATTGATGTTGGTTCTAAGCCCACTTGGAAACAGCAACCAGACAAGCTGCCTAACCTGTACCCTCAACCTGTCGGAACAAGAGAAACCCAGACTAGTCATGTGAGACTTAGTGACAAAAAACTTTCCCCAAGTTGCCCAGATAGAGAGAAAGAGGGACAGCGTGCATTGACCTAGTCAGGAAACAAGGCCAATCACTGGGTGTCTTTGAGGTGTCCCTGCGCTAGTACCTCTGCGCCTGGCTAATAGACAAAGGAGTGCAAAAGCCGTACAATAGGCAGAGCCCATCTACTCCTTAAGCAATTTTAGGTTTGCAATCCGAATATTTTGTTCGAGACTCAAGCTTCATGAAGGTTATCGATCAGGACTAATGATTTGCTGCAAGACGTGAGTAGTCAGTAGCACAGTTTTTATATCAGAGTTTTCTTTCTTCTAGATGGATGACCTGACAAGGTCTACGAGTCCATCACACCAAGAGGAGTAATCCTGTGCCCGTGTACTAGTCAGGTATTTCAGAGCCCCCTCATGTATTTAAAAAAAAAAAAATCCATATATATATATATATATATATATATATATATATATATACAATATTTTTTATTTAATTTTATACCATATCAATATTATGAAGGACAGGCGAAAAGCATAAGATACGTATATGTTACCACCATGGTATAATGAGATCATAGTTCCATGTGAAAAAAATATATAATGTTGATAATGCGTACTGATTGTAATTTAGGATCTGCTAACCTAGTTTTTCATTGTTTTTCCTTTTTTGCTTTGTTTTATATAATTAGCACTGAAGATAACCACACCAAGAAATAAATGAACAGGAGCATTTTACAAATATCTTATTGCAAGCCGAAACAATTGTATGCTGAATAAAAAAACAAGTTTTTATGAAATAACGTGAATCTGTCCTTCATAGCATTGAAATGGTATAAAATTAAATAAAACATATTGAATATAACATAGCTCTGGTCTTACACAATTGACCTATTATAATTACTTTATGTAATCAAATTTATATTTGAATATATATAAAAAATTCTAAATATAAATGCATATGCATATATATATATATATATATATATATATATATAAATTAGTACGTTATGAAAATGTATTTATGCCAATTAAGCTACATAGAGGCTTCTGCGTTTCATTCCGGCCATAGAGAAACTTCAGGCTAAAATGCATGAAGTTTGTGTTGTCGGGTGTTTTTATATATACACGTGGTGGTTAGTCTAGCTAGTTAACCAATCAGATTCTTTGTTATTACCCTCCACGGGTTAATGTTTCTATTAGCCAATAGTAGGGCTTCTCACAAACAAAGGTTTGGTTGATTTTACTTCCTATTTTTTTGTTGTGTTGAATTAATAGGTGACTTTATTTAAACACGTGTGTTCTTGTATTTTTATTTTTAGGTGTTTATTTAGTTTACTTTATATATATATATATATATATATATATATATAGAGAGAGAGAGAGAGAGAGAGATAATAAGAGGTAACAGAAAATTGAAGAATAAGACGGAGGGAGAGGGTTAATGGCCTCTCATATATACTTAGACTTTTTTTTGACTCGATTCTATTTTATGGATTTTAGACCTGAAAGAAATATCCCAATTTACCAATATATCAAGAAATCTCGTCGATTTATACAAAAAAGAAAAAAAGAAGCAGTTTCTGAGTTATTAGCGTTTCGCACGTCTAAAAATAAGTGTTTTTTTTTTTACTTCGGCTACGAAATAAGCAAAAAAGAGAAAGTCAAAAACAAAAAAAATCAACATTTTAAGATATTAACATGCGGAAAAAAAAAGAATGAAGATAAATAGATAGATAGATAAAACATCGCTACTTATCTTTTAGATATTTTTTATCAGTTAATATTTCACTAGGAATTGAAATCATAGCCTCTATCTATCTCACCCCTCTCATCCTCTCTCTATGTAGAATTTACTCTAGGATCATTTTTCTGGGATTTATAAACCTAACATTTATGATTACTCATATTAAATGTTTTTGTAATGAATTCTGGGATTAACATTATCTTCTGTATACATGTTTGGTTCTCATATTGTGTTCATCTCTATATTTTGCCTACTTGAAAGGTCACTGCAGCCTAGCATATGCACTGATTCTTTAAGTTTTTCAGATATTATTTTAACCTCATTCCACAGGGGTCGGTGATCTCCATTTTCTCTCCATACATGATCGACCATTTTAATGTGTCCCCTAAGGATCTGGTTTTTCAAAGTTCCCCATAAACATCAGTTTAAACATTCTTTTAGAATCAGTTTGATATCTTTTTGCGATTTATTTACATCTACTTTTGATTAATATCCTTCAATGAACATATATATATATATATATATATATATATATATATATATATAAATATATATATATATATATATATATATATATATAAATATATATATATATATATATATATATATATATATATATATATATATTATACTAAACTAGAAGGACGGTTAAATTAATTCCCCGACCACTTCTGTCTCCTTACGAAAATTAAATCATGTTATATAATGATACTAAACCTTATGTCTACAATTCTTATTCCCAATTCAATCAAAATCTATTACATGATTTTGCTTCTAGAAAATGTCTCAAATTTAAGGCTTAAGCTTAAGGGGTCTTAAGAAAAAATTGAAATTCAGCGAATCTTGCATAATTGGTGTTTAATGACTATAGATCAAATTCAATACAAATCTGAAATATTTGAATTTTTAAATGAGAGGTGGTGTCTATATTATTACCCCTTAAAAACCATTTAAAATAATCCAAAGAAACTGAAATTTTAGGAATATTTATTAATTAATGTCTAATACCTATACTTAAAATTTCACAAAAATAGGAGTTATCTGAATTTTGATGAAAGGTTTCCAATTCCTTTGTATAAAACTAAATTAAACTAAATATAGCCCACATTTGGACCATTTACACCTAGCAGCTGTGTTCCAAAATTCATAATGATCGGTTAATTAGTTGATCGAATCCTGTACATACAAATATATAAACATCTACTAATACCTAACTTTATATAAATAGAGAGAAATTGCCTAAAAATTGTGTTTTTTCGTGTAAAGCTACATAAAAAAAGAATAACAATAAGATTTTAAAAAAATAATGTTCTTTTTGTGTAAATTAAAGGGAACCCCAATTTTCTTGGCTTCAAAGAATATTTTCAAGCTTGTAAAGCACATTATTCGCTTGGCTGATTACATAAGCAATAGAATGTTAAGTAAACAAACTTCAAATTATGCAAAAAATGGTAACAATGGATGCAAAATGTAGGACTAATAAAACGAAATGAACATAAAAAAGGTTACACTTCCACATAGTGCGCAGTTATTTTGGTGGATAGATCTTTTTGTGACTTTCTCTCAAAGATTTTTTAAAGAGTTTTGGGAAGAGGGAGAAAACTCTTTTCTTTTTCTTTACTAATCAATCGCCACTTATCAAAGCCAAAAGCCACTAGAGGTTAAGGGTTAAAGAGATGGATGGATTGTCAATTGAAAGATAAATAATATTATATGAGGATAGAAAATGAAAAATGGAAAATGAGCAAAGTTTGATTACTTATGAGGACGGTTTATGACAAGTATTTGTTCACATTGGATGTGAAGGTACCCATGTTGTAGTCCGAAGGGAAGTAGTCCCGTAGTAATGTGCTACGCAGATGGAAATTCTTGGATAAAACTCTATTCATGAAAATTCAACTTGACGCTAAGCACATGTTCCAAGATCGTCAAATTTAGTGGGAAGATTAAATAAAATGCAAGAAATACTTTTAGGATTTAAAATGTCTATTTACATCTGAATGATAATCCGTTCCCAAGAAAAATTCACCTGTTTTTCATACTTTTGTTTTTACTTTAAATTCACCCCAAACAAGGGGGCACATTGCCACTGAGACGTAAGGGGCTACTGTAAATTAGGGGCATCCTAAGTGGGGAGTTGTGCAGTGAGATTTTTGTTCACATTGCATTTAAATTTCAGCATGTTGGTACAGTCAGTGAAACAGGGAGCAGGGAGGGAATTCCAACGGCAAGCAGTCTGAGGAAAGAAGCTATTAGAGTAGAAAGCTTTTTGGCATCTGGGTACCTCTACAGTGAAGGAGTTGGATTTAACCGATTGTCTGGTTGGTCGACGGGTATTTATGTGGAGGAGGCACCAGTGCCTTAACACATTTATTCACTGGTTCAGTCAGTGATGACTTTTCAAAAAAGACCTCATTCAGACTGAATATTGCTGCTGCTGCTATCATCATCATCAGCAACAGCAGCAGCAGTAGCAGCAGCATCACGACCACCACCATCAGTACCACTATAATATTCGGTTTAACGTCCATTTTACATGGATGGCTTTTAGAAATTGACTTTCAAACTAACCTATCTCTGTTCAGGTCTTTATTTATCTCTCTTTCTCTCAAGTCCATCCTTATCGCTTCCTCCCACGTTTTCGTTGGCCTTTCCCTGTGAACTGACCCTGCTACCTCAACTGTCCTACATCTACTAACTCACGAACTCTTATCCATTCTTTCAATGTGACCATATCGAAGTTTAGTCTTCTGCACACATTTCCCTATACTGTCGTGATTTAATCTTCCTCTGAGATCATAGCAGCAAAATTAATTTCTCAAAAAACATGTCTTTAGTTTCATTATTGTGTGTTTATTAAAGCAAGATTTCAGCAGATCCTTTTCTAGGGTTGTTTCAGCAATCTGATTAGTATTTTAGTCGTAGGCTTTGAATGGACTAATAAGTTAACTAAATGTCAAGGTGGAATCAAAAGACCTCGTAATTTTGGCCTCAGTATATCAAGGAGACAAAGAGAAATATTAAACTATATAACAAAAAGTGAACGTACGTGTAGACAAATTTGATTTTTATCAGCAAAGGAGAGGCTTAACCTTTAAATGCTTTTTGTTTAAAATATGACACATTCCAACAAAATGCTTATTTAATATAATATGCAACGAAAATGTGTCAAACTGCAACTTGTTTCACATCTGCAACGAGCCTGTTGGCAAGTGTGAGTAAGTATTAGTATGATGTTGCATCAGCACACCAGCTAAATAGGTAATCAGTATCTTCGATGTCAAATCAATATAAGAAAATAAAGCATTTAAGGGTTAATAATAACTGCTAATAATACAAAAAAAGAAAAGAATTTCTTTCACTTCTAATATAGACACAAAAATATTCCCTTATTATTAATATTAAAACAGAACGAAAAGAAAGAGTTTTATCTTTTTTTCTTAGCGATAAGTTGTCTTTTTTTCTTAGCGATTAGTTGTCTTTTTTTCTTATCGATTAGTTTTGTCTTTTTTCTTATCAATTAGTCATGTCTTTTTTCTTATCGATTAATTTTGTCTTTTTTCTTATCGCTTCGACGATTAGTTGTGTCTTATCGATTAGTTTTGTCTTTTCTTATCAATAGAGAGAGAAAGAGAAAGTTTTGTCGTCTTTTCTTATCAATTAGTTTCGTTTCAATGATTTCAAGTAATGAATAGGAATTAACTCCATCACAACAACAACAAAAACTACAAATTTTAGATGCCCTTTACATAAAATTAGACATCCCATTCGAAATAAGGTAAACTTTGAAAGCATTAGAAATGCCTAACATTGCTCCAACTCACGAACACATTCTAAGAAACATAATTATTCCTATATAAACACCCTCTCATATTATTACACTTCCTATAAAACCCTCACACATACTCCTGCATTTCTTGTTTATCTATTTTGATCCCTAGATAACGGCTTCTGCTGTGGTTGAAAATATTTGGACTGTTGGTCAATTTATTAGTCTATTCGAACCTATGATTAAAATAAATTTTGCGAGAGATTTATTTAAGCCACACACACACACACTTGCATGGTAATTTTCTTTTTCTTTTTAAGTATTGTTGAAGCTCCCCCAACCATCAAAGAACATAATCATAATCAATATTGCAATTTTCATTTGATTACGTTAAAATCTTAGAAAATTACGTGTGTCTGCTTTTCTTGCCTCAATGTAACTTCATTTTTTATTTGCTTACTTTTTTAGTTTTAGTCACCCCAAACAAGGGGCCACATTGCCACTGAGACGTAAGGAGCTACTGTGAATTAGGGGCCAGATTTATAGGGGAATCCTACGTGGGGAGTTGTGCAACGAGATGTTTGTTCACATTACCTTAAAATTTGTGCATGTTTGTACAGTTGGGGGAACGGGAGCAGGGAGGGAATTCCAAAAGCAAGCAGTTCGAGAAGCTATTAGAGTAGAAAGTTTTCCGGCATCTGAGGACCTCTACAGTGAAGGGGTGGGAGTTTGCTGATTGTTGGTTTGGTCGGGGTTATTTCTGTTGAGGAGGCACAAGTTCGTTAGAACACATTATATTTAAGTACTTGTAAAATAAGCACAGCAATGCCACATTGTGGCGATGTGACAGAGGCTGGAGCTTGGGAGACAGCGTGTGACCTATTTGATTAGAGGTTCTTTTGTGGACCCTGTCTAAGAATAAGAGACTAGTGGTTGGTGCACCTGCCCAGATGTGGCGACAATACTCCAGCCATGGGCGAGTGGTGGCTTTATAGAGACGTAGGATACTGGCAGGTGTGAGAAGTTTTTTAGCCCGGTAGAGGAAGCCCACTTTCTTTGCACCAAACTTGGCAGTATCTTCTATGTATTTGTTCTAATTCATGTTACTTGTGAATGTTAGGCCTAGGAGTTTGAATGTTGGACTCTCGGGTAGGTTGCTATCACCCATAGCAATCGGTGGTTAAAAATGTTTCTTATAATTGTTAAAGGTAAGGATTTTGTCTAAGCAATATTAAATGAAACCATCCATTTTTGGCCCCATTCCACTACAGACTGGAGGTCACTTTCTAAGGATTCAGCCATGTGTGCGTTCATCATTATTATTTCTAAAATAACATTAGCAATTAATAATTATTAATAATTTAATAAAAAATCAATCAGATAAAATAGTAACTTAAATTTAATGTTTTTATTGCTGGCGGCCATGATCTTTTCATTCAATTTGTACAAAATCGGTGAGGTATTCCAACGTTCCTAAATTACAAGTGAACTTTTTTTTTTAAAGAATTTTTTTGTTTACCCCAAAAAATTCCAAGCAACGCCGAGTAGGGAAAGCTAGTAATTTGGCTTATCTGAACACTTTACTAAAATAAGAAGGGCCAATATTTACAGGATGCCGACCGAGTGCCTCATGTTGCCGATCATGATGCTCAGACCATTTTTCTGAGCCCACGACTTTTGTATTTGTTTGGTGTCATTTTTTCATGGTTTTCTTGGTGTATGTAGCAACACCAGGCCCAGGATTATTTTAAAAGTTCACTATTATTCACATTTTAGATGTTTACAATAAAGAATGTTGACCAGTATTCGTTTCAATGGCCTATGACTTAAAAACCAAGCATTTCCAGACATGTATTTTTCAAATACCTTTCTATATATATAAATAATCTTTATTCGATCCGTCATCGTTAGCCAGTGTCAGATCGATGCAGATCACAATGAACGGCCCAGGACCGTCAATTTTCAGCCAGCCCATCCAAGATCTTGTTGCTGGTCTGCTGAGTGGATGCGTGATATGATCAGTCACCATCCACATCTATCAGTCGTCCATCCTTTTGACAGGGTTATCAGCCCATTTCTTCTTCGACTTATCAGGCAAATGGACTGTGTATATCACTCATAGCTGCTCTAGCAAGCTTCTGCCAGTTCCTAGGGCTGCTGAACAGGTCTCTGACCCTTAAAGCAGGACCAGCAGCAGGTGGGCTATTCTGCATGCCAACTCGCAGCTGTTCCTGCACTCTGTTGTTAATTCTTAGCCGAAGTAGTCGTAGCTGTCAACCTACACGATCAGTATCTGTTCCGATGGATACTGCACCCTATAGACTGGTATTGTCTTGGCCTTCGGGGCTTGATTTACGCCGGTCTATGGGATTGTCCTGTGCAGTTCTAGGAGGTCCACCCTCCCAGGCTTTGCCTCCCCTCTTTGGGGAGGAGTAAGTTTATTGCTTACTGTCTGAGGCGCCCCTACCGGGGAATGCCGACGGGGCTGCCCAGGCAATTTTTAAATGGCCAGAGTGCTCACCTCTCGAGCGCTGGCTTTTCAAACCCCACTTTCTCGACCCGATCTTGGGTCACATCTTACTTGTGGGAGTAAGATAAAACTGGCCTTGTGCCTAACTCCTGGGGAGGAGTAAATAAAACCTACTCGATCTGATACAAGCAAAGAGTTAGGAAATCTTGAATTGTGACTTACAACAGAAAAATGTCTTTAAGTCATTTTTAAGTTTTTGTCACATACTTATTTTTATTTTACTATCTCATCATGTGAAAAATTATATATATATATATATATATATATATATATATATATATATATATATATATTTATTTATTTAAAAACTATGTTACATATTCCAGAGACATCTCGCAATTTAGGTTGACCCCCCCCCCCAAAAAAAAACCTTCTCCCTTTTTTCTCAGTAGCCCCTCACGTCTACAGTGGCGTCCTGCCTTGTTTGGGGTGAACTATGTTAAAAAAAATAAAAATAGTTTCATTGACATAGATAGACCGTTACTGTTTAAAAAAAGGTCTATTCATGTCAATGAAACCATGGTACGTCTCTGGAATATGTAACATATATAGTTTTTAAATAAATAATTTATATTTTAGCTCTCACATTCTTTAGTTATTTTTTTTTTACCATACCCGACACTATATATACATATATATATATATATATATATAATTGATGATAACAATATATGTATTATCATATACTATCAGTGCCTTTTAATTAGCAGTCTCTTTAAAAGATTCATCCCGATAATTGTCAATTAATAACAACAGACCATATATAAGTCAGGTTCATTTTATATTCCAATAACCATATTTTTAGTCTTTATTTTTATTTTTTCACATTTAAAAAAAAACATAACATTTCTGTGAAATGTATTTTTTACGGGCCGTAAAAAATACATCTCACAGAAATGTTATGTTTTTTGGAAATGTGAAAAAATAAAAATAAAAACTAAAAACATGGTTATTGAAATATAAAATGAACCTGACTTATATATATTATGATAATTATGGAAATGATATTCCAAAATTATTTATATATTCCTCAACTTTTCATCTTTATTTCAAGACTTTCTCAAGATGACCGATTTGAGGAAATAACATAGAAGTTCAATACTTGAAATTATGTGGTGCGTTTGTGACATAAAAAGAATACAAAACATTATTTTCACGGCACAAACGCACCACATATCTTCAAGTATTGTACTTCTTTGTTATTTCTTCAAACAAACAAAAACACGCATACACGACGGACGTAAGTTTACTGGGAACAGCAGATACAGCATGTGGCAGTCTTTCGACTAAAGTATCAATAAACTGACAACGAAAATTCAAATATTTCAGATTTGCATTAAATTTGATCAATATACATTATACACCAATTAAGCAAGATTCCCTGAATTTCAATTTCTTAAGACCCCTCAGGATTAAGCCTTAAATTTTAAGCATTTTCTAGAATCAAAATCAAGTAATGGATTTTTATCAAAATTAGAATAAAGATTCTAGACATAATGTTTAATTTCATTATATCTTAATTTTAATCTTCGTAAATTGACATAAAAGTGGTGCAAAACTGTTCTGTTCAAGGAATTCATTTCTAGTCTATAGTAGTCCAGATGTTCAACACCAGACTATAGACAATGTAGTCGTGGGTTCGATTCTTGTCTAAGTCAGCCATTCTGATGATGGCTGAATAGCCAGAAATACGTGTCCATTTTTTATGTACATAAAAAATAAATATATATGTAATATTCCCATTTCAGAAGTTAAAAAAATTGCTTCATTAATTTTTAATTGTTTTTATTTTTATTTTTATTTTCTTTAACACTTATCGGTAGAACTTCTAATAGATTCCGAATGGTAAAAAAATCTCTCAAATCCAAGCAGTCAGTTCTTCTCTAATTACATTTTCTCAATATCTCATTCTGCTGGTATGTTTTGAAAATCTTTTTAATAATCAGTTGCAAACGATGTCCTTTTAATTTCCAGATGTTTCAATATCACCAACTTGTATCCATTTTAGTTCTTTCCAGAAATCTCATGGCTAAAAACAAAATGTGCATTTAACTTGCCTCCCCAGGGCAGAGTTTGACACCAGGTCGGTTTTTAATGTGGGGAAAATCTAACTCCCCAAAAAGGGGCAGTCTAGATGTCCTAACCCAGAGTGACCCCTTTTGGGCAGCTGAATTTTTCTCACATTAAAAACCGACCTTGTGTCTAACTAAAAATAAAATTTGTCTCAGTCTAGAAGGATTTTTCCTTCACCGCCACGGGACAGAAAGGATGAAGTGTAATCAGAACAGATAATACAGGTTTATATTCACTTCAAGCAAAACTTTTCTCAATCGTTTTAAAATTTATTCACTGTATTAAATATATTGATGAAATTGTCCTAAAAATGGACTTAGAAGGCGGAAAATGTTTAGTTTGAGATGCAACCTGCGCCCCCCCCCTCCCCCCAGTAACTTTACCAGCTCCAAGGAGCGTTGCAAAGAAGATGGGGGAAAAAAAGCGAAAAACTAAATACCACCAACTGTATCCATAAATGTCGAGACCTTTGAAATCATGGGGTAAAATGGTCAACCATAGTTGAGGATAACGCGAAGGCTTCTTTGCATTAGTTATTACACCGAGATGTAGGGGAGGGCGACACTCCTTTCTCATGATTACTCCACTTACCCTTGATCCTCAGCTTATAATGCTGATTGTTTCGCAAGGAGGCATCAAGTACCCTTTTTTCCAGTCTTTGGTATGACTCGAGCAAAGATCGAACCGTGGTCTCCCAGCCTATTAGCGAATACTCTAACCATTATGCCACCGAGGGCCAATCAAATCATAGGAAAGGGTACAATATCTCTTCTGCGCCCCATTGGACTTAGCCTTATTGACCGATGCAACAAAATGCTTGCAACATCATCGCTATTTGAATGAGTTTCAATAGCAATATATGCCGAAGCAACCATCTCACCCACACGAGTGACTCTCAGCCGTTAGGGATATGCTAATAACAAATAAAAACAAGTAGATTCACATTTATTATTTAGCAAGAAAAATAAATACCCATCATGTAGCGGCTATTGATCTACCTCTAAGTGTTCTTTTAACTGTATAATTTATATTACATATCTTTAATATAAACCTATTGTAATTTTAAAAGCTAATAGTTTCCATTTAAATTTTCTCTCTTGAAAATTAATGAACATTTTTTAAGAAAAGTTTTCATAATTTATTCTTTTTTTATTAAATAACTTTAATTAATTATTGTTAATATTGACAAAACTATTGCATATATATATATAGGAAAATAGGACAATAAAATTACAAATGAATAATACAAAACATTAATTTATTATAACTGTTTAAAATAGTTATGCAAATTAGGAATGCAAATAGTGTGTTCAAGTTTTTGCTCTCTACTATATATATACTGTATTTCAAAGGACTATGTTGTATTACTGGTTTAAATAATAGTGAGCTATTTTGATGGTGATATCGGTGTGATAAATGAAAAACAACTTTTGCATCTATTCATTTAGATAAAATGTGCTTTTCAAGTTGATAAGTGAACTCTACAGAATTATTTTAGTCAGAACAAAATTACACAAATCAGTTTTGAAATTTGGATTTCAGGTAGATTTAAATATTATTTATGTTATTACCAAGTTTGTTAGTGGCCAATCAAATATGTCAGTTGTTAAGGTTGCGATATCATTCTTATCACTTTGATGATGCTATGAACGTTATTTCTACTAAAAAACAGAAAAGTCAAATGCTATGTTCTTCAATTAAGCTGATTTAATTGACATTTTTAAAATAGTTGATGAAATTTCTAACTATTTAAACATTTCTCAGATTTAAAAAAACTAAATTATTAAACACTATCACTATTTATTCTACTTTGATTTCAAGAAAAATCCATTAACTGTGACATATTTGTGAAGACATTCTTCTTGAAGACATTCTTCTTGAAGAACTAAAAATAATAAACATCTTTCTTCTGTTTTTTCTTCTTTTTCTTCTTACTATTACTATTATTATTATATAGAAATATTCTTATTCTTATATAGAAGCAAAGATACTTATTTTGCCATCTAATTTACATACATGTTTGTGGTGTGTAGACAAACGTATGCAAATTTGATGACAACTCTGAGAAAAGAGTCACTCTTTCTGTAAATCTTCATAAAGACATTAAGATATATGAGAGAGTGATTGAATCAGCATAGTGAGAGAGAGGGGAGGGGAAATAAGCATGTAAGAATAGAGGATTTGTTATCCCCTATTCTTAATTTAACGACACGAAACTGAATTAAAGAAACAAAACGAAACCTTTTTTACAACAACAAACGAAAGGGGTTTATTCGTATATTTGAGGTTTTATCTATACCGTTTGGTATAGGTAGAAAGAAACTTAGGACAGTGTCCGAAAGAAGAAGTCAAAATATCTTCAGGCTAAGATAGCAGCCGCCGTGAGAGTCCAATGGACGAGGAGGCAGGAGAGAGGCTGAGGCGATCCGTCCTGGCTGGTGCCAGGGTACCGTCTGGAGATCGTCTGCATATCCTAAGGGAACGCAAGTAGTCCCTTAGGGAGCTAATGATATCAATGCGCCCTGCAAGCTGATTGGCCAAACCAGCTCACAGGAACACTGATACCCATTACAAAGTAACTCTATGACTGCTACATCATACATAGATAGCTGAGAGAGAGAGAGAGAGAGAGAGATGAGAGAGAGATGAGTGCCTTGTTCTCTTAATGATACATTATGACTAGTTAGAACAATAAAACAGAATTTTGTTTCAAAGATAGCCCAATCACCAAAATAAGGTATATTTTAGCATGTATTTTGTGTTATTAAAGTATATAGGGAAAATCCTTAGGGAAACAAACGTTGAGTAACTCACATTTAGTATAATAATAGATAAATTTACAAAAATTGACATTCGTTTTATTTATTTCAACTAGATTTAGATGATAATCACAATTATTTTTACGGAAGAAGAAAAGGACAATTTTTTTCTTGATATTATTATTAAACAATACATTTCTCATTTCAAGAGGAATATTGTCATTGACGGTAAAATCATACAGATAGATGAAGAATGCAACCATGGAATTTTCATGGGTCTCACTAGTCTCTCTCTCTCTCCCCCTCCCCCTCCTTCCCTCTCTCTCCTCTTCTCTTTCTCCCCCTCCCCCTCCCTCCCTCTCTCTCCTCTTCTCTTTCTCTCCCTCCCTCTCTCTCACTGGTACTTGTAATAGTTCTTTTTGCATTTAGTATATATCCGAGGTATATTGTAATTAAACTGGATGCAATGATCCTCATTTGTTTTTGTCAAGCGCAAACAAGGCATATTGCCATCGAAGCATAAGGATATACAATGATAGGGGCCAGATTTATAGGGGAGCAACTTGGGTGGGGAGTTAGTCAACAAGTTGTTTACATTACATTTAAATTTCTGCATGTTGAGGGAGCAGAGAGGGAATTCCAAAACAAGCACAGGGATGCAACACTGCGGTGATATGACAGGGCTGGAGCTTGGCAGACAGTGTGGGATTCTAATTTATGTCTTTGATTTTTTAATATTCTAAGTTGATGTGACATTTTTTGTTTAATTCTTCTTTCTTTTCTGAGAAGTTTGAAACAAGAGAAGGATGCAGAGAAAGAGTATTTATTTACTCCTCTCCAGGAGTTAGGCACAAGGCCAGTTTTATCTTACTCCCACAAGTAAGATGTGACCCAAGGTCGGGTCGGGAAAGTGGGGTTTGAAAAGCCAGCGCCCGAGAAGTGAGCACTCTGGCCATTAAAAATTGCCTGGGCAGCCCCGTCAGCATTCCCCGGTAGGGGCGCCTCAGGCAGTAAGCAATAAACTTACTCCTCCTAGAACTGCACAGGACAGGCCCATACACCTGCGTAAATCAAGCCCCGATGGCCAAGACAATACCAGTCTATGGGGTGCAGTATCCATCGGAACAGATACTACACTTTGATCTTAGCCAAAATGCAGAGAAAGAGTAGCGCTCGTGAAGTTGGCAACATTTTGAATGGATAAGTGATGGACTCTCGTTATTGTTGAATTATTCTTGTGTTAGAAGTAGCGGCGGCAGTGAATGTTGTTTTACATATCGACTCTTGATTGGACAAAATCTTTAATCAGCAGTTTCTTTCAACCAATCAGAATGCAAAAGATATTCACTTTCTAATTTTTAACATAATATAAAACCCGAACACACAAGCTTTCTTTCTTTCTTCCGGTTTTCTTCCACAATCGACACATGTGAGAACGGTCCTCATAAAAAAGGGTATAACGGCAGACGCAACGAGAGACTTTCACCAACTACCTAAACACACTGCCAGCAATATACACCCTGCTAACTCTCTCACACACAAGTTGATACACACACTCTTTTACTAACAAAACAGCTACACTAATGTACACACATACACACACATATTCATGCCTATCCCATTTAAACAAGCGTAAACGCACACGACACTAGCCGAAATGAACACGTATACTCAATTGCTCCTCCTCCTACTATCTCCTCACATAAGTTACATTTGGTAAATTTAATTTTATCTGTTTGTTTTGTTTTTACTTCGTGGGTGATTTTTAAATATGGCCCAACATGGTTTTCATGATTTTCTTAATGTTTTTCACATCAAGATTTTTCCTTTTGGCTTTTATTTTTTCTCCATTATTGTTGACAATCGTGCTTTCTTCAATGGTTGTCATCATCCTGGGATCTTTTTGTTTATTTTTCAGACACTTACACAACCGCTGTGACTGACATTAGCATTCTTATTTGTTTGCGTGGGTGGTGTCTGTTTTGTTGTTCCATTTTTGGATTGCTTTTATGCTTTTTTACTAGAAGTAAGGTGAGGGGCAGAAGAGAAGAAAGTGTTTTTTTTAGTGTTGATAAAATTTGTTAGTACAGAAGTGAGTCCTTATTTACTTGTCTCCCCACGAGGGCAAAATTAGACACATGGTCGCCTTTTAATAGATGTGACAATTAAATTTGCCCCAGTCAAGAGGGATTTCTCATCTTTTGAACGAGGACAGAACAGATACTACACTTTGAATTATTTATTTGCCAAGAGAAGAATTCATGTACAAATTAGGTACAAGGTCATCAAAAGTATGGGGAGTGAGGGGAGCTCTATGTTCTTGCTGTGTCTATCCTACTCTTAACTAGCATTGTTTATTTCATTCTTTCACCATTTGTGCATCACTTTCACTTCAGCAATCACCACAATACCACATTTACTCTATGAAGTAACTTACTTAAAATATCACCAATGGTTTCAAATGAATTTTATTTACAAAGAATACTCCATCCCAAAGTACAGGAAGTATAGTACAGAAGTGAGTCTATTAATAGTTGGAGATGGTGGCCTGAACGGATTTTGAGACAAAGGTATTTTGGTCTTTGAGTGTTGTGGTTTCAGGAAGAGATTACATTCTTTTAGTACAATTTCAGCCACAGAAAAGAAAAATTACAATAGTCAAAAAAAAAAAAAAATGCAATATAAAAATGAATCTCAAATTAAAATCTCCTTGGCGAAAAATACAACTGCATGATATATTTTGCTAAAATGTACATCACAAATATATAACTCATGATATGAAATGTTTTGCTAAGATGTACATCACAAATATATAACTCATGATATGAAATGTTTTGCTAAGATGTACATCACAAATATATAACTCATGATATGATACGTTTTGCTAAGGTGTACATCACAAATATATAACTCATGATATGATACGTTTTGCTAAGGTGTACATCACAAATATATAACTCATGATATGATACGTTTTGCTAAGGTGTACATCACAAATATATAACTCATGATATGATACGTTTTGCTAAGGTGTACATCACAAATATATAACTCATGATATGATACGTTTTGCTAAGGTGTACATCACAAATATATAACTCATGATATGAAATGTTTTGCTAAGATGTACATCACAAATATATAACTCATGATATGATACGTTTTGCTAAGGTGTACATCACAAATATATAACTCATGATATGAAATGTTTTGCTAAGATGTACATCACAAATATATAACTCATGATATGATACGTTTTGCTAAGGTGTACATCACAAATATATAACTCATGATATGATACGTTTTGCTAAGGTGTACATCACAAATATATAACTCATGATATGATACGTTTTGCTAAGGTGTACATCACAAATATATAACTCATGATATGATACGTTTTGCTAAGGTGTACATCACAAATATATAACTCATGATATGATACGTTTTGCTAAGGTGTACATCACAAATATATAACTCATGATATGAAATGTTTTGCTAAGATGTACATCACAAATATATAACTCATGATATGATACGTTTTGCTAAGGTGTACATCACAAATATATAACTCATGATATGAAATGTTTTGCTAAGATGTACATCACAAATATATAACTCATGATATGATACGTTTTGCTAAGGTGTACATCACAAATATATAACTCATGATATGATACGTTTTGCTAAGGTGTACATCACAAATATATAACTCATGATATGATACGTTTTGCTAAGGTGTACATCACAAATATATAACTCATGATATGATACGTTTTGCTAAGGTGTACATCACAAATATATAACTCATGATATGATACGTTTTGCTAAGGTGTACATCACAAATATATAACTCATGATATGATACGTTTTGCTAAGGTGTACATCACAAATATATAACTCATGATATGATACGTTTTGCTAAGGTGTACATCACAAATATATAACTCATGATATGAAATGTTTTGCTAAGATGTACATCACAAATATATAACTCATGATATGATACGTTTTGCTAAGGTGTACATCACAAATATATAACTCATGATATGAAATGTTTTGCTAAGATGTACATCACAAATATATAACTCATGATATGATACGTTTTGCTAAGGTGTACATCACAAATATATAACTCATGATATGATACGTTTTGCTAAGGTGTACATCACAAATATATAACTCATGATATGATACGTTTTGCTAAGGTGTACATCACAAATATATAACTCATGATATGAAATGTTTTGCTAAGGTGTACATCACAAATATATAACTCATGATATGATACGTTTTGCTAAGGTGTACATCACAAATATATAACTCATGATATGAAATGTTTTGCTAAGATGTACATCACAAATATATAACTCATGATATGATACGTTTTGCTAAGGTGTACATCACAAATATATAACTCATTATATGAAATGTTTTGCTAAGATGTACATCACAAATATATAACTCATGATATGAAATGTTTTGCTAAGATGTACATCACAAATATATAACTCATGATATGATACGTTTTACTAAGATGTACATCACAAATACATAACTCATGATATGATACGTTTTGCTAAGGTGTACATCACAAATATATAACTCATGATATGATACGTTTTACTAAGATGTACATCACAAATACATAACTCATGATATGATACGTTTTGCTAAGGTGTACATCACAAATATATAACTCATGATATCATAAGTTTTGCTAAGGTGTACATCACAAATATATAACTCATGATATGATACGTTTTACTAAGATGTACATCACAAATACATCACAAATACATCACAAATATATGATATGTATCGACATACAAAATTTATTGCAATAAATTCCAGAGAAATATGTTTTTGGAATTTAAAACTCTATATTTTAAAACCTTATTGATTAGAACACGTATCTTACTGTTTTACTGATGACCTTGAATCCTTATTTGTTTAGTCATAATGTTTTCACTAAATATAGTCATAATGTTTATTTGTTTAGTCATAATGTTTATTTGTTTAGTCATAATGTTTTCACTAAATAAGTTTTAATTGATCAATGCTAATATATGAAAATGACAAGTAAACATTTTTTTACACAAAAAAATATATTAAATAGCGTTAGCAAAATCCCACAACAGAGATTCAGATTTGCCATTCTTAGTGTTGGCACGATGAGGGGAAGGGCGGAAGAGGTAGTGGAATGACTAACACGCAGGAAAGTCGACTTGTGTTGCTTACAGAAGACTAGTTGGAGAGAAGGATCAGCTCGCATGATTCAAGGCAAAGACACACAGTACAAGCTCTTTTGGACTGGTAATAGACAGAGCACGGCACGTGTGCGAATTCTACTAGCTGAGAAATGGGTTGACAAGGTGCTTGATATTCAACGGCTGTCTGACAGGATCATCTTTGCCAAACTGATAGTAGGAAGTACTGTTCTCACCTTCCTAAGTATCTATGTAAGATACCGGGAAATGAGCCTCTCATCCCCTGTGGTGACTTGAATGGACACATTGGTAAAGCAGCGTCAGGTTTCGAGGAGGTGCACGGTGGATACGGCATTGGTGAATGAAACCCTGAAGGTGATAGGATTTTGGAGTTTGTGATGGCCAATAATCTGGAAGTAAGACACTTATAGTTCAAGAAGAAAGGCAACCATCTCATTACATACGAATCTGGCGGATTGAAAATCCAAGTTGATTATATACTACTGAGGCGGAGTGATCTCAGACAGGTCAAGGACATCAAGGTCATCGCAGGAGAAGAGTGTGAAACGCAACATAGACTATTGGTATGTGACCTCATGGTCACAACACGACCACAATAGCACCATAAATTCAAACCTCGAGTGAAGACTTGGAAGTTGAAAGAGGCAGAAGTACAAAGGAAATACCAAGAAGCCTTTGCTGCAAGTACAGAGAACTACTAAGCAGATGGTGTGGAGAGTTGCTAGCAGCAGCTGAAAGATGGGCTTATAAGACTAGTAAAATGCATGTGCAGGAACGCCAGAAGCATGGCATGGATAGATGGCATTTACAGCGATGAGTTCAGTGTAAATGTTGAGTACATCAAAGATCAGTCCTCAGTCCCTTGTTGTTCATTGTTGTCCTTTAGACTCTCTCCAATAAGTTCCGAAAAGAGTACCCATGGGAACTACTGTATGCCGATGACTTGGTCATAATGACAGAGACAATGAACAAGCTGGAAGAAAGATTGAAAGTATGGAAGAAGGGCATGGAAGCAAAAGGTCTGAGGGTCAACACTGGAAAGACAAAGGTGATGGTTAGTGGCCCAGAACTCCAGTCTTTGAAGGAATTTGGTGAATACCCATGCACGATATGTAGAAGGGGAGTTAGGAGCAATGTGCAACCACTGCACTCTATAAGTGCACAAAAAGTGCAGCAGAGTGCATGATAGTTGAAATAGGCCAGGACACCCTGAAGGTGGTAGACTCTATTTGCTACATAGAAGATGTGCTGGATGTGGCTGCAAATGTAAGTTCGACCATCAGAGTCAAGACAGCTTGGAGAAAGTTTAGAGAACTTCTCCCAATCCTAACATCCTGAACCATCCCAATTATTACCAGGGGTAAGGTCTATGATAAGAAACATGATGTTGTATGGCAGTGAGTGTTGGGCCCACACCCAGGCCTCACTTACTCGACTCCATAGAAATGACAGGGCCATGATTAGGTGAATATGCAATGTAAAGCCGGACCAGATCCAGAACATTAGGTCAGACACTCTACTTCAGAAATTGGCCATTCCAAAACTGGTTGTCCTAATAAGGGTAAACTTTCTTCGCTGGTTCGGGCATGTTGAAAGAAGAAAGGGGATATATCAGCACATGTAGAGACCTAAGGCTGGACAGCAAAAAGAAAGCATGAGAAGGCATGGGAAGAAACAATCAGGCAAGACCGTAAACAGTGGCAAATGGACACGGTCAATCCCCCACAATCGTAATCACTAAGACTTAGCATAAGGACAGCCAGACAACGTCAAACTTTTTGTTGAAGGGAACATAGACGATCGATAAACCTGGATAGTGAGTGAGTGATTTAGTATAATTAAAAGAAATGCGGAAGCAACCTGAAAAATCGATCGATGCATCAGATAATCATTACCCCCACCCTCGCCCAGAAAAGTAGTTCCATTTTTCATTTTGAACTGATCTTCGATAAAGTAACAAACTAAAAAAGCCAGAAATTACTTTTTCTGATAAAGTAAAATAAAACAGAATGCTAATGAAGATATAAGGAGCGAGTGTGGTTTTGCTTTTTTACATATTTATTCCTAGAAAATAGATTTATTTTTGTTAGAAAATGCATCAAATGTTTCAGAAGCTTAATTCAAAGTTTTCATATGAAAATATTGGATTATATTTTCATTTTTTTATAGAAATCTCAATAAAAAGAGTAGGCAGGAAAAATTGCACAATCCCATGTCAACATTGAGAGAAAAACGAAAAAAAATTGTTTCATTTAAAAAAAAAAAATTTCCTTTAGGTTTTAAAATATAGGGTTTTTATTTTTAAACACATCAGTATGTTCCGATTCTTTTAAAAATCTCATCTGAAAGCTCCCAATACTCTCCAATAATAGCATTTTCCAGGAAGTAATGAGAATCCTGTGTTCTTCTGCTAAACCCCATATTATCATTTTTATCTTATTTTTTAATTTCTAAAATAGAACGTCATCTTTACTGTTTATGGATATCCAGTGTGAATGCTGACCCCACAATATTCTAAAAAACCCTAATACAAAGTTATTACCATCATTGTGTTCTTTGTAAAATCTTACTTGAAAAGTTGTTTGATCTTGGTTGTTTTCAATTTCATCCCTGGTAAGCGATAATAGGAATCGACAATTGAACACTAGTAACTCCAAATCGGAGGGAAATTTGAATGGTGTCATGAAATTCCTTGAAAACTTTAATCCTTATTAAAACTAAATTGAAATTTCTAACTGTTAACTTATCGATTTCTCTAGCAAACAAACTTTCTCTTTTATAGAAAACGCCTAAATCCATTTTTGTATTATATACTTTCTGATTTGACTCCAGAAATGTGTAAATGGTTTTAGAATTTGCTTTTCTTATGTTTAATAGTTTGTATTTTTGTATGGTAAATAGCAACAACTAATTATATTCCCACAAAGGGTCGAGCTCTTTTTGAACGGAATTTTTTTTTCATAACGATTTGCAATTATTTTAACGTCAGCAACAAACAATTTGATATTAATGTTTTATTGGAGATCATTTATAAAAAGTAGAAACAAGATAGGTCCCAGGACAGATCCTTGGGGAACTCCTGATAATACAAATTTATCCACTGATATTGTATCTCCAAGTTTCACTTTCATAGTTCTGTTTTTCCAGAAAATTTCTGGCAATATTTAAAACTGCTTTTCTTGCCATTTTACATGAGCTTAGATAGCATTCCCACATTTCTGTTGGTTTTGAGTTTTTTGTCTGGAACTTGATCCATCATAATATTTATGAAAGGGATAAATTATTTCACACATTGAACAGGTAGTAAGAAATTTATTGAACATTATTTTTAATATCATGAGCTCACGATTAGTGTTTAATCATTAGTAAATAAAAGCGTCTTCTATTATATAAAGGGCAGTTGTCTGTATGTATGTCGTCATCTGTTGGTCTGCTGTTCAACTTGTTGTTGGCTATCTTGCTTTTGCTTGTTCTCAACACTTTGAACATAGAGAGAGACTTAGCTGTCATACAAAGCTAGATCTCTATATTAACCATCTCGGTACAAATACTTCTTCAGACAATGACAGTATGGCGATGGAAAGGTTGTAACGTGTGTGGGAACAAGTAGTTACTGATCTGCACACAGGCAAGATTAGGCCTATCCTAACATCGTTTTTCTGAATAAAAGAGTGGCACTCATCTGACAAGACGTTGCAGTCATCATGTATGTCTATGTATATCCAGCTAAAAGTAAAAAAAACTGCAAAATAAACGCCCACAAAGTTGGTATAGTTTTGATCGGCGTTGCTCCGGTGAATAACATGTAAAATTTAAAAGAAATGATTCATTCTTTGGGCTCAATTGAGACACGTTTTGTCGGTAGGGTCGGTTTGGAAAGAAAATGCCGACTCATTCCTCAAGAAATCTATTATATAAAGGAGAGTTGTATGTCCAGCTAGAGAGGAATAGGCTGGACGGAGGAGAAAGGGGAAGCTGGAGAGAGGAAGGGGGAAAGAGAGAAAGATAGAGAGAGGTAGAGAGATAGAAGTTTTAATAGAAACATATTACACTTTTGCCTCGGGCAACGCCGGATAGCCCTGCTAGTAATAAAGAAATCTCTTCATACGATGATACAGAACAATCTTCCAACACGAATGAGTATCTGTTTTTTTTTCTGCCAATTAATTAAGAGATGAGCTGCTCATTTAAAATTTCTTGGAACTCAATAAACCCTTTTTCGATTGTGAAATTATAATAAAGAAAATATCCCATTTTTTGAAAAATGATTATCTTAACTAAACATGAATGTGGTCTGCTGTTGTTTCATCTTGTCAACGAACACACTTTCGCGAAATAAATGTACCCGATTTATAGTCTCGCATTAGTTTCTCACTTCCCGCAGGGCTCCTATGGAGAAGCCCTCTAGGTTGGCAGACATGTCGGACTTGGATTAATATTACACT
Source organism: Sepiola atlantica (assembly GCA_963556195.1). NCBI lineage: Eukaryota > Metazoa > Mollusca > Cephalopoda > Sepiida > Sepiolidae > Sepiola > Sepiola atlantica. Next base: position 34,434,283 of record OY744546.1, on the reverse strand, counting down.
TCCTGCTAGTGTCACTGAGTTTCAAAAGAAATTTCCTTCAAGATGTTTCTGTTTCTCTCATTAGGCCGTTCGCTGCCCCGGGCGGATTGTGTGCAACATTAGCATTCAATGCAACAAATCAATGGTTACACAACATACCTAAACAGCAACAAACACAGTCGACTTCCTCTTCTATGGTAAACAGAATTTGTATTTCAGGAGGAAAGGAGGAGGAGATGGTGGTGATATTATTTTTTATTCACTAGATTTTCTCACACCAGTGATCATTCGTTTGTAAAAACAGGTGGTTTTTCCCTGAAATCCGAGTGACAGCAAGTCTCCCCAGTTTTCAGTACTCTCCACTTCTTTCCATCATCATTGCAACCTATGTGGTGTTCTCACACTAGCTGTTTACAAGTAATTTCTCACTACTAATAGCTGGTAGTTTACTCAGGATTCCGGTACCCTCCGTATCCATTCAGTCGAGGTCTGGATGGTGCTATCTCTTCTCAGTCTTTACACCCTCTCATACCTTCTGTGTCCACCCAATGTTGGTAGAATTGCATTTCTTTCTTTTTTTCTCTGAGTTTGTCTTAATAATGTCTATCTGTACTTTTTCGAGTTGGGTTTTGGCTCCAGCGCCATTTTATTTCAACTGACCTGTGCCTATGTAGGTTGTTTAATGTAATTGTGATTATTATTATTATTATTATTATTATTATTATTATTATTATTATTATTATTATTATTATTATTACCTCCTTTAAGGAGGTTATGTTTTCGGTCAAATTTGTTTGTTGGTTTGTCATAATGTTTGTGTACAATCAATCGTCACCAAACTTGGTCAAAATATTGGTCATAATTTAAATTAGAACTGATTTCATTTTGGGATGTCATGGTCGTGGTCACAGAAAAGGTAAAAGTCACACTTTTGGCGATAACTTCGGTTCTGCTCATAGTAGATACTCGCTACTTGGTTCATATTGTAGCCAATGAAGTCCCGCATCTTTTATAACTTTGACATTGAATGGAAACGTTCGGTCAAGGTCGAAAGTTTAACTCGATTTTTCCAAATTTGGTATAGGGATCTGATGCTCTTTGATAACAGTAAACACCATGTAACGTTTCAGCCTGATCAGATACCAGTTTTTTAGTTACCAACGTTTCCATAGCATAACTTTGGGAATACTTCATACAATATGGAGAAGTAAAACCGAGATAAGACTTTGGTCTATCCTTAAGTTTTCAAGTCGAAATATACGGTTTCACAACTGACTTATTTTACTTTCTTTTGATGAAGTGTACTTAAAAAGACTTTTTCGAATGTTTGTAATAGATGCATCTCGACATTTTTTTAAATACATTGTATTAAAATTAGATTCTTTTATTGATAAGATTATAAAATAATCAACAATTTTTGCTTGCTTAAATGATAGGGCATTAGAATCAACAAATTACCATGTGACTACTTCCCTGCAGACTATAACATGACCATCTTCAAATCAAATGTCAACACTTTTCATTACCCGTCCTCATAAGTAATCAAATTCTGTTCATTCCATTCAACATTTTCAATCCTTTCATAATATTCTTCATCATTCCACTGACAATCTATCCATCTCATTAATCTAAATCATTGAGTCACTTTTGGTTTTTTGCTTTAGTAAAAGAAAACATGTTAGGAATATCTATGTATTTTTAAAAATTGCATCCTAAACAAATTCTTCATTGCATAAAATCGTTAGTAAAACATGAAAATGAATGTACACGTATCATATTTTGCTGTCCTTTCATTAATGAAATTAACTATAATGGCACAGTTCTTTATATTTTGCTTATCATTAAAAAAACTAGTGTTACTCGGAAAATTACTTTTATGTTGCCAATCATCAAAAGTAGAATGCCTTCCGTCAAGGAGGTTATGCTTTCGGTTGAATTTGTCACTGTTTATGTTCACATCGTTTGACCAATCGTCATCAAACTTCGTCAAAATATCGGTCATGGTCTAACATATAACCGATTTAATTTTGTGATATCCAAGTCAAAGGTCAAGATCATGAAAAGGTGAAAGTCACCCTTTTGGCAATAACTTTGGTTCTGTTCATTGTAGAGATTCGCTACTGGATTTATATTGTAACCAATCAAATCACCATCTTATGTGACCTTGACCTTGAAAATTTCGGTTATAGTCAAAATTTTGATGGAATTTCAACTTCCGATTTTTCCAAAATTGATGTATGGCTCTGATGCGTTTTTGATAACAGTAACCATGCAAAATCTCAACCTGATCAAGTAAATAGTTTTTGAGTTATCAATGTTTTCATGGCATAATTTCGGAAATACTTCATACAATATAGAAAAGTAAGGCCCAGATAAGACTTTGGCCCATCCTTATGTTGTTAGACGGAGGTATGCAGTTTCATGACTGAATTATTATTTATTTATGGATAACAGTTTTCTCATTTTAGATTGTAGTCAGTGATTAACTGCATATGCGACCGAATTGAATGCTAAAATATTAAACTAAAATATTAATTTAAAAAAATATTTTTATCAATAATTTTACTTGAGAAAATTTGTTTAATCTTGGTGTAGGGATTTGTTTTCAATTGCATTCCCAGACAAACATTAACACTTAGGTATAAATCAGTCTACTAAGATTATTACTAAAAGCTTTTTAAATCAATGAATATTAGAAAGGATTTTGTATCAATGGTAGAAGAATGCACCAATGATCTGTCTTTTTAAGGGTTAGAATTCCTTTTTAGAATGTTCTCAAAGCAATGGGAATATTTTTTTATTAATAATTAAAGATAATATATATTTTATCAGTCTAAAGGCCATATCTATAACAGGCCGAGAGATCTAACATTTAGGAGGCTCTATTGGAGGCAAGATTTCCAGTCAGTCAGCAGATATCTTTTTTGCTGCTAACACTTTATTCCCATTGCTTCGAGAAAATTCTAAAAGGGAATTTTAACCCATCAATTTATTTAAGCTGAAACAATTTTTCTTCAATAAATTATCGAGTTTTTCAACAACAGGTTTTTTTTTAAACTAAAAAAGGATCAACATAGTATTTTTTGAATAAACAAGCCTGTTATTATGAAAAGAAAACCTTTAAAATGATTATTGCATGAAACTTTTACAAAATATATAAAACTAACTACCAATTTTGGCTTAAGAAATTAAAACAGTAATAACGATTATTTTATTTTATTTTTTAATTAATAATGACGAAAATAAATAGTTATCAATAAAATTAAATTTTGACTTTTTACAATATACTCACAAACTTATAATTCCAATGTAATTTATGATATAATACAAAACCTCAGTTAAAATAAATTTGATGGGTTAGAATCCCCTTTCAGAATTTTCTTAGACTAGTGAGAATAGTGTTAGCAGCTAAAAAGATAATACGGAATTATATTCAGCATACACAAATATGGACTAATCCATTTATAGAAATTTTGAAAAAAGTCAATGGAAATTATCTTAAATACTCAAATCTGATAACAATTATTTGTGGAATGCATTTAAAATCTTTGTTATTAATTCAAATAGAAATCGAGTTACAAACAGATGGTAAATGACTAAAATATAAACTTGACCGTGGTGTGCAGGGATGGCGAGTGGTGGCACTGGCCATCTATATTGGGGGGGGGGATCAGATCTATCTCCCTTTCTCATAATATTTCGCAGTATTAGGACTTATACTTAAGTCTTTGGGGTATACAATTAAGGAGTTGTCCCCGGGCATCACCAGGGCATCATGCACGCCATTGAGCCTTGACCATGGACGAAATACATCTGAAAAAATGAGTTTACAGGGGAAAATTTGAGATTATTTAAACCGAAATTATTCAAAACATTGAAATAATAAAATAACTGTTGTTTATAAAATGTCCTTAAGAATATTTCAGTTAAAATGAAAAGGATTATTTACTAAATGTACCTTTTCTCATATAATTGAAAATAAATGACTAAATATTCATTTTAAAACTACTGCTTGATCATATAAGTAGTATTTCTAAAATTAGTATTTAGTTATCTCGTTTTAATCTCAAGTAAAATGGTTTTAAATACATATTTCATTGTTTGTTCAAATGAAGGGCTATACATGGCCAATAAAGTCAATAATGTTAAGGAAGATGGCGCACAACAAAATACTTTCTATATGAATAATTGGACCCGTTGTTTCCTCACAGAATGTTCCACAAACTATTACACTACTGTCCATTTTTTGTGTTTTCCACAATGCATTCTGATGCCATTACTTCCCCAAATATGATGCATGCCATTTTTACACTTTAATCAAAAGACAGCATTCTTCTTCCATTGATACAAAATTCTTTTCTGATATTCATTGATTAAAAAAGCTTTTAGTAACAATCTCAGTCGACTAATCTATACCGAAGTTTAAGTGTCTGTCTGGGAATGCAATTGAAAACGAAGCCCTACACCAAGATCAAACAAAAATTTTCTCAAGTAAAATTTTATGAGGAATCCAATAATGGTATACCTTTTCTATTCGATGTGTTTACAATAATTACATTGTGGTTGGGTGATGCACCCAACCACATGCTGAACGTTTTACTTTATTTATACCTTGAAAATTGAAGATTATAGAAATTAAAATAAGAATAAAAATGGTAATATTGAGTTCAGGGATGGAAGCAGGAGTACAAAGAGGTCTTCATTCATCCCTGGGCAACACTAGGTGTGATAAAGGATCGATGGATTGTTGTTCTGTAAGCTTCAATAAATCTATGTGTAATTTGTATCGGTTTAATTCTATTTATTTGTTCATATTTGTAGGAAAATAATCCATTGACTTTTATTGATAAGTTTTCTCAACATTTACGGATGTTTCCCCCAAATTGGACAAGAGTTGTAGATATTGTCGCATTGGACAACAGTTATGGATGTTGCTTCTGCGTTGGGAGCAACAACACTGATAGTTGGTATAACACTGATAGTATTTGATGTCCTTTCTCAGATGAGTGATTACTTTTATTCATATAATTCAGACTTTTATCCTCACCGTTGTTATCTTTGCAATGTTTTAGATAACAGTGTGAAACATGTAAATAACTGCTGTTCTCGCCATATTTCAATATGAATACCCAGCAGGCATTTTAGTCTTGATCAATGTTGCACAAAGAAAAATGCCAACATTTAAGCTATCAAAATGAATTCCTAAAATTATCTCGTCTCTGATTTCCGATTATATCACTTTGACCTGCATGTTGTTGCAAGATTGGAATTGCTATTCATGCGACACTTCAATTATCAGACCGGTTTTGATAATGGGTCTATACCTCAGAGCACTCCGTATATGTAGCCCACAGCAGCTCACTAATGAATATAACACCATAGGATTCTATCTTAACGCTTTAAAGTATTCCAAACATTTCTTTCTCAACACTAGGAAACTAATTAACCGATCATTGTGAATTTTGAAACACAGCTGCTAGGCGTAAGTGTGGGTAATGTGGGCTATATTTAATTTAGTTTTATGCACAAGAGAAACAAAGGTTTAAGCCCTTTGTCAAAATTTAGATACCTCCAATGTTTTAAAAAATTTTACAATAGGTATTAATATTAATAAATATTCGCGAAATTTCAGTTTCTTTGAAGTATTTTAAAGAGGTTTTAGGGACAAGATATGGGTACAACCTCTCATTTGAAAATTCAGATATTTCAAATTTGAATTAAATTTAATCCATAGTCATTAGACTGATGCTAGCCCTGCATATGAATGCAATTAAGCAATATTCCCTGAATTTCAATTTCTTTTTAAGACTCCTTAAGCCTTACATTTTACACATTTTCTAAAATCTAAATAATGTAATTAATTTTGCCCAAAATTAGAATAAGGATTCTAGACATCCAATTAAGTAGCATTATATCTTGATTTTAATCTTTGTAAGGGGACATAAAAATGGTGCAAAACTGTTTAGGAAATTAATTTGAGCCATCCTTGGACGGGTATTCTTCAAGTTCAGTATATATCAATGTTTGAATGTTTATTGCTAACCGTTTGTTTGTTTTGTAATTTCATGTTATCATCGCCGTTTAGCATGTTCAAAAAGGTAATTGGTGAAACTGATTGACTGATGTGTTTTCGAAAGCCAAAGCATAAACAAGATCTCAGTAATTACCTTGACTTGTAATGAAACCTTAAAACTCTAACATAGGCTTGTTTAGACGATCATCGGGTCTAAAGCTGGCAATGTTTTCAGCTGAGACTAGCATTTTACATGAAACTTAAAGCATTGATCTACAGATTTTATAGAGTAGAGGACCCCTCTAATAATGTTGTAATTGGGCTCCATATTTCTAAGAGATGGTCCTGCATATGAATGCCACACCCTTGAATTGCCAGTCTGTAAACGTGGCCCGAGTGATTGAAGTTGGAATGTTTCACCAACTTTTCTCAATTCATTAAGCAATGTTGTAGAACCCTGTTCCAGCAGTAGCAGCAAAAACAAAAACAACAACAACAACAACAACAACAGCAAAAACAGTAGTAGAAAAACGATCTTTGAAAAATATTTGATTTTTATTGGTTAAAATATTAAATTTCGATTGGTTACCGAAACCAATCAGAAAGAGTCACTCTGGGAGCCAAGCACCTGCTAATATTGGCTATATAAGTTAGAAGCAAAGCACAGTTAGCAGTTAGATACTAAACTTGCTACACGAACACTTGTTAGTGATAACACAACTACACAGACTCCTTGCTGGCAAATTAAATTAAGCCTTGGATGCTAGGCCATAGTTTCTCAGCAGACAAAACAAGACACAGTCATGGTCTGCTGAACGTAGCAGCAGCTTATGCACACAATCTCACGGACTTGTACACACACATACAGACTAAATAATATGTTCTTCATCTAGATACTTTATTAAAATATGGTGTTCCACATTGAGAGCAGAAGCGCATGGGATTCTCATTACTTCCCAGGTAATGCCTGGGTGCAAGCTAGTAAATTTTAAAACAATTTCAGAAAAATTATTTTCAAAATAATAAATAAAATGGGTGTAAAGGTGTCACTCTTGCCACATATTTTCAAAGAAATTGATCAAAAGTAATTGAAAAGTTGAAAGTTGTAGCTTCATGCATGAGAACGAACTATGTAAAATCAAAATGACATGTATTTGGTGTAAGGGCTTCAACTGGCGACCAGTTGATAAACTCTTGCTTCAATGAAGCCATATTTATATACTAGAATGTCCACTCTTAGACTAGCAACCAATCACAACCAAGAGAATGTACTTGTCCATCTAAGTACAGTAGAACACCCCAGCCTGCTTATATACCAACTCTATTTAGTTCTAACTAAACTTGTCAAACAGATGAACATTGGCTACTAAATCCAAGACTGTAGTTTGATTAAACCATATCAATTAATTTTATAGTTTAGATCGAAGAGTTTATACATGCAACATTAATTTGAATACATGCAACATTAATTTGAATACATGAAACAGTAATTTGAATACATGCAACATTAATTTGAATACATGTAACATTAATTTGAATACATGTAACATTAATTTGAATACATGCAACATTAATTTGAATACATGTAACATTAATTTGAATACATGCAACATTAATTTGAATACATGTAACATTAATTTGAATACATGCAACATTAATTTGAATACATGTAACATTAATTTGAATACATGCAAATTAATTTGAATACATGCAACATTAATTTGAATACATGTAACATTAATTTGAATACATGCAACATTAATTTGAATACATGCAACATTAATTTGAATACATGCAACATTAATTTGAATACATGTAACATTAATTTGAATATATGTAACATTAATTTGAATACATGTAACATTAATTTGAATACATGCAACATTAATTTGAATACATGCAACATTAATTTGAATACATGTAACATTAATTTGAATACATGCAACATTAATTTGAATACATGCAACATTAATTTGAATACATGCAACATTAATTTGAATACATGCAACATTAATTTGAATTAAGACTCAGAAGGAATAAAATTAACATCGTTTTGAAGTTGTATTAATTTTTCACATTAAAAATCTGACTTTTTTTTCACACTAGCAGTCAAAATATTTTAACTCTAGTATTGATTGTTTCATACTTTTTTTTACCCACCAATAAAAACATGGCTAAAACACACACAAACACTCTCTCTCTCTCTCTCTCTCTCTCTCTCTCTCTCTCTCTCTCTCTTTCTCTAATTCAATTTAATGGAGTCAGATGTTAGTTTATATTTTACAAGCTCACTCTCTAATCCTCACGTTTCAGCAGGTCAGCTGTCTTCAAATTCCACTGTGTACAGTCTTGTCTAATCACTTGCTTCCAAGTTTTCCTTGGTCGGCCAAACTTCGTATGATCCAAGGCATCCATGCCTCTCAATGGTTTATCCAAAAGAATGAACGCTCCACATGACCATACTAGTATAACTGATTAATCCTTAAGATAACCTCTATGCTAGGCAAATGTAGTTCTTTCAGCAAATCCTCCAACCTAATGTGTTGGATTTGGTCAGATTTGACATCGAAGATCCATCTGATCATAGAATTGTCGTTGTGCTGAAGTCAGGTGAGAGAGGACTGGTTGAGGGTCTAGCATTCACTGCCATATAACATGATTCAAATTGTGGATCTGTCATTCTGCTGCAGTAACTTATTCTGGATGTAGAGGGGGACAGCTCAAAATGTTATCAGAGGCAACAGCTCACAAAAGTATGCCTATGATGCCTTTACCTTTGTGGTTGTATTGAGTACACATCCACCACCTGTGCTTAGCATATCTCTTAGGTAGTAGAAAGAGTCTACTGCCTCCAGGGTGTTGTCATCTAGTACCATCTCTTTGTGGGGACGACCATCAATATATTAAAAGAAGAGTTTTGTAGTTAGAAGTTTGTCGAGACTTTTATAAATAAAAGCCTTGTCTAGAAGTGGCATGCTGTACTGCTTACTGGTGCAGACTGTGGGCTCTGCGTGTTTGCTTTGAATTATGTTAGACTGCTGCATCACTTTTGCTAATACCTTTAGGAAAGGTATGAAATATTATATCCGCTCTCCAGCTATGAATTAACTAGTAGGATGAACTAGACTCTCAAGCCTTGGTTGTGCAACTAGTCTAGGAGAAGGAAAAATAACACTAGTCTTTCTCAGCTTAGCTCAGCATTGTTTCCAGTAATCCTAGACTTCTCCTTGCCATTAGTCTCAAGCAATGCCAATCTAGGAGAAGTGTGGTTGGGGATTACACAACCCTGTCTTCATTATAGATTCCTCAAACAGACAATTTTACAGGGAATATCCCTTGTTTATCGAGATTTAAAGGAGGCCCCAGCTAAAATTGGATTTATTTTGTAGATATTCAAAATAAGATGCTGAGATCTTCAGATATTTGTCATGAATTGTAACATATTATGATTTAAGAATTGTAAGTTTTTTAACTATCAAATATGATTTGGTATAATATGAATTTTATAAATTTAGACTGATTCTAGATATAATGTTTCTTTCTTTTTTTTTGTGAATTGTCTTCACTTGAAGTAATGGCATCAGTTTAAGGGTTGTACAAACATTCAATAATAAAACAATCACATTTTTAGAAGAGACAAAGCAAGACAAGAGTAGGACGAACAAAATAAAGTGTACTTAGATAGAGTATCTAATTTTATGTGTGTGCGTGTATTCTCTATAGAAAGAAATGGTTAAAAAATCTACATTAAAAGTGAAAGTGTATTCTTATGTAAAATTTTCCAGGGAAAACAATGGAAGTGGTCCCAAATATCTATGTTCACCTTTAAGGAGGCTATGAGGGCAGAACCCCCCTTAAATTTTTAACTATATCTTATTTTGATGAAATTTAAATCGTATGTATAAAATTGTGAACTAGCATAGTGAAAAAGGACATAGTAGTATTCCTTATTCGATCCAGATAACAGTCTTCCTGCTACTAAAGTTGAAATGTAATAATAATCAATAATAGTAATCTGAAAGGGAACCAATTCTTTGACATGCACAAGAAAAATGAGCGGGAAGAGGACAAAAACATTGGATTAATAAAATCATCATCAGTTTAGCGTCCATTTTACATACTGGCATGCATTGGACGGCTTTTAGAAATTTACTTCCAAAATAACCACTGGCCAGGTCTTTATTTATCTCTCTTTCTCTCAAGTCCATTCTTATCACTTCCTCCCATGTTTTCCTTGGCCTACTCCTGTCAACTACCCCTGCTACCTCAACTGTTCTACATCTACTAACCCAAGAATTCTCACTCATTCTTTCAATGTGACTAAACCAACGAAGTCTTCTGTTCTGCACTCATCTAGTGATACTGTCCAGATTTAATCTTCCTCTGAGATCATCCGATTAATGCCTATCTTTAAGACTCGCATTACACATCCATCGGATCATTCTCATATCATTTCTGTCCATGCAACGCATGTCCTCAACCCTCACTGGCCAAGTTTCACTTCCTTATTCAATCACACTGCATACACATGTCTGATAGACTCTTTTCTTGTAGGAAAGTAAAGTCAAGTTACAATTTGACATTTAATAAATGAGTGCACTCAAATTACTCTTCTAATTCTGATCAACAAAACCGTTATTTTGAATTAAGGATTATTAGCATACCCCCCCCCCTCAAAGGCAACAAATTTTCTCTGTACAATTTTTCAACTAGCATTCGACTGATCCGTAACTTTTAGAAAGCAATTTTTCAAGAAATTTTTTTAAGATCTTTATCATTTTTCATAGTGTTTACAATTTTTTGAGAGATTCTAGAGATTTTATGCATAGGTTACATGTCCAAACATAAGCAATTATAATAAAATGAATGCAGAGATTGAATTGAAATAAAAAAAATTATTTTGTGGGACCCACAAAAAAAACAAAAAAAATCCTTAAAAAAATTTTTTGGGGGGGAAACTAGAATTTTAATAGTTCAATTAAATTTGATATATATTTTTAAATAGGATGTTTATGCTTGGAAGCCATTATATAGCCATTTAACATTTTGGGATGATAAAGTAACTAATCATTTATATATGGACATCCAATCCTATTTTTAGCTAGATATAACATTTACTTATTGTTATCTAACCCTATTTTTAACTAAATATAACATTTACTTATTGTTATCTAACCCTATTTTTAGCTAAATATAACATTTACTTATTGTTATCTAACCCTATTTTTAGCTAGATATAACATTTACTTATTGTTATCTAACCTTATTTTTTAGCTAGATATAACATTTACGTATTGTTATCTAACCCTATTTTTAGCTAAATATAACATTTACTTATATTTAGCTACAAATAGGGTTAGATAACAATAACATTTACTTATTGTTCTCTAACCCTATTTTTAGCTAGTTATAACATTTACTTATTGTCATCTAACTCTTTTTTTAGCTAAATATAACATTTATTTATTGGCATCTAACTCTTTTTTTAGCTAAATATAACATTTATTAATTGGCATCTAACCCTATTTTTAGCTAAATATAACATTTACTTATTGTCATCTGACCCTTTTTTTAGCTAAATATAACATTTACGTATTGTTCTCTAACCCTATTTTTAGCTAGATATAACATTTACTTATTGTTATCTTACCCTATTTTTAGCTAAATATAACATTTACTTATTGTTATCTAACCCTATTTTTAGCTAGATATAACATTTACTTATTGTTATCTAACCCTATTTTTAGCTAAATATAACGTTTAACTAATAAAAATAAAATATTTTGCCGAACTTGATATAGATGAAGATAGATTTATTATGCAAGGGAGATATGTAAATTTAAAGATTACCTCCATTAAACAAAACTTGGATATTAATTAGAAATTAAAACAGGCCACTGATTTTGAACAAATTCCAGTTTTTAATCAGACACAAACATTATATATTCCGATTCATTTAATTTTTATATGAATGCCTATGCTGATGTTTTTACTGGAGAAAAATATGAAATTACCAATTAGCGATAGTAGGGGAAAAATTAAACAAAAGATGTTTTTCGAAATCAACTCCCAGAATGCATTAGACATATTTAGCCATTATTTTTCTTTCTTTTTTTTTATTACTTTCCTCCCTTCCTCTTTTTCTGTTTTTCTTTCCCAAATTATTATTTCCAGGCCTTTTTTTTAAGAGAAAAGACCCCACAAGTTAATTACCGAAAGAAAGAATAAATATATTTTAAAAAAAACAATTTTTTCCAGAATGGCCTGCCCTTTCCTTATAGATCAAATATGGCAGAAGAGAGCCGGTGAACGATTAATAAATATAAATAAATCGAAAAATAAACACTGTTTTTTAGTCTGGGTCTGATCTCCCGGCTTGAAACCTATGGTACCATGTTGATTTGATCAGATCTTCTGCAATATTATTAATAAATAAATATTATGCTTTCATTATTAAATAATCGAGCACTCTGTTGGATTTCTTTCTACCAAACGAAACCAGGTATTATATATATATATATATATATATATATATATATATATATATATATATATATATATATCAAAAATGCTTTTTTAGTATTAAGTAGTGACCGTCCTTTAAAAAAAAAGAATAAGAACACGCCCACCACTTCAAGATTTCCATATTTTTGGGTTGGAGCCATTTTTCATCATGTATCATGTATTTAACAAAATTGAATTCTTTAGATTTCGGATTAGAAAAAAAAGTTGAATTCAGTCTTAAAAATAGACTTGTCCCTGCAAAATTCTATAAATAAATACAGGATTTACTTAGTCTGTGGGACTGAAGATATACAAAGAATACCACAAAGTGAAAAATGAGATTTATACAGTATTTGAACCTATACCTCAGAAGATGAGCTGCCTAGAGGGAGCGTCGTCTTAAACTGCTTGACTAACACGAGTTAGTACGTCTAGAGAAAACTCAAATTGTACTAATAACTCATCTCCTAAAGTTTGTGGCAAATCTTTTTTATGGTTTTACTGACAATGTAACCATATCTCCTTGCTGCATCACGCGAGTGAAATACGATTAATAAGAAATTATTTCTAAGAGTATGTTATCCATTATTTTTTTTTTGTTGATGTTTTCGTGGGTAATATCACTGAACAAAGAATTTATTTAGTGATGTTAACCGCAGAAATATTAGCAGCATAATACACAACATGCTCTCGGAAATAATTTCCAATACATAGGAAATTTAGCCTTATGATTCCCTTCAGAAATGAAACCTAAACATTTCTATGTAGCTTACTTGTTATAAATATATTTTCATACTACTACTAAGCTCTACTCACGTATTGAGCACTTTTGAAGTAAATACTGAATATATATATATATATATATATATATATATATATATATATATACGCAATATATTATATTACCTTATGATATTATGTGTACATACATGAAAAAATAAACTATATATATATATATATATATATATATATATATATATATATATATATATATATAAGAGGTTTATGTAGTTTGCTTGAAGCATTGTTTATTAGTATATAGAAATGTGATACTTAGAAGGCAATACAATGCAGAGGTGTGACGGATAGACACAAGTTGGAGCAAATAAGACATAATGTGCACGCTTGAACTTGAGTTGAGCACAGTTCTGAAGAAGTGAGGAGTTGCCGAAATATTATATCATACGGAGTTTCCACCAGACCATCTTGATACAGGTATTACATAACATTATAACATTGTGTAGATAAAACAGATATATGTGTTTGTGAAAAAAATTATATATATATATATATATATATAATGTGTGTGTGTGTATGTATACATTGTATTAAGGGTGAAACTATTTAATTTGTTCCACCATTATATGTCTTATTTGCTCCAACTTGTGTCTATCCGTCACACCTCTGCATTGTATTGCCTTCTAAGTATCACATTTATATATATATATATATATATATATATATATATATATATATATATATATATTATTATTATTATTATTATTATTATTATTACTCCTAGTGGAAGTAGATTTTTTTAATCCGACTTTGTAAAAGTTTAGGAATCGGAGTCGAGTGTTTAAGCTATAGAAATAAATATAGAAATGCTTATATCGATTTCAATATTTTATTAATATAGAGAAAAACGAAAACGTTTCACGAATGAAAACAACGCTTCTGAAAGGTTTATTGAAATAGGGAGAAGTAAAACGTCTGCTGTCGCTTAGTTGATATATATATTCGGTGAAGATAGCATCACAAGATGTCGGTGATGAAGACATAGGAGAAGATGAGGCGATCCGTCTTGGATGGTGCCAGGGAACCGTCTGCCAATCGTCTGCAATTTCTAAAGGGGCTGAAGTAGTCCTTTAGGGAACTAAGGATATCAATGTTCTCTGCGATCTGATTGGCCAACATTTGGCCAAACCACCTGACAGGGACACTGCTACAGAGCTACCGACTCCACATCACTTTTTGGCAACAACCATATAACAATTTACCTAGGACTTCTTTGAACTGAAAGTGAGAACATCAATGAAAATCTGTTTTTGCCGAATAATCATGTTTAAACATTAAATATGAATCACATAGAGATTGTAGGAAACCCCTTCATAAACATATTTTCACAACAGATGGTTCATTCTTATTTTATTTATGTATCAATAAACATTGTGAATGATGTCAGATTGCATACATTTCGCACACATTTTAAAACATATTTTTTATAGTCAGTGATTCAGAAAATACTAAACACCAGTCAGTCTGTTAAGTGAAGAGGGTGGCCTGAAATAGAGAGAGAGAAGCCTACATCCACAATAACCATTTTCAGTTATAAATCTACAAGTATACTACAAGATAGCTTCATTGCTATAATTTCTATTTATATAAATTTAGGTATGTGTATATATCTGTATGTACAGGATTCATTCCTAAACTAATTCGTCAATCAATCATTATGAATTTTGGAACACAGTTGCTATGTGTAAGACTCCAAATGTGGGTTATATTTAGTTTAATTTAGTTTTATACAAAAGGAGTAAAAAGGGGGTGGAAGCCCTTCGTAAAAATTCAGATCCCTTCAATTTTGGGGAAATTTTAACAATATTAATCAATGAGTATTCCCCAAATTTCAGTTTCTTTTGAGTATTTTAAAGGATTTTAGGGGTTATAATATGGACACAACCTCCTATTCGAAAATTCAGATTTGCATTGGATTTAATGCATAGTCATTAGACACCAAATAAGCAAGATCCCCGGAATTTTAATTTCTTCTAGAGACCCATTAAGCTTAAGGCTTACATTTTAGGCATTTTCTAGAATCAAAATCATGTAATTGATTTTGATCAAAATTGGAATAAGGCTTCTATACATAAGGTTTAGTATCATTATATCATGATTTTAATCTTAGTAAGTTTTGCAAAACTTTTCTGTTGAGGGAATTAATTTTACCCATCCTGAAACAGGTATTCTTCTAGTTTAATTTCTTCTTCTTTTTCTTTTTCTTCTTCTTTTTCTATTCATTTAACGACACTTTTCCCTTGTTAAGGGGTCAGACGTTTTCTGATATTACACAAAACCACTCTCTAGTTCTCACGGTTCAACAGGTCAGCTGTCTCCAAATTCCACTCTGTGTGGCCTTGTCCAATCACTTTCTTCCAAGTTTTCCTTGGTCGGCCAACCTTCCTGTGATTTAATACATCCATGCTTCTGCATCGGTTGATCCAGGAGGATGAACGTTCCATGTGACGATACCAGCATCATCGATTCACCCTTAGAATAACTTTTATGTTTAGCAAATGTAACGCTTTCAGCAAATCCTATGACCTAATGTGTTGGGTTTGGTCGGATTCCACATTGCAGATCCATCTAATCATGGATCTGTCATTACGCTGCAGTCAGGCGGGAGAGGGCTGGGTGAAGGTCTAGCATTCACTGCCATATATCATGACGCTACTGGCATTGCTGCTATGCAACTTACTCCAAATCTATATTTGGAGTAAGTTGCGGGCAGTACGCATTGTTATCAGAGGCAGCAACTCACAAAGTTTTGTCTAAGTTGCCTTGCATCCACATGCCTAATAGACTCTTCCCTTGGTCGACAGTGCAACCACCTAGAGATTGTATCTCGATAAAACACTGGTTCCATCACTTTACTGGGTTGACGTCACGAAGGACATCTAGCCTATAAAACTTTTGCTTCAACTAATCAAACGACTTTCAAAGAAAATCGGTCACATTTCAGGCTATATAGTTTAAGTGTTGGAAGCTTGCGTGGAAGGTCTGTTGATATTGTTGAGTTTCTTGAAAATTAGATAGATTTTCCTCCTGTGTGGCATTTTGTGCCACACACAGGGCATCCCTGTCAATAAAGTTAGTTATTTGTACGACTGAAAGTTGGTTGCACTGACAACTCGACTAGCGTATAACCATTCATTTAGTTTACAGTTATTATTAATCAAAAAAAGCAATATAATATTTTGCTT
>OY744546.1:34067804-34410304 GCA_963556195.1 Sepiola atlantica | reverse complement strand
CTGTTTGCGTTTGTTTGTTTCACCCAGTCTGTGGTAAAAAGGCAAATGAAATAAAGACATATTTCTGAAATTTACATAAACTATCTACAATCACTGCCGTTTACATCATCACAGTAAAACAACATTTTAAATAGTTGTTATAAACGAAAAACTGTTACCTAATGTTATGATATGATATAATATGAATATAATATGAATAGGTTAATGTTTAACGAAAAAACAAAAGTGGGAGCTATAATGAAAAAAGTTTGTATTAACAAAATAAGTTGATTTTTTGCTTTTTAAAGCTGTGACAGAAAAATATACAAAGTTTTCTTAAGAATGTAAGAAACTGAAAAAAGAAAATTTGGTTAATCAAAATCAAATATTGATTTATCAGATGAATTCTGTAAAAATCTGACAAAATAATTTTATATATTTTAACATTTTAAATATTAAAAAACATAAACGTTTTTAGTGTTGGTGAGGACATTTGAATGTTGAGGGATTTCAGGTTAAATATTTTTCAAAAATAATGTGCAAAATATCCCATTAAGTAGTCTTTAAGATGGTCATGTAAATAATTCTCACAGTAATTTAAATAATAATAAAAAAGACAATATTTTTATATCTGAAACAATATACAGATAATAAAATTATTGACCGAATTTCTACGTGTGTCTGTGTTTCCGTCAGACGCAATTTTTTAAAGAAATATCTTAACTTCTTTTAGAAATGGAAAATAGTGCATTAATAATAAATAATAAATTCCGAACAAATAAAGCGGATGTCATGACCGGAAATCGAAACCAAAACCTTGAGATCTTCAGTCTGATGTTGTACAAATTGAGCTATTTAGATTTTCTTATAAATAGATCTTAAAACATTACCTTAACAAAATAAGTATAGCTTTGATGTGACGTCATAGATTTATGATTTATGTTATGTTTCAAAACATGAATTCAAACATAAGTGATAATAATAAAACAATTAATGGGTAAACATTATCAATAGCGTTGGAAATTCTTTTAATAGTCCAAAACAATTTATTTTGCTTAACTACGTATTGGCATTAAAAACTATTTAATATATAATATATACTAGAATTTGGGACCGTATATAGAGGGTCTAGTCTATAATATAAATGTGATGTCTTTGTCTGTCTGGAGTGCAATTGAAAGCAATATTTAATATCAAAATCAAACACAACTTTTCTCGAATTCGTTTTTTATAGGAATCCAATAATGGTACTAATTTTGCATTAGATGCTTTTATAATTATATCCTGAAGTTTGCCTTTGTGTCGGACACTCATAAACAACAAAGACGTTTTACTTTATTTTCTGAAATATAAAAATAAAGAAATAAGAATAAAAATTGTAATACGTTGTTCAGGGATGGGAGCAGAAGTACACAGTTTTCATTCATTCTAGGGCAATGCTGGGTGTGTATGTGACTCATTTATCAGATAGCGTCCTGGGAAAGTGTGATATATATATATAAGTTAGTGAGAAGAATTCAAGTGTAAGGAATGTGTGAGATGTGAATTTTTTCGATTTTTTCAATACAATGCATGTGTATTTGGTTTGATTGTCTCAAATGCTGTGGATGATAACACAGGGAGTTCTGCGATAGATTTCAGTTGAAAGGTGAAAGTTCTTTCTGTTCAAAGAAATGTTTCAGGTATATTTTCGAAAAAATATGAAGAATCTATATAATAATATGCTAACGTGTTCGCACACATAGAAAAAAAATGAGGTCGTTCGATGGTGATTTGTGGTTAATCTAATATCGCTAAATTAAACAAAATTCTGACTTTACCCATTTTAAAATGAATGAATTGTTCCAAAATCGAATTCTGCTGTCCATCGACTAAAACAGAACAATTAAAATTGTTAAAATACATTTTAAAGAGTGACATTCGTTTCAATAATTTGAAGAATATTTAGCTGATAATTTTTTTAATTTATTGTTTTAAAAATAATTAAATTGCTACAAATTTAAATAAACAAGAATCATATTTGTTTTATTTTTTCTAAGAATATTCCGTAAAAATAATTGTCATTGTCAGCTAAATACGAAAGAGTCATTTTTTTCTTAAAACCTTGGCAGATATTTCAAAAAGAATATTATTATTGACAGTAAATTCTACAGATTGATGTAGAAAGCGTCGTGGAAGATGCTCAACTGAGTTTGAATCTCTGGTTTTTTCTTGTAAGACATTCACAGCAAAAACTCGCTTTTTTACCACAACGAAAACAACTTTCATTTCTTTCCCGTGCCTAGTGTCAGACGAAACTTCCACAAACAGAGCTGTTTCACAACGGCTTTCTATCTGTGGAACACAAATACCCCGGGACTGTTTCTCTGCAGATTACATGATCGTCTTCAAGTCAAATGTTAACAAATTCTTGCTTTGAACCATCCCCACAAATAATTCGAGCTTGTTCCATCCCATCAATCTTTCCGAATCCCGTCATAAGGTCCTTCATCTCTCAACTGATAATCATTCCATCTCATTAACTCGTATCCTCAAGTGGTGATTCTTTTAAGACAAAAAAAACAGGAAGTATCCGTGGAGCCTGGGTGTACACATATGATTTTAGGCATTTTAGATTTGATAATGCTAGATGATTTCCATTTCAGTTAATCATAATTTCAGTAAAACCTCAAATATCCAACTTGTTTTTGCTCCCTAAACATTCTAACATTTGAATGTATGATACCCCAACGGCCAACATTTAGCCGGTAACCTTTTCAAAAAAGCAAATATTTCTTCAGGTCAAAATTAGTCGTACTCTGATTTTTCTAAGGTCAATAGTGGGTGGGTTAGCAAACTTGTCTTTCAAACCAGTTTCATTCTCATTAAGGCCGCACATTACTGTTTCATAAATCACTAAAAGATCAATAGAGGTTTTGTGTGAAAAGTGTAAAATCATCTATTTTTATATCCAACCAATTAAGTATGCATATATGTTTGTATATTTCTATGTACAGGATTCACTCTTAAACTAATAAACCGATCATTATAAATTTTGGAACACTGCTGCTAGGTGTAAGAGATCGTAATGTGGGCTATATTTAGTCATATTCAAAGGGGGTAAAAGAAGAAGCCATTCATGTAAATTCAGATACCTCTGATTTTTGTGAAATTTTAACAATAATTATGAGACATTAATTAATAAATATTCCTCAAATTTCAGTTTATTTTAAAGAGTTTTTAGGGGGCATAACATGGGCACAAACTCGCATTTAAAAATTCAAATATTTCAGATTTGCATTAAATTTCATCCATAGTCATTATGCACGATTCCTTGAATTTCAATTTCTTCTTAAAACTCCTTAAGTTTAAGCCTTAAGTTTTAGACATTTTCTAAAATCAAAATCATATGATAGATTTTGAACAAAATTGGAATAAGGATTCTAGACATAAGGTTTAGTATCATTATATGTTGATTTTAATCATCATAAGGGCACATAAAAGTGGTGCAAAACTGTTCTGTTTGAGGAATTAATTTTACCCCTCCTGGGACGGGTATCCTTCTAGTTTGATATAAATTCACTTGTATGTGTCATCTCAGGTTTTCTTTAGTCCCCCCCCCATCATACTTCACACTGTTTTTCAAATTCGATTAATTCTCCTATAACACCATACAACCGGTTCGATAAGATCTTGGCCAACATTTTTAACTCTGTGTTTAGCAGAGTTATGGGCCTGTTATCATCTAGTTCCTCCCCACCATGTTTGTCCCGCTTCTTCAGCAATGTAATCACTCCCTTGGTGACTTGGCCCGGCGTGAACAGGACCCCACACGCTTCTTTCTGACCCCGTGAGTATCGTCGTCGGCCACTCACGCACAGGTGTTTGATATCCCGGTCGCAGTGCCGAGTAAAACAGATACCTCACTCTGATCTGGTGTCACTGAACCACTTGTAACATAGGTGGTCCACTCGTGTTTTTATCTCTGTACTCACACGTCTGGTCCTCGGCGCAGGAATCCTTCTAGACTGTGAACACCCTTTTTGGCCAGTGATCGTCAATAGCGGCTATAAAAAAAAGAATGATGTGTCGAATTCCTCCGGTCGGATGAATGACGATTTCGTGATTCTGTGAAGGCAAAATTACACAGCGGAACAATTCAACAATAGGAACAATTCAACAACATCGGTTTCTTTTTGTATCTATTAATTATTAACAAGATAACAACTGTTTTTAAAACGGCGAATTAAAGTCTGCTTTTCGATAATGCCTTTGTTTACTAACTATCTCGTCTCTCTGTGCATGAAACTCTATTTACGATTTTCAAGTTGTTAATTAAGTTGTAACTTATCTGCTGAAAATGGTGGTGGGGGAGGACACTATCGTTAACACTGTCCACTCAAAACAAAATCCTTTCTTTTCCCAAAGAGGCATATTTTAACACTCTCTCTTTCTCTCTGTGTCTTTCCTCCTCTTTCAGGGTCGGGTGTGGTGTGGGATATACTGATTCAGATATTATCAAGACAAAACCACTATTCGCTTTCTTCTCTCTAGGGGGGGGGGAGTGACCAAAAGACTCTTGACCAAAATTGCACAGCCGTTATCAATATTCCACCTCTCTGGCCAATGTCCTCCCATTGTGTATGGATAATTATAATTGACAGCTTACACGCTTTTTCCCAGACCTTTCGGCGCCGTTTCTCGGCTTGTTTCCCGTAGTTGATTTCGTGTGAATATATACTAGTTTCTTAGATCTCTACTCGTTTCTACGTAGGGCTCCACCATCACTAAGATGCATATTGGTGCGCCCTAAAGGGCAGATCTCTGTCGGTTAAAATCACTGTTTCACACTGGGATAGAACCCTCGTCAAAACAATGGTTGAACACATCCATCAGAATCAGTATAAACATGTGTGACAGCATCAAATACATTTCGTACAGCAGAATATCAAGTCCTGACGATTTGTTGCAGCTAACTTGCTTCAACGCAGCTAAGACCTCACGCTCTGTAACCCTGTCTTCGCAACCAGCTGCTCTAGCTGCATCAAGGTGGGGGGAATCAGACAAATAGTTGTCAAACTCCTGGACCGGGACGTTGAGCAGTTGGGTGAAGCTCTCCGCGAAATGCTACCGAAATCCATCACAGATCTCTCGAGTCGATTCCAAAGTACGTTCATCCGGGGGGGGCTTCACTTTGCCAGTGTACCTATCCGAACCACACCTAGAAACTTCCTTACTCTCATTCGTGTCAGTTCATGGCTTCATTGGAAACTTTCCTTAGCCTCGCTCTAACTACTTGGACCTCATAACGCTCGCTAGTCTTGCATTGAAGGTCCAGCTTAGCTAGTTCTATGCTTACATTGCCTGAGTAAGATTCTCTTCCTAATGCTTCTTCGCTTTGGCCTTATCTAATGCAAGGCGCTGAACATATTTGACTGAGAATTTCCTGATCTTGGTTTCCAATGTAACCCACCACTTACTCCCGGTAACTGCCACCACTAAAGCCCGCTAGATAAGTAGTTGTAGCTTTTCCCAGAAGTCTTGTATGTCCAGCACGGAGGTATTCCACTTCCAGTACCCGGCACTTTGATCTTAGCCAGAATGCCAAGGAACTATAAAAATAATGTTTTTGTGACTAGACATTTTTAAATTAGGAATAACCTTGTATGTAAAAGCTCAAAAAAATTTTCCTGAAAATTCATAAATATACATAAATATACAGAGTTTGAAATAAAAACGTTTTTCACTTAAAATGCAAACTAATAAATTGTATTTTCTCTTTATATTGTAAGTTTTTTTATTTAAAGTTTTCTTTCACTTCTCATTAAATCCTGTTATAAACATCCCTCCCCCCAATAAATAAATAATTTTAAAAAAAACGGTCATGCTGACTTTTCTTCTCTTATTTGAGGTTAATTCCTATTTCAGTCACGTAAATTATTTAGAGTGAAATAGGTTTCAGCATTACTCATAGACAACTTATATTTTTTAACTTTAACAATGTTTTAGTAAAAAGCAAGTTAGGGTTTTTAATCTTTTTTTTGTTATGCCAAGTTTCATGGCACATGTGAAATGGCGAAATAAAAAATCAGGTCGGAAAAATATAGTGGCCATCTAAACAAGTCGAGGAAGAGGCTAGCTAAGTAAGGACGATAATTCAAGTTTATAAACATATCTTTTTTTAACTAGAAAATTATGAAAGGAAGTTATCGTTCGTCCTTAGCTAGCATATTTCTATTTGTTTATAAAGATGGCGACTATATTTTTCCAACGAATTTTCATTTCCTCATTTCACGTGGACAACAAAACTTGCCATTGTTTTTAATGTTATCAAAAGATTTTTCCACTTATCCTAATTATATTAAAATTAGAACGGTTTATGCTTATTTAATTCTGTGTAGTATATTTTCAATCGTCATGATACATTTCTCCCAGGCATCACCTCCTCTTTGAAGGGGGGAGGGGGGCAATATAGTATACAATACCATTCTCTCAGAATTATCTTCGCCTTTTATTGTGTGTGGGAGGGGGATAGTGTACTATCTATTCTGTTGTCATTATATCATGCTTCTAGGCATAACCTCCGCCTCTGGGGTCAGTGTATGTAGTCTGTTCATAATGATATCATACTCTAAGCCTAGCAAAAATATGCGAGTGAAGGGAGCATATATTTGCTAGTATATATATATATATATATATATATAATGTTTCAACTTCATGCACTATAGAAAATTCCAGAATTCGGCAAGCTGTATCCCCACTACTTGTCCGAACCACAAGTCCAAAGTTTTTAGATGTGTTCCTTACCAAAGTAAATACAGGGTGGGCAAAAATAAGGGTCCTATTTTTAAAAATTCATAACTATTTTATTTATTGATTTTTTTTTTTTTTTTTTTTTTTAGAATAAGTAAAGGACCCCTTCCGAAGCAAGCATGAGCCGTATTAGCCCTAAGGAACGTACCCTCATTTAGAAAACATTATTTTTGCTTAAAAAACTCAAAACAGTGTAAAAAACAATACTTTAGTTTTTGTAAGTTTTAAGAAGTGTTTTATCGGCTAAAATTTGTTTTGTTTATTTCAAAAAATCTCGGAAGGGTCAGTCTACACACACATAAAGTTTGGTGAGTTTAACTTTTATTTTGTGGAAGTTATTCAAATTCAAGTTATTCAAATTTAAAGATAGGACCCTTATTTTGGCCCACCCTGTATTTACTCGCATCATTTACACTCATCATAAACAACATCCAGCTGCAGCCACTGTAAATCACAACTATATTAAAGAAAATCATCTGTCCATTCTTTCTCTGGACTACATATACTTGTGTCTGTGGGATGATACATGTATGTATATACGCATGTATTTGTCTGCAAGAAGTTAGAGGAATGTGTACAAGGGAAGAATGTGCACTCAAGAATGGGGGTGAGTGGATGAGAGTACAAGAGTAGTTATATGAATGCATAAATATGCATGTATGCACTCATCTCGCTCACCTCGCATTTGCGTGCAGCCAAACCCAGAATTTTTTGACCAAACATACTACTACTCACCATGCGTGTGCGTATATGTGTGTGTGTGTGTGTGTGTGCCCTTTCTCGCTTTTTCATCAAATATATGAATAGGCAATATATTTCCCCACCTTCATACATTCTCATATTTGTGTGTACTTATTTCTTTCGGACTTCAGTTGTTTTTGCCTATACAGCAAATTTTAAATGTCGCATTTGAAACCAAAATAGTAATGAATGACAATTTTATAGAAATTCCAAGAATATATATATATATATATATTAGTGATGGGACGATTCAAAATTTTTCAAAATTCCGATATAATTACCGATTCCAATTCTTTATAAAATTCTAAATATTTAATTATAGATTTATTGCTTTTTTTAACTTTTTTAATTACTGTACAATCCCATGTAATGTCCGCATATATTTTCGCAAACATAAAAAATACACTTGAAGGAGGAGGGGGGATATATTACACGAGTAGATCTTATTAAATATTTTTTCTCAAATGTTTTCCTTGTAATTGATTGAAAATAGTGAGATAACTAAAGATTTATTTCTCTTTTAAAACAAAGCCGATTTACATTAGTTCGTCGTTAGTTAACAAAATGCTATTTGAATTTTTCATAAACAATTGAAAATAGTCGACGATTGGTATGCAAAATAAGAAGACGGTGTAGGAACAGAATAGTTAACAAAGCCCCCTCCCCATGTTTAAAATGAGTTTCTAAATAATAATATTACTATTTAGAAAACCATTCTTAACATGAGAAGGGCGAGGCAAGGGGCTCTGTTAACTATTCTGTACTCTATCAAAGAATGTTTATGTTTTTGTCTTAATTTAGTCGGTTATTGCTACTGTCAATATAACAGATATGTAGTAGATTGATTTGTTTTACTGTAAAAAGAACAAGATTAAGATAATAATAGTAATACTACTACTACTAATAATGGCAAATTTGTAGATTAACATCCTCAGCTAAATCGTCTCCAAAAAATAAGATTCTACATTTTTTAAGTGATTACGTGTGAACACCTTGAAAAACTTGTCAGAAAGAAGGAAAAAAACAAAAACAATTATTTTAGAATATAGAGTGGTAGATCAGTTTCGTATATAAATTTAACGTGAAATGATCATCATTTCCGGGCATCCTAACTTTTTAGCGATGTTCACTAAATTTTTTTACCACTAACCCTAAGTCCGACTGACAAGGTCGTAAAACCATGCATAATCGTTTAAAAAAGTAGACCCCCCCCCCCCCACCAAAAAAAAAAAGAAAATGCACAGAATTTATCTCCCAGAGAAAAAAACATTTTGGTTGACTGCTCTAAAACGTTAGAATGTCCCGGAAATGGGAGTCCATTTAACGTTAAATTTATATGTGAAACTGATCCCTCACTCTAAATTCTAAAAATAATTGTTGTTTTTAGGAGTGTTGACAAAAAAGTAGAATCTCATTTTCT
The DNA here is from genome assembly GCA_963556195.1 of Sepiola atlantica. Lineage (NCBI taxonomy): Eukaryota > Metazoa > Mollusca > Cephalopoda > Sepiida > Sepiolidae > Sepiola > Sepiola atlantica. Next base: position 34,401,372 of record OY744546.1, on the reverse strand, counting down.
AGGAAGAAGGAGTGATTTAGCTGGTGTTAATCTACCATAATACAATACTATAATAATAATAATAATAATAATAATAATAATAATTATTATTATTATTATTATTATTATTATTAATAATAGAAGTTCTTATGTGGTAAAATAATTTACATAACTTCTACAAAAAACAAACAATTCAAACTTTCACATTACATTAAAATATAATTTTAAATATGAATAAAAGAATTAATAAAAAAAACATGTTAGTAATTAATTCTTAATTCATAAAACACATTTAAATTTCTTTAAAAATAGTTAACAAAAAATATATACGTAGACACATTGCAAAATTTCAGTTTTTTACGATAGTCAGTGTACTTGTCTCTTTTCAGTTGAAGGAAAATGCTAACTACTAAACTGCAAAACGAATTCAATAATAATCAAGAATCATTTTTATTACTAGTCTTCGATTTTTTTTGCATTCTATCTTCATCCCCATCCACCTTTTACATCTTTTGATATTTATTTTTACAACCAGTTAACAGGCATGGAAACTCAAAATCAAAGAAGAACTGACGCTAAAGTGTGTTCTCACACAGACCATGAAAATCTTTAAATCCACTAATTCATTTATATCTAATTCAACTCAACACCAAGCCTTGAAAATGTTCAAAGTTTTGTTTTTTCACTTTTTTCACCACGTTATGTGAGGTCTGTCAGTGCTGGAAGGACATATAATTTTTTAAAAAACGGACAAAAGCCCAACAGTATAAAATAAATGAATTTTTAATTTTTTATAATGTAATTATGAATGATGTTTGTCAATATGTCTTTGTGACAAAAATGTTTTATTTAATTTTTAAACAGTTTTTGGAACCTTGTAAATTAACTACATTCTTTTAAAAGTTACCTAGCAAATTTAAGTTTATTTTTACACAAGTAAATTTACATTGTATTTTTTATGTTATTATGATCTATTGATTTTAGTTTTACTGGTAAACTACCAGTAAAATATTTATTATTTTATCATTCGTACCAGCAATGGAAAATTCAGTTTTAAAAAATAATTGAAAGAATCGTTTTTGAAATCGGAATTAGGCTAAAGTTTTTCTGATTCCAATACCCCAAAAAGTTCCATTTTTTTTCCTGATTCCTGACTTCGATTAATCGTCCCAACACTAATATATATATATATATATATATATATATATATATATATATATATATTAAATAAAGTGAAGCCGTTCTCTTTCTTGAAGTTTGTCATTGATAGCTTTCGTCCTCCAAAATCAATACTTGATTCTGACTAGCCAGTCGATTACGGCAATTATCAGTCTCTCTTTAAAATAAAAATATAAAATTCCAATCGATTTCAACGATTACATACTATATAGACATTTCCTTCCGTAACAGATCAATTCAGATATACACCAGTAATTTTCATTGGCTAATCATCTATAATTTGCAATAATTATCTTCAATAAACACTCTGTATTCAGAAGGAAATTATATTTTTAAATTGGTGCTTACAACGTTTTCTGGTCCGGAAGTAGGTGATCATTGTCATATGTTTTGTTTTATTTAACTTGTAACCTACACACATATGCGCATGCCCAAGGATTATTTCTTTTCTTTTTTTTGTCGTAAATTTTATATTCCATTTGGACAAATTAAATTAAGTACATCAAACAGAAACAAAGGATAGAAAAAGAAATGAAAGTGTGTGTAACATCTTTAAAAAATCTCTCTCTCTCTCTCTCTGTTTATTTCAGAAACTAAATAAGATGATATTCTAGGAAGATCAATACAGTACAAGCAACCCTGTAAAAAAGTAGATAAATTTGTTAATGATGGGTCTAATGTGCCGCCATAGAAACACAAATAATGGTCATTTTGTTAAAAATTAGCATATTCTATTTGTGGTAACCGATGTGAACAGAGGCAGAACATAATTAGGACGAGGACTGCAACACCATGTCTCCACTCCACGCCACCCCTTAGATTATCATTATTATTATTTGTACTCACTAGGAGTTCTCACACAGATCATCGTCACTGATTGCTCACCGACAACAACCAGTGGTATTTCCTGTATTCTTCACCGCTTTTTAATAACAATGCGGTATCGCAACAGTCTCTTACCATTGATTTCTCGCTGGTAAGGACAATTGGTCTTCTCTGGGATCTGGGTGGCAATAAGCCTCCCCAAGGTCCCAGCATTCTCTGCACTTTTCTAGTGGAGGTCTGGTTTGTGCTGTCCCTCCTCGGTCTTATCCTCCTCGACCCTCTACAAATATTTTGTCTGGTGTCAGCCTAGGCCGGCACCATTTAAAAATAAATAAATGAATAAATAAAAACTTCAATCACTTAAAAAAAAAAAAAATTTTTTTTTTTTTAACTTTTTCAAATTTTTTTAAATTTTTAAAAAGTTAAAAAAAAATTTTTTTTATTTATTATTATTATTATTATAATTATTATCATTTTTATGACGAAGTGACTTTCTTCTTGAACCTATCATTTACATTGGTTTTGATGTGCTATTGCTTGATGTCATCTTTGACCGAGTCATTCCAAGTCTTTCTCGGCCTGCCCTTTCCTCGTTTACCCTCAATTGCAATGTATGTACATCTGTTTATCCAACCAGAACTTCGTTCAACTTGACCATACCATCCTACACCAATATCTCAAGACAGCTAGACTTCATCCTGACTAAGCCTTTAACCATGTATAGTGGAGGGAAAACTTTAGGATAAACACAGAAGAAATGATGATCACTATTCATCTTTGAGCTAAAAATAAAACTGACAAAATCAAAAGGGACTGAGATAATCTATAATGTTTACATAGAATTTTTAAACTTTAATTCTTGATATCTGATTGTTTTTTGTTTTGTACGTGAGAAAATATTTATGTAGAAATTAAACAAACCTTTTTTTGATAGTAATGCATTTTCCTTTTGATTAATTTCAGGTTTTGGACGTGATAACTGGGGAGAAGAACCTCGCAGGCAGAAGATTGAATTCATGAGTCCAACATCTTATTGGTATCAGTGTGGCGTTAACATACCTTAATGTAATGCAAGAACTGAAGGAACCTTTAGACTAAATTATATGTCACTAAAATGTACAAAGTACGTGACAATTTCAAAGACAATTCCAAAAAAATTCAATGGGAAACCCAGGATGCTAATCACCAAACTAAAAAAGTTTAAAATTTGAAAAAAGAAAAGTGAAAATGATTGCAAAAAAAGAAAGCAATAATAGATTTAAAATGGATTTAAAATATTATATTATTCTATAAATGTACATATACTTGTTGGAGATATGATAGGTGTGTGTAAGCAGTATCGTATTGCTTGTATATAATTATGTGAATGAATTGAATATGTGTGTGTGGGTGTGTGTGTGTAAATGTGTATATGCTTATGGATAAATTCAAAGCATATAATAAATATGAATCTATTTGTATACATAAGTGACAACCATCTGCTTAATGTATATAAACACAGTTATCTGAAAAGATGATTTTGAAAGATGAAAATCTTTTTGCAAATGATGTCAAAAATTCTATCTAGCCAGATCTTTATATAAAATAAATACACATGCAATTATGTGTATGTATGCATGTATATATATGCATATATATATATATATATATATATATATATATATATATATATATATATATATATATATATAAAATTCATGTGTTTATATTCTACGCCTTTTTTCAGTTTCATTACATTTTGCTATTCATCAGATAGTAATCAAAATGGACCAATCCTTTACTGTGGAATACAATGAAACTGTCAGTCATAGAATATAAACTTTTGTATTATACTCGATCTATATAGCGATATATATATATATATATATATATATATATATATATATATGTTATAGCAGCTTTCTCTCATCAATACGTTAGTATACCTATAGTAGTGCAGCCATGTTGTCAATATTAAGGTGGATGTGCATTAAGCACATCCACCTTAATATTGACAACATGGCTGCACCTACTATAAGTATATTAACGTATTGATGAGAGGAAGCTGCTATAACAAATATATATATATATAAAAGGAGTTTGTATAAAGGAAATTAAATTTTCTACAAAAAATGATATGGTTAATATATGGAATAAGTTGATAAGCATAAAAACAAACTAATTAAGAATATTGACACAGAAACATGTTGAAAGCGTTCATGAGCTTGCATGGTCAAATCTTTATGATATCAAAAAAAAACTTTATTCGAGTGAAGTGGATATTTATACAGAGAAACGTGGAAGAATATAAAGTGAGGAGAGGAAGGAGATGGGCACGGTGTTAAATGCTGATATCAGCCAGAAGGTGAATTACATTCGCGTTTCTTTTTATGTATATCCATTTCACGCAAATAAAGGTTTCTTGCCATAATAAAGATTTGACCGTGAAAATCGATATGTCGGAGCTTATGAACATTTAAACATGTTTCTGTTCAATATTTTTAACTAATTTGTTTTCATGCTTATCAACTCATTCCATATACTAACCATTTCATTTTTGTAGAAAATTTAATTTCCTTTATACATTCCATATACTAATCATATATATATATATATATATATATATATATATATATATATATATACATAAAGTGAAAGAAGAAAAAGAGTGTGATTAATTAATCATTAGTTAATTTTTCCATTTGCTGAATTAGGCTCCCAAGATATCCTGATATTCAAGAATAAAAGTTGGTTTACATCTAATCGTAGCCCCCCCCCCCATGACATACTTAAATTAAATAATGGAAACATAGTATACAGATTCATTTGAATGTTTATTTATAAAATTCCAAATTCAATTAAATTTTATTCTCAAGATTGTTTGCTTATTCTATAGTCAATTAATATTCTCTTTAGATTTGTTTAGTGCTTACCAATTCGAAAAGTAGTTGATCATTTCCGACTACAAAGTGGATATTATATTTAACAAGTTTTACTCTTCAACACTAAACGGTAGACTTGTTGAGTTTGGGATATTCATTCTAATCAGTTTAAAGTTCAATGGCCTGTGTTGAGCAAAGTCATCTTCATTGTTCAAGCTTCTTGGCTGTCTAGAATATTGTCAGATATGATTTCTGCAGGCTGTTGTGGTTATTCCACATACTCCTTTATAATATTCATTGTACCTTGCTTTATGTCAGAAAAAATAACTGAATTACATATTTGATCTTGTGATCACTTATAACTGAAAAGTTGATCATAAATAATAACATGATACAGTTGAACTTAATAAAACGAGTTACAAACGAGAACATAAGCATTACCTATATACTTGTATAAGTTATATACAATATACCTTTATATATTTAATATTTTATATATTATTGTGTGTATGGGAATTAGGATAAGAAGATGGGTGTAAATATGTGTGTTTACATATATTTAAGCAATTTTGCATATATGTATACGTGATGTTTGGTAATGTTCCCAGGATTTTCTTGTTTCAGCATTTACATTTTAAATATTTAAAATGTATACTGCAAGAAAGAATATGGAAAAAAGAATGAATAACCTGTTGTATTTATGGGATTATCACATGACTGAAAAATTCCTTAGAAACAAATAGATTCCAGTTTCTGGAATAATTATTATTAAAATAACTTCAAAGGAATTAAAGCAGATATTTTCCCAAAATTAACCTTATTAGTTTTTATGCCTGTTTTTTTTTGAAACAGTAGAACAAACAGTTACCAAATAAAAATTTAAAAAAAGAAAGATACTATATAAAAAGCTTTAAATGCCCCAAATATTTGCCTTCTCCTCCAGAAAAAAAGATAATCCCATACATATCGCAAAGGAAAAACAAACAAAAAAAATCATAAGATTAAATTTGAAAAAATATCCATGGATTATGTTTCTTTTTAATCTGCATTCCATTAACCCCCACCCACTACATTAGTTCCAATCCATATATAATGCTGCTATTTATTTAATAAAATTTTAGCAATAATTCAGTATAGTATATTAACCAACGAGAAGATTCCCAATATTTTATTATATTTTAAATAAAGATTTTTAACCATTTTCTATACCAACTATATTTTTCTTTCTTTTTTAGCATAAGAATTCATATAAAAATTGCTTCAGAATAAATAGTTAAACACATTTTTCTTCAAATTTTAGCTAGCAGAATAAGAATAATTGAAATTATGCAATTTTCCTTTTTAGTAGCTTTCTATAAAAAGAATAGATTTATTATAGCTTAAAACAGCATTAGTTTTAATTATTATACAGCTTTGATTGAATAAAATAGAGAATGGTTTTCTAATTAAACTTGTGTAGTTTAAAATCAAAGTAGTTAAAATTGGATGAGATTATGAAATAACATACATTTCAAGAACAATTTGAATCATCCTGGCTAATTATATAAAAAAGTACCGAGTTACATAGAATAATTTATAAAAGGATACATTTCTACATCATATAAAGATATATAGTCAAGCTGTTATAAAATTATCTTAAATTGATTAATAAAAAATTATTACAATGAAAACTTTGAATAGGAACCTATATTTTCAAAATTTCTTGCATACAAGAAATTAAAAACTGATACAAAATTTAAAATATGGAATCATAAAATTGTATAGAAAAATGCTAAAAAGCAAAGAATTAAAAAAAATGTTCAATGTTTTTTTTCTAAGAAAACTGAAGGAATTTTCATGCCAAGAAAAAAAACAATTCTCTGTAAGGCATGTTTTATAATATAAGATCATATGAATAAACAATACCCTCCCTTCACAATTCTGTGTCCTTTGAAATATTGTATATTTTTTCAATGTTGTTTATTTAATTTTAATTTTACAGGTTGGAGTTAAAAGAAAATCAAGAAAATCACAATTAAGTACTTGAGTGAGCACACAACCATGTCATTTTGGCTGTTATGAATTACCGTACAACACATTTTGAGGACGTTATTTTATCTGGCAATTTCTAAATATGTCACATCTTTATTCCTGTTCTATAAACTAGCTGTACTATGAATACTCTATAGACTTAAGATATGAATACTCTATAGACTTAAGATATGAATACTCTATAGACTTAAGATATGTAACATAAGTAAGTAGTAACAGCAACACTGTTATATAAACGCTCCTTCTAAATATAATCCTATTTTACAATATAGCTAACTGTATCTACCCAGCTGAATAACATAGCCAACTGTATCTACCCAGCTGAATAACATAGCTAACTGTATCTACCCAGCTGAACAACATAGCTAACTGTATCTACCCAGCTGAATAACATAGCCAACTGTATCTACCCAGCTGAACAACATAGCTAACTGTATCTACCCAGCTGAACAACATAGCTAACTGTATCTACCCAGCTGAACAACATAGCTAACTGTATCTACCCAGCTGAACAACATAGCTAACTGTATCTACCCAGCTGAACAACATAGCTAACTGTATCTACCCAGCTGAACAACATAGCTAACTGTATCTACCCAGCTGAACAACATAGCTAACTGTATCTACCCAGCTGAACAACATAGCTAACTGTATCTACCCAGCTGAACAACATAGCTAACTGTATCTACCCAGCTGAACAACATAGCTAACTGTTGCTCTGGATGCAGTGAAGAAGTCGTTTTAGTTTTTAATTTTTATTTGCACATTTTTTAAACTTATACAGAAAAAGAAATACAATTTTAATTATAAGGGGGATAACTTTTTATAATCTTGAAATGAATATGAGTTATTTCACTTGCTGATTTTTATTTTTTTCGGTCATAAATAAAAAATATTTCCATATCACCAGTTTTCTGGATAAAACTACATAATATTTTTAATAAACTGTAATGAAGTACGTTATTATCGTGCCACGAATATGGTTTATAATTACAATTGAAAATTTGCTAGTCAGAATCAAAATGTAACATGTCAGCTTAAATGTTATTTTGGTTCGACTTTTAAAATCTCAGAAGATTAATTTATATGTTGGATATCCGCAAACAACTTTTTAAAAGATTTTATTATTTATATATTTTCACTTTTCAAAGTTTGATTAGCTTTGTTGGAAAGTTGTATTAGCTTTCAATTTTAAGATCTAAGATCTATGTTCAAATAGTGAAAGGACCGAAAAAAATGCATTATTTATTATTATTTAAGTATAGTTTACAGCAGGGCATAAGTAGGAAATGGCAGCAGTAGTTTCTGTAGAGTAAGATCATCATCATTGGGTCGATGACAATGTTCTATAACTCTTATCTAAATTTACTGTCACAGGTTGCCTATTGGAATTCTGGAAAAAATGAGGACGATAATCAGAAAACTCCAATACTTTATTTCAAACTGACAGACAATAATTAATACTCACTGTCATTTTAACCAAATGATTGAAGCTTCAAAATTTCCCATCAAAGGTCATATAGTACAAATAATGAATTTCTTCCTTTTTTTATTATTTCCAAACGAAAGCAAATTTGCTTACTAAGCTCATCTATTCAATAAGAGAGAACGTTGGAATATTGACATGAAAGGATGGATAAATGATTTACATTTAAACAATTTTCCAAAAAATAAAAAGTAATTTTCTTTTCAATAAAGAAACAAATAACAATTATCGAAATAATATTTAAAAAATCATGGCGGTCTGTATATCATACTTTTGCTAGTTGTTTTATTTAATTGCCCAGTAAAATGTGTTTGTTTGTGTTTTTTACAAGAAAAAAGAAAGTTCACCCTATTCTTTATTAAAATAAATAAAACACGGAATAATAAAAACAGTTTTTAAACCAAATTTACCTTTTACGCCATAAAATACAAAACAAAAAATCCTAAACTCACTTAAAGTCGTAAAAAGATAATAATATTTGAAGTTTTTCAAAGCGAAAAAAGATGTACCTAAAATAAAATCAACAATTAAAAAAATAAAATACAGTGAACACGATTCTAAATTCAGATATTTAATTGCTCATAAAATGTGTTTGTTTTTTTTTACAAAAAAAAAATAGTAATTTTTAAATCAATTAATTTTAAAAATTAAACAATTTGATTCAATAAATTTGATGCTTTAAAACATAATTTCTAATAAGGTTTTTAAAAAAACTAACCCAAAACGTTTTAATAAAAAAATCAAAGTAAATATATCATTTTTGAGCGACTCATACGATAAATCTCAGAGAATGTGTTGTTTACATCTTATTAATCAAATAATGCGCCCCTGTCTCGTGTCCATCTCTCTCTTTATCTTTTTCTCTTTCTCTCTCTCTCTCTCTCTTTCTTGAAATAGAGCTTTCTGTGCATTCGAAATAGAACGTTATACTTAATAATCAGAGGGCGGATAACCAAATGTTGGAGTGGACGCCGGCTGTTCCATCATATTCCATTACAATCTAATTTAATTACGTAACTCAATTATATAGATTTAAAAAAAAAAAACAATGTCTTTAATTAATTCTATTTATAATTTTCATTAAGATTATTATTATCGAGGAAAATATTTTAAATACATCTGGAAATCTGAACAAAACAATCATGAGTGTATATTTGCTAATATTAATTTATTTAAGCTTTACAACAAATTAATTATGTATATTTGAAAGACGTGTAATGTTTGGTGAAGTATTGTAATGGGTATATATAGGAGCTGATAAGTAGATATGAGTGTATATTTGCGAATATTAATTTATTAGAATCTTTAAAACAAATTAATTATGTAAATTTGAAAGACGCGTGATGTTTGAGGAAGTTTTGGAATGAGTATATATACAAGCTGATGAGTAGATATAAAAAGAGAGCGATCAAAACCAATAATATAATTTCGGCTTTAGACAGACAGACAGATACATAATCTCCATTATTAATAGATATATAAAAGGGGTAAAAATGGATTGGAAGCCTTTCTGTAAAAATTCAAATACCTCTGATGCTTGCAAAATTTTAACAATAGGTATTAGACATCAATTAATAAATATTCCCCAAAGTTTAGTTTCTTTGGAGTATTTTAAAGGGGTTTTAGGGGCCATAATATGGGTAAAATCTCTCATTTGAAAATTCAAATATATCGGATTTGCATTGAATTTGATCTTTTGTCATTAGACACTAATTAAGCAAAATTCCCTGCATTTTAATTTCTTCTTAAGATTCCTTAAGCTTAAGCTTTAAATTTTTGACATTTTCTAGAATCAAAATCATGCAATGATTTTGATCAAAATTAGAATAAGGATTCTAGATATAAGGTTTAGTATCATTATATTTTGATTTTAATCTTCATAAGGAAACATAAAAGTGGTGCAAAACTGTTCTGTTTGGGGAATTAATTTTACCCGTCCTGGGATGGGTATTTTTCTAGTATTTATATAATTATTTGTTTTTTTGATAAAATAAAAATTTGTGGGAAGACCCAGAAAATGAGTAAGAAAAGTAGAATGGAAGAAATTCAGTTAAAATAAGAAAGAAAAGGTGGGAAAAAGTGTAATGTGAGTTTTAAAGACCGGCTTAGATTTGATGATCCCTGAGAAAGATTAAACCTGGACAGTATAGGAAAATGTGTGCAGAACAGGAGACTTCGTTGGTATAGTCACATTGAAAGAATGGATGAGAGTTATTGAGTTAGTAAATGTAAAACAGTTGAGGTAGCATAATAACTTGGCAGGAGAAGACCGAGAAAGTGATAAGGTTAAATTTGAGAGAAAAGGGGATAAATAAAGACCTGGCCAAAGATAGGTTAGTTTGGAAGTCAATTTCTAAAAGCTGTCCAATGCATTCCAGTATGTAAAACATATGTTACACTGATGATGATGATGATGATGATGAAAACAAGAGAGAAAACAAAATAATTTTGCTGAAAAGTGCATAAAATTAGTGTACAGAGAATAATTAAGGAGCTGTGTCCCTATTTACTTCTCATGAAGCCAAGTTATTTGTCTGAACTGAGCATATAAATTTTCCTTTCAATCAATCGATGTTTTAGCTTTAAAAAGAAAGACACATTGTTGTCTTATCAACCACTATCAACTGAAATAACTTTTTTGACTTAACATCTCTTTGAACGATGTGTTCATGCAGTTGTTGCTGCAGATATATGTGCAATAGATGTGGACTTTTCTAAAGGATTTGTTTTGAAATATGAACTCTTAGGAATTTCAAAAGTATCTAATAAGTGTATTCGTTTCGCAACTACGCAACTACGGCAGTTGATTAACACACGCACGTCGGACGTCTAATCACACTGATGCAGTTGATAGACACTGCCTTGATCTTCTGAACATACTCCTTTTATTGTCCAAGTGTTCATCATCAGCCAATCGGTGGTCAGAAAAACAGTCAAACTTTTTTGACTTAACATCTCTTTGAACGATGTGTTCATGCAGTTGTTGCTGCAGATATATGTGCAATAGATGTGGACTTTTCTAAAGGATTTGTTTTGAAATATGAACTCTTAGGAATTTCAAAAGTATCTAATAAGATATCTTGGGAAATGACCAATCATGTGAATAAGTCTTGGGAAAGTAGGAAACATATAGTTAGTTTGCATTTCTGGTCTAAATAGAAGATTTTATGGCCACATTGTAAATTATATGCTTGGTTCAGTGCACAATGTAACCATATGTTTACTTTTCAACACGACCATAATAGTTTTTGGTGAGCAGGCATTAATCATGTTGCTCTTCCATAACTGTGTTCCTCCTGAGTGAATGATAGAGTTGAACAAATGATGTCAATGAGTGCATCTTCTGATGTATAATTGCTTGTCCAGGTGATCCAGTTTCATACACATTCAGGTTTGTTGTTCCTTTGTAATTGTATAAAGATTTATTAATGATTCTGTCCATTTTTTAGTTCTAAGACTCACTCTCTCGCGTACAAAATGCTCCAACTAACCATTTGATTGTGGATGAAATAGTAGATGTGTTGAATGCCACTTATTTGACAATATTAGGTAAAAGGACTCGCTAGTTGTAGGACAAATTAACACATAGTACTGAATACAAAAGGCAATAACTGTTAAATATTGGAGGGTACGTCTACTAGTAGCTATCAGTTAGTACCTATTGTTGGGTGATATATGTTGTAAAACAGGAAACGTTTCAGACAACGGGTCAAGAGATTGGCCCTGCCTAGTCGTGAGAACCGGAGACCAATGAAGGGAGCAGATATGACGTCACCAGTTTTCAGACATGCAGGAAATAGTTAGTCTTGGTGAGAGCCTCAGTTGAGACAAGATGTGCTAAAAATGGTCTGAGAAACTGGTGATAATTAAGCAATGTGCTTAAAAAATAAGCATCTCTCTCTCTCTGTCTCCCCCCCCCCTGACCTTTCAGCGATGAGAAATACATCTAGGAATAAATCCTTTATTTTTATAAGAACATGTTGTTTGAATTAAATGAATAATTATTGTAAGAAAGCATGTCAGATGGCTTTTGTTACAGCTAATGGAATTGGTGGAGGGAGACAACATACACATGCATGATAACAGTGGTCAGCAATGAAAATATGATTTTAAGTTGAATAAAATATGAATTATTAAATAACTTTTTGGAATTAAATGGTTACATACAATTATCTGGATGATGATCTCCCTATGTAACATAACATGTCATTTGTTACGACAAGAAAGAGAAGAGTCATTTTAAATTTGGAACATTCAATAGAAAAGATAAATAATTTAAAAGTTCTAAGAGAGATATTTGTGATATCATTTATTTACTGAAGAAATTCTAAGATTCTCAGCCTTTTTTCTAATTATTTTACCTTTATTCAGCCCAAACATAGCATATTACCACTGAAGCATGGGGTAGGTGCTAGATTTATTAGGAGCAACCTGGGTCGGGAATTGGGCAGCAAGATGTTTGTTCACATTAAATTTAAATTTATGTATATTGATGCTGTCGGGGAAACAGGGAGCAAGAAAGGAATTTCGAAGCCTGAGGAAAGAAGCTATCACAGTAGAAAATCGTCTGGCATCTAGCAACCTCTACAGTGCAGGGGTGAGATGTAGCAGCTATTTGGGTGGGTCTGGTGTATTTTGGTTTAAGGAAAAGAAGTGCAGTAAGTTCATCAGAGCACATTTCATGGAAATCCTAATAAAACAAGCGCATTTCATGGAAGCCCTAATAAAACAAGCACATTTCATGGAAGTCCTAATAAAACAAGCACATTTCATGGAAGTCCTAATAAAACAAGCGCATTTCATGGAAGTCCTAATAAAACAAGCGCATTTCATGGAAGCCCTAATAAAACAAGCGCATTTCATGGAAGTCCTAATAAAACAAGCGCATTTCATGGAAGTCCTAATAAAACAAGCGCATTTCATGGAAGTCCTAATAAAACAAGCGCATTTCATGGAAGTCCTAATAAAACAAGCGCATTTCATGGAAGTCCTAATAGAACAAGCGCATTTCATGGAAGTCCTAATAAAACAAGCGCATTTCATGGAAATCCTAATAAAACAAGCACATTTCATGGAAGCCCTAATAAAACAAGCGCATTTCATGGAAGTCCTAATAAAACAAGCGCATTTCATGGAAGTCCTAATAAAACAAGCGCATTTCATGGAAGTCCTAATAGAACAAGCACATTTCATGGAAGTCCTAATAAAACAAGCGCATTTCATGGAAGTCCTAATAAAACAAGCGCATTTCATGGAAGTCCTAATAAAACAAGCGCATTTCATGGAAGTCCTAATAAAACAAGCGCATTTCATGGAAGTCCTAATAAAACAAGCGCATTTCATGGAAGTCCTAATAGAACAAGCACATTTCATGGAAGTCCTAATAAAACAAGCGCATTTCATGGAAGTCCTAATAAAACAAGCGCATTTCATGGAAGTCCTAATAAAACAAGCGCATTTCATGGAAGTCCTAATAAAACAAGCGCATTTCATGGAAGTCCTAATAGAACAAGCACATTTCATGGAAGTCCTAATAAAACAAGCGCATTTCATGGAAGTCCTAATAAAACAAGCGCATTTCATGGAAGTCCTAATAAAACAAGCGCATTTCATGGAAGTCCTAATAAAACAAGCGCATTTCATGGAAGTCCTAATAAAACAAGCGCATTTCATGGAAGTCCTAATAGAACAAGCACATTTCATGGAAGTCCTAATAAAACAAGCGCATTTCATGGAAGTCCTAATAAAACAAGCGCATTTCATGGAAGTCCTAATAAAACAAGCGCATTTCATGGAAGTCCTAATAGAACAAGCACATTTCATGGAAGTCCTAATAAAACAAGCGCATTTCATGGAAGTCCTAATAAAACAAGCGCATTTCATGGAAGTCCTAATAAAACAAGCGCATTTCATGGAAGTCCTAATAAAACAAGCGCATTTCATGGAAGTCCTAATAAAACAAGCGCATTTCATGGAAGTCCTAATAGAACAAGCACATTTCATGGAAGTCCTAATAAAACAAGCGCATTTCATGGAAGTCCTAATAAAACAAGCGCATTTCATGGAAGTCCTAATAAAACAAGCGCATTTCATGGAAGTCCTAATAAAACAAGCGCATTTCATGGAAGTCCTAATAAAACAAGCGCATTTCATGGAAGTCCTAATAAAACAAGCGCATTTCATGGAAGTCCTAATAAAACAAGCGCATTTCATGGAAGTCCTAATAGAACAAGCACATTTCATGGAAGTCCTAATAAAACAAGCGCATTTCATGGAAGTCCTAATAAAACAAGCGCATTTCATGGAAGTCCTAATAAAACAAGCGCATTTCATGGAAGTCCTAATAAAACAAGCGCATTTCATGGAAGTCCTAATAAAACAAGCGCATTTCATGGAAGTCCTAATAAAACAAGCGCATTTCATGGAAGTCCTAATAAAACAAGCGCATTTCATGGAAATCCTAATAAAACAAGCGCATTTCATGGAAGTCCTGATAAAACAAGCACATTTCATGGAAGTCCTAATAAAACAAGCGCATTTCATGGAAGTCCTAATAAAACAAGCACATTTCATGGATGTCCTAATAAAACAAGCACAGGGATGCAACACTGCAACGATGCACCTGAATCTTGGCAAACAGTGCGAGACCCATTAGGTTAAAGCTTCTTTAAACGTTATTGACATTTTATGACCAGTTCTGATAAATCACTGATGATTTCAAACTGGTTAAGATTTAGGTAGACATGCCATAAAATGTCACAGGGGAACTTTTGAGACAATACATTTTATTTTAAGTCAATTATATTTTCCTATTTAAATAAAGTCACTTCCTACATATTCACATTCTTGGGAAAAAATCATATTCACATGATGATTGTTTAATCCTTTTGGATGCTGTCCTGGATGCTGTAAGAAGTAGACATGTGTGTCGTGGATGCTGTAAAGAAGTAGACATATGGAGCTAATTTGTACGTTAATTTCTTCCTATGCTTACATAGCTTTTACAAACACTGCTGACATGAAAGTCATTAAAACAGAGAAAAAAGGACAATAGCAACAACATCTGAGAATGAGACATTACAGAATGGATCAGCAAAACTTGAAACAGGAGAGAAAGAAGTTGCATGTATGTAGATTTAAACATACACGCATAACTTAGGAATTATGTTCTAGATGTGTAAAGAAGCCTCTTTGTGTAGTTGATTTTATAATATTACTCGTCTCATTTCCTTTGTGATTCATTTCTTCCTTTGTATGGTTTGTGCTGATCATATGTTTCAGAATTTTTTAGATGAGGATTGATAATTTGTATTAGTTGGATTATTTGGACTACTCTTCTCATCTTGGATGTTATTCTCACAACGTTTCAACTGATGTAACCTCTGACCTTTTTTAGGTGCATTTTGTCGACTCTTTATGTTGAACTCGAAAATCCGTACTGATCATATTTATTCATCTGTATTTGATATTTTGTATTCTATTACCTGAAAGAAGAATGGCCAACATTTACAGGATGCTGACCACCCGGTCACCTCATGTTGGCTATCAAAGGAGCCCTTGCCGATCATGTCGCTCAGATCTTTCTTCTGAGTCCACTGTTTGTTTGGTTTGATTTTTTCATGGTTTTGTTTGTGACAACACCAGGCTCAAGCTTATTTTACCTGCGATCCTGTCGTAGGAAAAGTGTTTATCTATCCAATATGTAGAAATGACAGTGCTGCACTATCACACGCATTGTATGTATTAGATGTTTACAATAAGGAATGTTGATCAGTATTCGTTTCAATGGCCTATAACTCAGAAACCAAGTGTTTATGGATCTCTATGAACATATTGAAAATAATCCCAAAGTTTTGCTATCGACTTTTCGTCTTTTTTCTTAATTAATTTCTGGTAAGAAAATATTTACACTTTTATAAAGTTACTTCAATGAAAATAGGCTTTGCAATAAAACCTATTTGTACTGAATTTGATCCATAGTCATTAGACACCAATTAAGCAAAATTCCCTGAATTTCAATTTCTTCTTAAGACCCCTTAAATTTTAGACATTTTCTAGAATCAAAATTATGTAATGGATTTTGAACTAAATTGGAATAAGGATTCTAGATATAATGTTTAGTATCATTATATTTTGATTTTAATATTCATAAGGAGACATAAAAGTGGTGCAAAACTGTTCTGCTTGGGGGGGGGGTCATTTTATCCATCCTGGAACGGGTATTCTTCTAGTTTTGAATATAATTCAAAGCTGCTCATCAAAAATAAAGCTGATATTTTAAACAAAGTGAAGCTAAAGATTTTTGGGGAATAAAAGAAGGAATATTAGAAGTCTTGAATTCATTGAGACTTTAAAAATAAGAAAAGAAAAAAGGCTCTTCCTGCTTTCTGTGGTCATCAGAACTTCTTCTCATCAACAGCCAATCAGTTTTAAAGCAATAAAAGACACTCAGCTGGAATAACTAAATTTGTCAGTGGAGTTAAATAAACATTTATTGCTTCAGGGTGGGTAGATGGGGGGGGGGGGCAATGCCAAAAATTCCCTATCTGAATATATAATCACTTGCTATCTTGATTGAGTTCTTGTAGAGGAAATCTATATGGATGGGCATTACTAAAACGTCAGTTTTATATATATACTAGCCTATCTCTGGCAGCATCGATACATTGCACATTAATCAAGGTCATCCCTCTAACAGGCTGAGAGATCTAACATTTGGGAGCCTAACATTTGGGAAGGCAAAATTTTCAGTCAGTCAACAAATATCTTTTTAGCTGCTAACACTTTACCCTCATTGCTCCGAGAAAATTTTATTCCGAAATTAAATTCTAACTTCTAATTTATTTCAACTGAAGTTCTGTATTATATCATACATTACATTTGAATTATATATATTGTAAAAAGTCAAAATTGAATTTTATTGAGAACTATAATTTTGGAATTTTTATTGAAAAAAATCAAAAATCAAACAGTAGTTCATACTGTTTTAATTTCTTAAGCCAAAATTGCTAGTTAGTTTAATATATTTTGTAAAAGTTTAATGTCATAATATTTTTTATGGTTTTCTTTTCAGATTGACAGCCTTGTTTATTCAAGAAATACCATTTGTTCCTTTTTTTAGTTAAAAATACATGTTGTTGAAAAATTCGATAATTCGTTGAAGAAAAATTGTTTCGTCTGACTTGCTTAAAATCTGAATTTCATTTCTGTTTTATATATTCTTAGAAAGTATATAATGTAACTCTTTTTTAGGGTTTTCTTTTCATATTGACAACCTTCAATACAATGGCCTTGGCATTAGTGGATACATTTTGTGCCATGAACCGATTGTGAACATAAATAAATAGATAGATATTTTCAAAGTACATTTATTTATTGGTATTTATTGGTATTTATTGGTAGTTATTGGTATTCATTGATAGTGTATGGAAAATGAATTAGGTTTTAATAAATTGAATGACTATTTACAAAACATTCTTTTTTAGATTTCTTTTTTACACGCTATCCATTATTAACAAAATCTTTAACATTTTACTACCTTTGGCTTCGACTCAAACGAAATAATACTTATTGATTGAAGATAAAATGAAAATGTACTGCCTGTACAGTGATTGAACTCACAACCATCAGATTATGAAACTCTTATGTTTAATACACCCCCTTCTCCCACCACTTCTCATTTCATTCGCCCTCCTCAGCTCGGTTAAATTGTTTGAATCAGGAAAATCCAAAATTAGTCTTTTTTTTGTTCGCTATATCTATTTCTCTCTCTCTCTCTCTCTCTCTCTTTTACCCTCGATAGTTATGAGTTAAATAGTATTACTATCATGGTGATATTCACTTTTGTTTATAATAACATAATAACATAAAATAATCTTTTCAATCTTTCCTTTCTTTATTACCTTCTACTATTAATGAACAGAGAGAGAGAAAGTGACGGAAGCGAGAGTGATAAAATAAGAGCGGGGGGGGGTCAAACAACATACAGAGAGGGTGAAAGTGATAGATCGAAACTTAGTCAGGGATGGGTCACTTGGTGAGTTCATTGTAAATTGCAGTTAATTAGAACAATTAAAATTAAAGTTTTTTCAAACGTACTTCAATCCAAAAACTGAGGAATATTTTAGCATGTATTTTGCGTGATTAAAATATATAGGAAAAAAGGCCTTAGGAAAACAAATATTGATTAACTCATCCTTAGTATAATAATAGATAAGTGTTTATTTCCTACTGATAAATAATACTTAGACAATTTCCCTTGCTATGTAATATTGCTAATACAAAACTTATTCAGGAAAAACAAGGAAAGTATGTATCTGCTATATACTCCTTCAAAGATCTGTATTTACTAAAGAAATAGTACTGCATCAAAAGTAAATTAGTTCTTTTTTGTTTTTTGTTTTTTGTTTTTTTGTTTTTTGTTTTTTTACAGACTTTTACTCAAAAGCTTATTGGCTGTATACATGTAATGATTCAAAGTCAAGCTCTTCTGAAGATTTTTCAGTGTTGCTGGTGTGGTCCACGTCTACTATGTTTTGTTAAATCCACATAATCAACAACAGATGGTCATCCCTTTCTGGATTTTATTTCAAGGGACAAACTCTTACACTGTTTTCGGCGATGTGGGTAGATATTATTTCACTTTTTCCCACATTCGGTTTATAAAAGTAGAAAGTAGAAAAACAAGCAACAAAACAAAAAATATATATGATTGCCAAAGCCGAATCTAAGAAACAAGTCAAGAAAGATAGACTTAAAGAATTGGAGTCAAATATTTAAAAGTAAAATCATTTACCACTGCAAGAAACGTATTGTGTTGTGTTAATAAGGTTGAAAACATAAGTTGGGGCATACAGAATACTAATGGAACAATAATTTCAAATAAAGAAAACATTCTTGAAGACTGGGCGGATTTTTAATGAAAGATTGTATGATGATAACAATAGAAATGATTACATGACAGACAACTTTGCTTCCGAAGAACTTCATTAAATGTAAACAAGTGAAATAGTAAATGCAATAAGAAACATTAAAATTGGTAAAAGACCAGGTATTGATAATATTTATTCTGAACATTTGAGAATGCGTGATAAGCCTCTCGTCAAGCTAATACACAATCTTTGAAACGCAATTCTACAAACTGAACTGATTCATTATAAATTTCAAGTGGCAAAACACCACCTTTAGAAATGAAAGTATTTTGAAGGTTTATGTGCAGTTAAACAAAATAGTGAGAGACAAGAAGTCTTGGAGTCAGTAAAGACATGATAGATTGTATTCTGCAGGAAAAGCAGAGAAAACGTCTAAGAACAGATGAATCACTCAATGTTTTACTTTGTTAATACAATAAATTGTGAGTATCCGTAAGTAACCTACCTTTTCCAAGAACCACCCAGATCCAAATCCTGAGTCATCATGTCCAATACGTATTTTTTCCAAATGTCCTAAACAGGGACATTTTACAATAAACTGATCAATTCTGAAAATGAGTCAGATCAAAGAAACATTTGTTTTAAATGAAGAATTTGAACTTTTCAAATAATTTTTTTTTTAAATTACCATAAAAAATATGTGAGAATTTTTTAATTTTTTTTAACCTAGTTCACCTCAAATAAGGCAAGTTGCCGCTGTAGACGTGAGGGGCTACTGAGAATTAGGATGAAAGTTATGGGGTCATCCTAAATTGGGAGCTGTGCAGTGATATGCTTGTTCACATTAGTTTTAAATTTCTACATGTTGGTATAGTCGGGGAAACAGGGAGCAAGGAGGGAGTTCCAAAGAGAATTGGAAGAGAAAGATAATTTACAATAAAATTATTATTTGTTAGTTTTTCTCTCTGATCTATATAATAATAATATGCTAAGACTATTTAATGTTCGTATGTACATTATCACCCTCCACCATTTTTTTAGAGATGGGATCGCCCGATTGCTGAAGATGCAACACAAAAAAGTAATTTTTTAATTTTTATCTGATGTCGCCGTAGTGTCGACTGTGAAACTCGAACTAAAAAAATACACCCGCTTGACTTTCAGGCTAAGATCGAGTGCAGTATCTGTTCTGTCCAAAGATAGTACAATAATATCATAGGTTCTGCATTCATATTGGACGTCCATAGAATGGAAACATGTAACAAATTCCTACAAGAGTTTTGGTCATCATCGTCGTCGTCATCATAATCACCATCAGCAGCAGTAGTAGTTTCACGTTCGTTTTACTCGCTGGCATCTTTTGGACGGCTTTTAGAAATTGATTTCGAAACTAACCTATCTCTGACCAAGTCTTTATTTATCCTTCTTTCTCTCAAGTCCATTCTTATTACTTCCTCCCATATTTTCCTTAGCCTTCCCCTGTGAACTAAACCTGCTACCTCAACTGTTCTACATCTAACTGATTCTTTCAACGTGGCCATAACATCAAAGTCTCCATGACCAGATATATTCTGAAACTACATTAATCAGAGTACTTAGATAAATATGTTTCAGTTTGAAAAAAGGTGGTACAATAGTATTGTGGCGTTTGCGTTCGCGCTGGACGTCCATAAAACGAAAATATGTTTAAGCATGGCAACAATATACAACAGATGAAGGATAGAACTGTAGAATTTCCATGGGTCCCACTAGTAGTGTAATAATCCAATAAACATAATAAAATCACTGAAGAGCCACTTGCGATATATTACCTCAACATTAAGTGATATTCGTTTGTTTCCTACATGTGTTATCTTCTTAAAACAATTTTCAACTCAGTTCATTCTTTTTTTGCAAACTACACAGCGTTGCCTGGGAGTTTTTTTTATTACGTTCATTAATAATTTACATAATTGAAAGAGGATTTCTCTGTCTTATGAATACATGTAAAAAAGATTTTGCGTTCTCTTTTAAAAGAAAAAAAAGTTGACCTTTTTTTTTCTCTCCCACTCCAAAGTAAAAAATCGAACGGGAATTTAAAAAAAAGAATAAATGTAAAAACGATTTTGCATCCTCAGATGGGAATTGAACTCATAATCGTATCTTAGCAGTATGACATTTTATCAATTTGACCACGTTATTTTATAAGTAGGTCAAATAACATTCAATTGAGGGAAATCGTTTATCAAAAAGGGAGAAGAGAGAGAGAGGGAGGAAATTCGAAAAAATTGACTCTAATTAGATTTCGTCCAGATTTGTTCATGGTGGCAGAAAGAGGACTTGGAACTATGATCAGGTTACTCCTATGACCCCCTCTAGTAATCAAAACAAAAACTGTTGATCGGATTAAATATGAAATTCAATGAAATCGATTGAAAAAGAATTGTTTGTTTTTTCTTAAAAAATATTATAATAATATTATATTATAGTAATATTTGTCAAAACTGATTGACTGAACAGTTTTAAGTATGAACTTTTTGTTAACAAGGTGAAGAAAACTGGAGAAAAAATGACTTTATTTTATATATAAGATATACTATGTATTAATATTTCTGTGGTGATATTGGCTAATTGATATGCATAATTAGCATAGGTAGAAATAGATTACTATATAAGTCCCTCCTTAAGTATAGCTATCAGTGAAAGTACACTAGCATACACTGAATAGGTGAATGTATAACTTCACAACAATGGCATCGCCGATAGGATCCCAATTGTCTCTTGAGGACCCCGACTTCGTGGACACATGGATAAGATGCTTCGTTGTGAGCACAAGGACTAAAAGTTGAAAGACAACAAGGCAACGGGAGGAGAAAATGAAATAACAGATAAATTTTTGGCTACAACTGGATGCAAGGTCATCATGAAAGTCTCAACCATGTTGTATCCCATGAACCTAGAAGACCTGACTTTCGGAAGAATAAGTCAGATCATAAAAGAAATATGAGACTTAAGAAAAGATTAGTCATGGCAAAAAGAGCGAAGTTTATTTCAATGAAACAAGAAATTGATGAACCAATCATCAAATATCTACACTGTCTACGAAATGTGAGTAAATATTGTGAGTTTGAAAAACTCGAACAAGAAGAACAGACTATCGAAGAAGATTTAATACAATTAAGATTAATTGAAGGTATGTGCAATGCGTCACACAGGACGACAATAATGGAACATCTGCAAATAGGAAACATGTCGTTAAATACTTGCATTGACTTTATACAGCAACAAGAATTAATACAGAAATACAACGATCATAAAAGTCAACCCGGCGAACAAATAGTCGGCGATACGTACATGTTAAAAAAGAAAGAATGTTGGTAGTGTGGAGGTGAACACGAAATAAAAAGTGAAAAATGCCCAGAATTTGAAAAAAAACTTGTACAAATTGCTTAAGAATGAACCATTTTCAAGCAGTATGCAAGTTCAAAATAAAAAAAACGTTGAAAGAGTTGAAGAAAATGAAACCAATCTTTACATTAAAAACAAAAATAAGAATGTTGAAAAAATTAAACAAATGAAAAAAGATATTATATTAAAAGTCAAAATTAACAATATCGATTTGAGTATATAAAAAGATGCAAAAAACGTAGAGAATTAAGAAATTTTACACAGAATACTTTACATTGATGACCCAGAGAAGTAGAATCATAGAGTCGTGTGCATATGGATCATGCATACATTTCTGGGGTGGGACTCTTATTAATATTAGTAGATTCTTTTTCAGCCTGGCCTGAAGTAGTCCGTGTGCCGGACAAGAAAAGTTCTACCATAAAACAGATTCTAAGGGTCATATTCTCTAGAATGGTTATCCCAAAAATCCTGGTATCTGACAATGCTCTAGAGTTTTGTGATAAAGGTTAATTTATGGTTGGAAAAAATAGGATGTAAATCGTATAAGACACCGCCATATCATCCTCAATCAAATGGGTTGGTGGAAAGAATGGTGCAGACCGTAAAAACGGGACTAAAAGCATGTTCTCAGCAAAAAGAAAAAAATAGAAGTTTTTCTACCAAGGCTGCTTTTAAGCTATCGAACAATACCACATGCTAGAAGATTAAAAAGCCCATCAGCTTTAATGGGAAGACAAATTAGAGCTCCGTTAACTATGTCGTATTCTACAAATGAAAAATCTGGTACAAAAAGAACAAAGAATAAAATCCAGAAAAGACAGAATTTATCATGCAAAAAGGCCACAATACAGCTATAATAGAGAAAATGGAAACACTGTGTTGTCCTATTGCAGATCAAATAAAGTCCCAGGGTGAATACGAAGAGCAAAATGAACAAATCGCTACGACTCCTTTATTGAGTTATTAGAACAACCTGTACAGAATGAAACGTCAGAAGATGAAACCAATGCAAGATCAAGCAGGTCAAAATGAGGATTCGGACTCGGATTCGGATTAAAGTATGAAAGAGGACGACCCTGGTTACAGTTTAGTGCGAGATAGGTCAAGATCTCCCAGAGAAAGAAATGAGAGAGAGAAGAGCAAAGTAATATCGAAAATGAAACGATCATTAGAAGAAGTGCAAGATGCACTCGATGCATAAAGCCTATACGTTTCAGGGAGATGTGGTGATATGGCTAATTGATATGCATAATTAGCATAAGTAGAAATAGATTACTATATAAGTCTCTCCTTAAGTATAGCTAGCAGTGAAAGTACACTAGCAACTGAATAGGTGAATTTATAACTTCACAACAATTTCTTTAACCAAATTAAAATGAATATCGCTTCAAAATAAATATATAAAAGAGGAAGTAGACTTGTGAGTCATGCTTTTAATATTGATGAGCACACGGCTAATTCAACCAATGGTTAATCGCCTGGTGGTCATGCGATCTGAGACAGCATGCATTAAGAATTTGTAACTCCAACACTATTTTGAATGAAGTTCTTCTCTAATTGTACTACTACTACTACTACAATAATTATAACTAGCGGGACCTCATGAAAATTCTACGTTTGCCTTCTTCATTTACGTGTAAAAAAAATAAATTTGTATGGGTCAGCATGGTACAAATTCTTTGACTGGCTTGATTTTCTTGTTAACATTGGTTTCCCAATTCCTTTTTTTCAGAATGGAGTACTTACATGAAGGACCTGGTGAAGGTTGCCACCATCCATAAGTCTTAGCGATGCTATGAAACCGACTGGATTCGAATTTCACACACCCAGGTCGTCAGTTCACATCATTAATCATTTCATCACTACCACCTCCCATCAAATTTATTGGTATAATTAACTGTTAATCCTAATATGTCTCTTGAAATAATACGTGCATTTAAGGTTTAATAATATGCAGAAAAATATTGTATCTTTCTTCTTCCATAAAAATAATTGTCATTTTCATTCAAATAATTGTCATTTTCATTCAAATAATTGTCATTTTCATTCAAATAATTGTCATTTTCATTCAAATAATTGTCATTTTCATTCAAATAATTGTCATTTTCATTCAAATAATTGTCATTTTCATTCAAATAATTGTCATTTTCATTCAAATAATTGTCATTTTCATTCAAATAATTGTCATTTTCATTCAAATAATTGTCATTTTCATTCAAATAATTGTCATTTTCATTCAAATAATTGTCATTTTCATTCAAATAATTGTCATTTTCATTCAAATAATTGTCATTTTCATTCAAATAATTGTCATTTTCATTCAAATAATTGTCATTTTCATTCAAATAATTGTCATTTTCATTCAAATAATTGTCATTTTCATTCAAATAATTGTCATTTTCATTCAAATAATTGTCATTTTCATTCAAATAATTGTCATTTTCATTCAAATAATTGTCATTTTCATTCAAATAATTGTCATTTTCATTCAAATAATTGTCATTTTCATTCAAATAATTGTCATTTTCATTCAAATAATTGTCATTTTCATTCAAATAATTGTCATTTTCATTCAAATAATTGTCATTTTCATTCAAATAATTGTCATTTTCATTCAAATAATTGTCATTTTCATTCAAATAATTGTCATTTTCATTCAAATAATTGTCATTTTCATTCAAATAATTGTCATTTTCATTCAAATAATTGTCATTTTCATTCAAATAATTGTCATTTTCATTCAAATAATTGTCATTTTCATTCAAATAATTGTCATTTTCATTCAAATAATTGTCATTTTCATTCAAATAATTGTCATTTTCATTCAAATAATTGTCATTTTCATTCAAATAATTGTCATTTTCATTCAAATAATTGTCATTTTCATTCAAATAATTGTCATTTTCATTCAAATAATTGTCATTTTCATTCAAATAATTGTCATTTTCATTCAAATATCGTTCATTTACACAACCATCTATGGCAGCACTTTCAAGAGCATTGACTATCAATATCATTCTGATTCTCTGTCTTCTGACCTAAAGCACGTTTTGCAATGAAGAAAAAAGGGATTGGTTACTTTTAATACATCTAAAATCAAACTTCTCTCCTTTCATCACTACTGGTGCTACCAGATAAGGTTGCCTTAAGATATTGGCTTTCTGACCCAAAATGTACCAAACATTGATGTTTTATTGTTTTTTGTCTCTTTGCAAAACTCACCCATGTTCTGCAAAACCCAAAACATAAAACAACAATTTTCCTCCCCTTCCCTCCTTCTCCCCTTTAAACCCCGCCCTCTCTTTTTATTCCCTCCTCCAACAGGGGCCAACAGTTTGTCATGGTTGGCAACCTGTGAAGCTTAAGCACGGGATCCTGATGGTTGAGCAGACCGTGACCCGGGTACAAATAGGACATGGCCATGCAACACACAATCAAAACAAAAAACAAAACAAAAGAAAACATCAGACAAAATTAAAATAGAATCACCACAAACCCCTGGCACATCCGGAACCAAACAATCACTGGCTCAAGAGAGAACAAATAAAAAAGATAATGAAGCAACCCTCATAAAACAAGAACCCCCCCCCCCCCCAACACAACATCATGGTCAAGATCAAGATCAAGAAAATACTGAATCCATGGAGGTTGACAGAAACACCAACAATCCAAATCTAGAAAAGGAAACATAAACCATGGCAAACAAAATATTACAATGGAACAAAAATTAATCTTGAAGAAATAATATGCCTCATCAAAATTTCCTGCCCTGCTATAATCTGCCTACAAGAAACTCACCTAAAAGAGAATGACACAATCAATATAAAACATTATTCATCATACAATTACATAAACAAAAAATCAAACATAGTCACTGGTAGGTCATCATTACATATCAATAAAAAATATTCCACATAGCGAAATAAGCTTAAAAACAAATATGCAAGCAGTTGCAATAACTGCAACACTACGTAAAGAAAAAACCTTTTGTTCACTATGTATACCACCAAATGAAAGTATTGATTAGACAGAACTAAATAATTTAATTCAACAACTACCAAAGCCTTTTATACTAATAAGAGATTTCAACAACCATAATGAGTAGGAAAAATAAAAGAGGCAGAATTATTGAAACAATACTAAACCAAAACCAATTATGTTTGCTCAATAATAAAGAGAACACATACCTACATCCAGCAACAGGTACTCTCTCAGCAATAGACTTAACAATATGCGATCCAACTGTATACATGGACTATAACTGGAGAACCTATGATGACACATGCGGAAGTGACCACTTCCCTATTATACTGAAAAATAATCCAAAACTAGATGACAAAATACCCTGTTAAAACATACAGCAATACCAGAAGCTAACATTGACACTGAAGAACATATTACATATTTCAGCAATATTCTCCTTTCCATTGCAAAGGAGAACATACCAAAAAGCTCCACTTCCTCAAAATTCAACAAACCATGGTTCAACAAAGAATACCAAAAAGCCATAAGAACACGACGTGCTAACCTAAGAAAATTTAGAAATAACCCAACAAAGGAAAATTTGGACGTATACAAAAACAGCAGAGCAAAAGCACGGAAACTATCAAAGAATTGAAACGGAATGCATGGAAAAACTATGTATCAAAAATAAATGTAAGCACCAAAACCCAAAAAGTATGGGAGATGGTCTGGAAAATATCAGGGAAGAACAACGATGACCCTATCAAACATCTTATTTGCAATAACATAAAGATCACCAACAAGGAAAACATTGCAAACAAACTAGCCGAACAATTTTCAATAAATTCCTCATCAAAAAAACAAAACAAAAGATTTCAAATCATAAACAGAATGAAGAAAAGAAAAAAATTAACTTCAAGTCAAAAAATGAAGAAAAGTACAACAGAACAGAATTAAAAGAAGCAATACATAAATCTCATGATACATCAGTTGGCTCCAATGAAATCCATTACCAATTTCTTAAAAAAAACTACCAAAACCATCCCCAAACTACTTACTACAAATATATAATGAAATATGGATGAATAACAGCATTCAAAAAAAACTGGAAGCAAGCTTTAGTGATCCCAGTACCAAAACCAAAAAAAGACCATACAGATCCAATAAATTATTGATTCTCACTAGTTGCCTGTGTAAGACCTTCGAAAGAGACTAACATGGTATTTGGAAACCAAAAACCTGATTACAGAATATCAGTCAGGCTTCAGGAAAAGAAGAAGCCCTATTGACCACCTAATTAGACTTGAAACCCTCATAAGGGAAGCATTTGTTAAGAAGGAGCACCTCATAGCAATCTTGTTTGACACTGAAAAGGCTTACAACACTATCTGGAAATATGGCATTAAAAGAGATATACATGAACTTGGACTTAAAGGCAGAATACCTGCGTTCATCTGCAACTTTTTAAATGAGAGACACTTTCAACATACTTTCAGCTAAAAAAACAAGAAATGGGCGTATCCTGTCTGTTACCCTTTTCAATATAAAAATAGATAATATCATTAAAACATGAATACTGGGATCAACTGCGCTCTATACGTGGATGATTAAAATACATACCCACAGCCGAACTCCAACTCTGTCTAAATAAAATAAACAAATCGGCCATAGAAAACGAATTTAAATTCTCAAAGGACAAAACAAAATGTATACATTTCTGTAAACTTCGAAGATCCCATCTTGAAACTGGACCACAATAATATCCCAGTTGTTGATCAACACAAGTACTTGGGCATCATATTTGATAGAAAATTGACCTTTATACTCCACAAAATATCTAAAACTAAAATGCCACAAGGCCATGCAATTAATCAAAGTTTAACACACACTGACTGGGATGTTGACAAAACAACATTACTTAAACTCTATCGATGCTATATATATGGAGCAGCCAGAAAGTCATACCTGAAGCAATTGGAAACTATTCATCACCAGGGATTAAGACTCGCATTGGGGCCATTTCACACGTTTCCAATGGAAAGTTTATATATTGAAGGAGAGAAAAATTGATACTTCAAAGTTGTCGTTATGTCCTCTAAATCCTGCCTATGGCTGCATGCTTAATCCACAATATAAAACTCTATTTGAGAGAAAAATCAATGCCATTAGACCCCTTGGTCACCGGAATTGAACTCTAGCCCCATCCACCAATCAATAATTTCCAAAATTCCACTATGGGAATTAAAACAACCAACTTGTATATTTGATTTGACAATAACTCCAAAGAACAAAACCAATCCAATTATATTTCAGGATGAATTTGAAAACATAAAAATAACATTATCCTATTATATTTTATGTTAATTATATAAAATAAAAGATTGTATTAAGTCAATACTCACTTTCCTCGTTGAAAATTATTTTTTCCATTTTTTAATATACGTTCTCCAGAAGTGAAAGATTCTCCAAATAAAGTGATAAAGACAGATGCACATGTTCCAGCACCTTTGATATTTCCAGTATAGATGGTGACATCATAAATGTTATCTGAAATAAAAAGAGCATTTCTTATTTCCAGTATAGATGGTGACATCATAAATGTTATCTGAAATAAAAAGAGCATTTCTTATTTCCAGTATAGATGGTGACATCATAAATGTTATCTGAAATAAAAAGAGCATTTCTTATTTCCAGTATAGATGGTGACATCATAAATGTTATCTGAAATAAATAGAGCATTTCTTATTTCCAGTATAGATGGTGACATCATAAATGTTATCTGAAATAAAAAGAGCATTTCTTATTTCCAGTATAGATGGTGACATCATAAATGTTATCTGAAATAAAAAGAGCATTTCTTATTTCCAGTATAGATGGTGACATCATAAATGTTATCTGAAATAAAAAGAGCATTTCTTATTTCCAGTATAGATGGTGACATCATAAATGTTATCTGAAATAAAAAGAGCATTTCTTATTTCCAGTATAGATGGTGACATCATTAATGTTATCTGAAATAAAAAGAGCATTTCTTATTTCCAGTATAGATGGTGACATCATAAATGTTATCTGAAATAAATAGAGCATTTCTTATTTCCAGTATAGATGGTGACATCATAAATGTTATCTGAAATAAAAAGAGCATTTCTTATTTCCAGTATAGATGGTGACATCATAAATGTTATCTGAAATAAAAAGAGCATTTCTTATTTCCAGTATAGATGGTGACATCATAAATGTTATCTGAAATAAATAGAGCATTTCTTATTTCCAGTATAGATGGTGACATCATAAATGTTATCTGAAATAAATAGAGCATTTCTTATTTCCAGTATAGATGGTGACATCATAAATGTTATCTGAAATAAGAAGAGCATTTCTTATTTCCAGTATAGATGGTGACATCATAAATGTTATCTGAAATAAAAAGAGCATTTCTTATTTCCAGTATAGATGGTGACATCATAAATGTTATCTGAAATAAAAAGAGCATTTCTTATTTCCAGTATAGATTGTGACATCATAAATGTTATCTGAAATAAAAAGAGCATTTCTTATTTCCAGTATAGATGGTGACATCATAAATGTTATCTGAAATAAAAAGAGCATTTCTTATTTCCAGTATAGATGGTGACATCATAAATGTTATCTGAAATAAAAAGAGCATTTCTTATTTCCAGTATAGATGGTGACATCATAAATGTTATCTGAAATAAAAAGAGCATTTCTTATTTCCAGTATAGATGGTGACATCATAAATGTTATCTGAAATAAAAAGAGAATTTCTTATTTCCAGTATAGATGGTGACATCATAAATGTTATCTGAAATAAAAAGAGCATTTCTTATTTCCAGTATAGATGGTGACATCATTAATGTTATCTGAAATAAAAAGAGCATTTCTTATTTCCAGTATAGATGGTGACATCATAAATGTTATCTGAAATAAATAGAGCATTTCTTATTTCCAGTATAGATGGTGACATCATAAATGTTATCTGAAATAAAAAGAGCATTTCTTATTTCCAGTATAGATGGTGACATCATAAATGTTATCTGAAATAAAAAGAGCATTTCTTATTTCCAGTATAGATGGTGACATCATAAATGTTATCTGAAATAAAAAGAGCATTTCTTATTTCCAGTATAGATGGTGACATCATAAATGTTATCTGAAATAAAAAGAGCATTTCTTATTTCCAGTATAGATGGTGACATCATAAATGTTATCTGAAATAAAAAGAGCATTTCTTATTTCCAGTATAGATGGTGACATCATAAATGTTATCTGAAATAAAAAGAGCATTTCTTATTTCCAGTATAGATGGTGACATCATAAATGTTATCTGAAATAAAAACAGCATTTCTTATTTCCAGTATAGATGGTGACATCATAAATGTTATCTGAAATAAAAAGAGCATTTCTTATTTCCAGTATAGATGGTGACATCATAAATGTTATCTGAAATAAAAAGAGCATTTCTTATTTCCAGTATAGATGGTGACATCATAAATGTTATCTGAAATAAAAACAGCATTTCTTATTTCCAGTATAGATGGTGACATCATAAATGTTATCTGAAATAAAAAGAGCATTTCTTATTTCCAGTATAGATGGTGACATCATAAATGTTATCTGAAATAAAAAGAGCATTTCTTATTTCCAGTATAGATGGTGACATCATAAATGTTATCTGAAATAAAAAGAGCATTTCTTATTTCTAGTATAGATGGTGACATCATAAATGTTATCTGAAATAAAAAGAGCATTTCTTATTTCCAGTATAGATGGTGACATCATAAATGTTATCTGAAATAAATAGAGCATTTCTTATTTCCAGTATAGATGGTGACATCATAAATGTTATCTGAAATAAAAAGAGCATTTCTTATTTCCAGTATAGATGGTGACATCATTAATGTTATCTGAAATAAAAAGAGCATTTCTTATTTCCAGTATAGATGGTGACATCATAAATGTTATCTGAAATAAAAAGAGCATTTCTTATTTCCAGTATAGATGGTGACATCATAAATGTTATCTGAAATAAAAAGAGCATTTCTTATTTCCAGTATAGATGGTGACATCATAAATGTTATCTGAAATAAATAGAGCATTTCTTATTTCCAGTATAGATGGTGACATCATAAATGTTATCTGAAATAAAAAGAGCATTTCTTATTTCCAGTATAGATGGTGACATCATAAATGTTATCTGAAATAAAAAGAGCATTTCTTATTTCCAGTATAGATGGTGACATCATAAATGTTATCTGAAATAAATAGAGCATTTCTTATTTCCAGTATAGATGGTGACATCATAAATGTTATCTGAAATAAAAAGAGCATTTCTTATTTCCAGTATAGATGGTGACATCATAAATGTTATCTGAAATAAAAAGAGCATTTCTTATTTCCAGTATAGATGGTGACATCATAAATGTTATCTGAAATAAAAAGAGCATTTCTTATTTCCAGTATAGATGGTGACATCATAAATGTTATCTGAAATAAATAGAGCATTTCTTATTTCCAGTATAGATGGTGACATCATAAATGTTATCTGAAATAAAAAGAGCATTTCTTATTTCCAGTATAGATGGTGACATCATAAATGTTATCTGAAATAAAAAGAGCATTTCTTATTTCCAGTATAGATGGTGACATCATAAATGTTATCTGAAATAAAAAGAGCATTTCTTAATTTTGAAATTGAAATGATCGTTTATTTAGTGAAATCATCATTAGGAACTTTAAACTCTTTTTCATCCATGAATGCTAACAATGGCAGTTTGGAGGATTCAAAAAAGGGAGATAATTCTGATAATTTTTAAGAATTAATTTTTTTAATAAAGATTATTTGGTAGACATTAGGCACATTTAGGGTCTTCTATCGGCACGTCTGTTTCATGAGATGAGGCCGAATTTAGGATCTCAACCATGATCCTGGCATTCTCGCCTGCCAACCCAGACTTAGGGTTAGTGTTTGGGCTAATAAAATACATTTTTTCTTGCTCATAATCGTCGAGTAAATTTTAACGTTTTTTAATTTCACAGTTTTTTAAGAGAATTTAACAGAGAATTAAATTTTAATTAGAACTGCCAATAACTTAGTACATATATGTATATATATACATATATAATTAGATTACATTCAAAACAACCTTTTTTGCCAGTGTATATATTTTAATCAACTTATTTGACAAAGGTTATGTTTTCGGTCGAGTCTGTCACTATGTTTGTGAACAGCCTCGCGTCAACATATCGTCAAAAAACTTGATCAAAATATCGGTCAGAGTCTAAAGGAACTAATTAACAATAACTTTGGTTCTGTTCATCGTAAAGACTCGCTACTTGGCTCATATCGTAGCCAAGGAAGTTTCGCATCTTATGTGACCTTGACCTTGAAGCGCTCGGTCATGGTCGAATTTTTGATGTAATTTCTACTTCCGATTTTCTAAAATTTGATATATGGATCTGATGCTTTCTAATAATAGTAAGCACCATGTCAAATTTCAGTCTTATCCGATGAATAGTTTTTTAGTTATCAACGTTTCCATGGCATAACTTCGGGAATACTTCATACAATATGGAGAATTATGGCTTAGATAAGACTTTGACCCATCCTTATGCTGTCAGGCAGGGGTATGCAGTGTCATGACTGACTTATGCTCTTGTTATATTTTTAAAACAGTTTGTCATTCTTAAATACTTCAAATAATGAATAAAAGGTTTTTGTATAAAATGAGAAATCTTGTTTGTGATTCATTTAATATGATCCATTCAATGGTTCTGCAAAATCTGTGTCGTCTCCAAACAACGGAATATCAGTTTTGAAATTTCAATAATGGAGACTTTGCTGCAAGAACAAAACTTCTGTAGGTTTTCACTACTTAGTCAATGTCCTTGTTCATCAGTGGTCAATAGGTATAGTTTCCCATAAGTGATTTTATCATTTTATGCAAGATATTCTTGGGTGATCCAAATGGAATTACTTCAAATTGCCACTTCATCACATATCGAAAATGCTGTATTTCCAGGAAATCTTTTATTCTTCTGGTTTAATTTAACTTGTTTTTTCATTTGTATTATTTGGACAATTCTTGTTCAGATGCGTCTTGTTGAACTCAGGAATCTATACTAAATTTTAAACGGAACCATTTATGTAATCCACAGGAGTAGACTGCTCTCATTCTGTTAACCATGACCGGGTATAAGTCTTAAGTAATTCTTAATTATATTCTTAGTATCACCCTTACTGAGGATTGAACCTTCAACCTCCAGAAGACTAGAACTGAATATTACTTAGCACTTTATCCATTGTGCCATGGGTCCTTGTGTTTTTTTCATTTGATAATAAAATCATTCTTTTCAGCCTCATAGTGTATAGTACATCTTTAAATTCTTTCTCTGCTTTTAAGGCTGCTTCACTGTGTTCTTCAAATAGTTTTGAAAAGCTTTGAATCAATCTAAACAGACCATCCACATATCTTAATTTTTATGGTATAAACATCATTTTATAATCGTAGTTCAATAATATGGCCCTCCAGCAATAGAATTTTCATTGATCTATCAAGCTTCAGTTTGAAATAGCATTTTCTTGGTCTGTCGTGCTTAAGTTTGCAATAGCATTTTCGTTGGTCTGTCGTGCTTAAGTTTGCAATAGCATTTTCGTAGGTCTGTCATGCCAGCATGTAAAATGGACACTAAACTGATGATGATGATGATGATGATGATGATGATGATGATGATGATGATGATGATGATGATGATGATGATGATACTTAAGTTTGCGTAGATTGAATGGACGTATTTTAAGTTTGATAGACCAATGAAAATTACAGTTGAAAAACATTCATAATTTCAATGTTTCTGTTGTTTTTGTAATTTTTTAGGTCAATTCTTGGGATTTCCTAGAAATTTGAGTTGACAAACAAGACAACTTGGTCAGTTGTTTTTTTTACGATGCAGTTGAATTTAATATATTATTTAGAAATTAAAAACTCTAATGAAATTTTTCAGATATTTCCTACATGCTTAAGTTATTGCTGCCAGAATAGAAAACCACAATTCATGAATATAGAAAAAAAGATTTAAATAAAATAAAATTGAAAAACAAATGAAGAAAACCGAGCATAGATAAAAACATCTGTTTGTTCCCCCAAATATTGCTGTTTCCTTTCCTTTGCAAATCTGAATTGTGTTAGACATAAATACAAAATGGAATCCCTGAAAAAGGAAAAGTCTTGGAAATGAGTGATTTACCTTTCCTTCTAGAAAAAGGATCTTTACTTCCAATGAGGTGTCGACTGATACTGCCACCTTCCTCATCCTGGGATAACCATTTTCCGCAAGGAAAATAATAAGGAATCTTATTAGCTTTCATGTTGGTCACCACAACCTGTTGAAAATAAATCGTAAACTCTGATTAGTTTTTACCATTCTGAAGAAAGTAATATTGGTTTTATGTCTCATGACAAAAGTGAATACGAATTTCTTGTAGCAGTCACATATTTTTATGCACTGTTTTAACTTGCTATGAATAGATAGGTGCACCACTGGAGTGACTGGTCCACCAGCCAATCAGAAGTCCAGGTGTAGGAACCCAAGAATTTAAAAGTTGTTTTAATTCCTTTTCAGCACAGCCCAAAACAAAAGATATTTCTATGTAAACTTTGATGTTGTCTGTTGTTGTCTATTGGAGTCTGATGAACCTTCTATTACAGCCTACCTTAATTAGAATGGATAACCGATAACATTAACCCCTCATCATTATATTCTAATAAGAAGTTGGTTGTGTAATGGTTATCAATGCCGACTGGAGATGGGGTATGCCAGGTTCAATTTCTGTCATTTGCACTAACAGACTCTCCCCCCTCTCTCTCTCTCTCTCTCTGCTATTTATTTTAAAAATAGGATTGGCTAAATTCCGAAGCCTTTGTAGAGCAACTAGTCTCAGAGAAGAGAAACTCAGCAATAATATCAATCCTTGCATGTGCAGCCAGCACCTCAATTTCATTAAGGACTACTTGATACAGTAACTTCAAAATGAGTGAATGTGAACCTATAATCCTGCTATAAGAGTTTATATATTTCTTCTAGAAATTTTTTTTTAAGTTGTATATGTAAAATACTTTGTAGATTTATTGCTAGGGTTGTCATTGAATGAGTTTGAATGGCATACAAACATTGTCTTTTCAAAAAAAATTTTAAAGATTGCTCCAAAAATGTATACACACTTTAATAGCTGATAACTACATTTTCAGTCAGACTTTTTTTACTAAAGAGTTACCACTTATCCAGGCCAAAAGCCACTCGATTACAAGGATTAATGAGATGCATGGATTGTTAGTTTAATGATGAAGACTATTATAAGAGGATTGAAAATGATGAATGGCATAGACAGAATTTGAACGGTTTAGGGCAAGTATTTTTTACATTGTATTTGAAGACGACCAAGTTGTAGTCTGTAGGGAATCAGTCCTATGCTAATGTGTTCCACATATGGGAAGTTCTTGAAAAGAAACTCTGTTCATGGAAATTCCGTTTCATGTTAGGCACACAGATGTAAAACGGAAATTTCTTTGCAGTTGTGGTGGTAAGACGAATTTTTGCTGTTAACGGTTTACAGGGAGGAACCAGAGATTGGAGCTCAGTCGAACACTTTCCATGGAAATAAATATAGAGTAGAGAAAGACGAGCAACGTCTCTTCTGTGAGAAAGGGACTGTAAAGAACAAAAGGGATCATCTCCCACTAGATTGTGAAGTCGATTTTGTACTCTGTCAAAGCAAGAAAGAGCATTCTGAACGGCACCTCTCCAGATGTGGCAGCAATACTCCATTTTAGGACGTATCTGACTCTCATGTAGATAGAGCATTGCATCAGGAGTCAGATACTTTCTGGAGCGGTAGAATGATCTAATCATTTTTTTAGCAACATTAGCAACAGATTTGACGTAAGTCTTCATTTTAGATCTGGAGTGAAAGTCAGTCCTAGGAGCTGATCAAAACAAAGGGTTTCCTCAAGGTGAGAGCAATTCATTTCAACTGGGCAAAAAAACAGGGATCTGGGCAGTGAAAGGGAAAAATTTGGTTTTAGAAGTGTTAAATGATTTAAAATAAGATAAGGGTTGAAACTGGAAAGACCTTGATAAGTAGAGGAATTTTGTATTCAAGCATGTGACGAAGCTCTTTTGGAGTATGCCTATAAGTCAAGTAAGTCATGTGACGTAGCTCTTTTGGAGTATGCCTATAAGTCAAGTAAGTCATGTGACGTAGCTTTTTTGGAGTATGCCTATAAGTCAAGTAAGTCATGTGACGAAGTTCTTTTGGAGTATGCCTATAAGTCAAGTAAGTCATGTGACGTAGCTCTTTTGGAGTATGCCTATAAGTCAAGTAAGTCATGTGACGAAGCTCTTTTGGAGTATGCCTATAAGTCAAGTAAGTCATGTGACGTAGCTCTTTTGGAGTATGCCTATAAGTCAAGTAAGTCATGTGACGTAGCTTTTTTGGAGTATGCCTATAAGTCAAGTAAGTCATGTGACGTAGCTCTTTTGGAGTATGCCTATAAGTCAAGT
Organism: Sepiola atlantica; assembly: GCA_963556195.1. Classification (NCBI taxonomy): domain Eukaryota; kingdom Metazoa; phylum Mollusca; class Cephalopoda; order Sepiida; family Sepiolidae; genus Sepiola; species Sepiola atlantica. The sequence continues at coordinate 34,364,209 of OY744546.1, read as the reverse complement.
AAGTCATGTGACGTAGCTCTTTTGGAGTATGCCTATAAGTCAAGTAAGTCATGTGACGAAGCTCTTTTTGAGTATGCCTATAAGTCAAGTAAGTCATGTGACGAAGCTCTTTTGGAGTATGCCTATAAGTCAAGTAAGTCATGTGACGTAGCTCTTTTGGAGTATGCCTATAAGTCAAGTAAGTCATGTGACGTAGCTTTTTTGGAGTATGCCTATAAGTCAAGTAAGTCATGTGATGTAGCTCTTTTGGAGTATGCTATAAGTCAAGTAAGTCATGTGACGTAGCTCTTTTGGAGTATGCCTATAAGTCAAGTAAGTCATGTGACGAAGCTCTTTTTGAGTATGCCTATAAGTCAAGTAAGTCATGTGACGAAGCTCTTTTGGAGTATGCCTATAAGTCAAGTAAGTCACGTGACGTAGCTCTTTTGGAGTATGCCTATAAGTCAAGTAAGTCATGTGACGTAGCTTTTTTGGAGTATGCCTATAAGTCAAGTAAGTCATGTGACGTAGCTCTTTTGGAGTATGCCTATAAGTCAAGTAAGTCATGTGACGTAGCTCTTTTGGAGTATGCCTATAAGTCAAGTAAGTCATGTGACGAAGCTCTTTTTGAGTATGCCTATAAGTCAAGTAAGTCATGTGACGAAGCTCTTTTGGTGTATGCCTATAAGTCAAGTAAGTCATGTGACGAAGCTCTTCAGAGTATGCCTATAAGTCAAGTAAGTCATGTGACGAAGCACTTATGAGTATGCCTATAAGTCAAGTAAGTCATGTGACGAAGCACTTATGAGTATGCCTATAAGTCAAGTAAGTCATGTGACGTAGCTCTTTTGGAGTATGCCTATAAGTCAAGTAAGTCATGTGACGTAGCTCTTTTGGAGTATGCCTATAAGTCAAGTAAGTCATGTGACGTAGCTCTTTTGGAGTATGCCTATAAGTCAAGTAAGTCATGTGACGAAGCTCTTTTTGAGTATGCCTATAAGTCAAGTAAGTCATGTGACGAAGCTCTTTTGGTGTATGCCTATAAGTCAAGTAAGTCATGTGACGAAGCTCTTCAGAGTATGCCTATAAGTCAAGTAAGTCATGTGACGAAGCACTTATGAGTATGCCTATAAGTCAAGTAAGTCATGTGACGAAGCACTTATGAGTATGCCTATAAGTCAAGTAAGTCATGTGACGTAGCTCTTTTGGAGTATGCCTATAAGTCAAGTAAGTCATGTGACGAAGCTCTTCAGAGTATGCCTATAAGTCAAGTAAGTCATGTGACGAAGCTCTTCAGAGTATGCCTATAAGTCAAGTAAGTCATGTGACGAAGCTCTTTTGGAGTATGCCTATAAGTCAAGTAAGTCATGTGACGAAGCTCTTTGGAGTATGCCTATAAGTCAAGTAAGTCATGTGACGAAGCTCTTTTGGAGTATGCCTATAAGTCAAGTAAGTCATGTGACGAAGCTCTTTTGGAGTATGCCTATAAGTCAAGTAAGTCATGTGACGAAGCTCTTTGGAGTATGCCTATAAGTCAAGTAAGTCATGTCAAAGTGCGACCGGAAGTTGGAAAATATAATTAAATTACAAAGTGAGTTTAGTTCCAAAGGTAAATCTGTCTGCCATCATTATTTCAAATCATTTAAGCCTTAAAATAAATGCAAATTAAGGCAGTTATCAGCTGTTAACATGTGTGGGGGGGGGGGGTAACATTTTATTATTGTTGCTTAGTTAAGCCTAACAATCTAGACAGAAATACACGTGGAAAAGATTTGCTTTCTATTGCAACCAGATTCTTCTCATACAAAAATGAAATTTCCACACTTTTTTACATAAATCTTTATATTTTGGAATACAAATCTCATTGGTCGCTTTAATCATGTGACGTAGTAAGTATTTTGAAATGATATAGTTAATTTGGAGATAGAAGTTAATTGTGTAATAAACTTGCCAAAGATAGGAGGCAATAATTTAAGATATAAAGCAACTCGTAATTCAAAAATTGATCCACTATAGTTAAGAATAAATAAAATATGTATTTTAAATTTAAAATGGTATTTGACCTATTTCTTAACTAGCAGGGCTACCCGACTTTTCCCGGGAGAGTCGTAAGTAATTTATTTTCATCAGTTGATTTAACAATTGATTTCCTAATATTGTCACACACAAAACAGCTAATCGAGGTAAAACTTTCTTGTAAAACTTAAAAGGTTTACTTAAAAAATAGACTAATTCGCTCTCTCTCTCTCTCTCTCTATATATATATATATATATATATATATATATATATATATATATATATATATATATATATATATATATATATATATATATATATATATATCTTTCTCTCTCCTGAACCTGTAAATAAAACATCCGTGTGTCCATAGATGAATTCCTATTTTAGTCACAAAAATATTAAGTAAAAAGGAATATGTTTTTTGTGAAATAATTTTTTTCCTTTATTTTTTATTATCAGTTATTAAGATAAACCTCTTTGGCTTTGCGCATTAAATTAAATTTGTATACATGATTATTCTTTCCATTTATGAGCAAAGAATGGAGGCTTAATCTTAATAAGATTAAGCCTCCATTCTTTGCTCATAAAAATAAATTTGCACAGATGATTATTGAAGCGAACTGGACACACGTACGTTCACTTTTATTATTATAAAATAATCATAAAATAAGTAAACTAAATTTATTATGTTTCTAGTGGCAACTCAGCTGATACCTTAATTCTCCCCTAACTTTACAAATCCTTATCTTTGGCTGATATATTATGAACAGCACAGCCCAATGCGGGATTCAATTTTATGACATTTCCAAAAGCCTCATTAAGGCACTATGAACTTCGTCTGCCATTTTTCAAACCACTTTACAACAATAATTTGGCAAATCGCACAAAAGTATCATTTTTCATTTGAGTTACAAAATATCCAGTAAATCCTGTTAACCTTAATGGATATTTACCAACCACAAATTCTTCTTTCGCTTCACAATAAAATTAATTACGGTCCATTGTCAGAGTGCACAATCATGTCTCTGTAAATGAAGCGAAACTGTTTGAAAGGCGTTCAGTTTTGAGGAATGGAGATCAACAAACAATACACGAGTTTAGTTGAGAAAGCAAAATGGATAAAAAATAATTGCCGTTTTGTTTAATTAATTAAATAATATCCGAATGACGATGGTTATGGACCCATTTCATGAAGTTGCAGAAATGGACAAAGATATCACTATTTATATAAAGTTAGGTATGTATATATGTTTATATATTTGTATGTACAGGATTCATTCCTAAACTAATTAACCAATCATTATGAATTTAGGAACGCACATTTGGATCCCTTACACCTGTAAGGGGTTCAAATGTGGGTTATATTTTGTTTAATTTAGTTTTATGCAAAGGGTATAAAAAGGCATCCATGCAAATTCAGATAGCTCTGATTTTTGTGACATTTTAACAATAGGTATTATCAATTAATAAATATTCCCCAAATTTCAGTTTCTTTGGAGTCTTTTAAAGCGGTTTTAGGAAGCATAATATTAGCACAACCTCCAATTTGAAAATTCAAATATTTCAGATTTACATTGAATTTGATCCATAGTTATTAATCACTAATAAGCAAGATTCCCTGAATTTCAGTTTTTTCTTAAGACCGCTTAAGTGTAATCTTAAGTGTAATAGATTTTGATCAAAATTAGAATAAGGATTCGAGACATTAGGTTTAGTATCATTATACCTTGATTTTATTCTTTGTAAGGGGACATACACGTGGTGCAAAACTATTCTGTTTGGGGAATTCATTTTACCTATCCTGAGACGGGTATTTTCTTAATGTATATATTATTCGAGAAAAATTTGACACTTTTTGAAAAGAGAAAGAAAAAAGTAATATCTTGGCCAATAATTGATGTATTCTCAAAATTCAAAGTGCATCTTTTTGATGATCTCTTGCCGAATACACCTGCCTTGAAAAAGACCCTCTGAGCCTCTACCACGATCATCAGGTGGGACATGAATTTGTGAGCATGCAGGCTTCACAGTGTCCTTTGAGAGACGCCTAAATACCAGTTTAATTATGACAATCAGATCGTCCTTGCTGTTGCTGGTGGGATTGTTGGTTTCTTTATCAACTGTGTCCGACATGTAATAGTTCATGCTGTTGGAATCATGCAAGTTGAGGGGACCAGATTTTGGGACTGGTGATGTTGTAGAAGTTCTCAGACAGACTCTTGTGGGTTTTCTCAGAGGTGTGACACAGAGCCGAGTCCTGCTGCCACATAGATGGCCTTCTTGGGAGCTTCTCTTAGATTGTTCACCTCGTTTGGATTTATTGGTCTTACTAAATATGTTACTACATATGTTACTACAAATTGCCTTTGCTCGATTTTGTAGGCAATAAACGATTCCTTTCTTTACATCATATGGATGGTGGGAGTTGTAGTTGAGGTATTGTCCAGTGAAGATTGGCTTTCGATGTATGAATGGCCTAAACCTCTGCTCAGTCCGAGTTATCAACACATCTAAGAAGAACAATTTGTATTAACTTCTCTATGGTGAACTTGTAGATTGACAAATGAAGTTAACATGGTCCAACAATGCTTGAAGATTCTCTTGACGATGCCAAAGTATAAACATGTCATTCACATATTGAAACTTTGATGCTTACTATATGTACATTTTCATGTTACATTATGTATATATTTTGATCTCATGTTATATATATAGACATATTTAAGACCTACACATTCTTTTTTTAAAACTTTTGTAAAACTCACAAGCCATAACAAAATTTATTTTAAAATCAAATTAAAGAAAATACTGTATAAAACATTACAGGAATATGATGACTACTTCTGTAAAAATAAAATTGCAAATAACTTTTTGAAAAAAAATTGGAGATAATTTTTGTTATGGTGCCCCTTAAAATTACCACATTTAAAAAAATATGTAGTCTAAGAAATTAATAAAAGAAAATAATAGTGACAAAGGTACTTGTTTGATAAAATCATCCCCCCCCCGTTCTATTTGATAAGTCGTTTGTTACAAGTCGTGTCTCCTGTAACTTGAAAGTGAAGTGGTAACCTTCACAGATGACGTAAAACAAAGCATAAACACAAATATTTTGAACACACACAAAATCCACCATTTTTGGACACCTCAAGTAACAAATGATCAGCTGATTCAGAATATACCAAATATTTATCATCTTCCATGGATATTTATATACAAGTATATTTAGTGCCTTATAATGATATGATAGTGGTAGAACGTGTTTGGGATATAACAGAAAAACTACATAATCAGTGTATGAAATAAGCAATGGAGATGTAAATAAAATTTCTAACTTAGCGTATTAGGCTATCGGCTGTCATGAATGTGAACGATGCAATAAAAATGGCTTGTGAAGTAGGAAAAGTGTCAGCAGATTTCGTGGGTGGTTTTTATGCTCAACTCTAAAAATGCTAATCTATCAAAATTCTCTAGTGGAGGACAGAAATGGGCTAGTTTTATGCTCCGGATACATAGAACAATACATAAACTTGTTTTTTCTTTGGTGATATTTTATGAGTGTTTTGTGCTACTCTTGCCAACATAATCTGGCAACCGTGCTCAAACATGGGGAGAAATGCGTTTATGTGTGGTGTCGGGTTCTATGGATCTCGATCATTAAATCAATCATTAAATCATCTATTTGGATACATAAGTTAGAAAACATTATGGTGCGATGTGGTGTTCTGTGCACTTATGAACTTTGAAATTTGGGGACAATAGGCCCTATAACTCATTTTAATATTAAAATTCTTCAATCATTCCAACTCGGTTTCATTTTTCCCTTTCTTCTTAATTTTTGTTAATATTGTTTCTGCTTTACTTAAGATTATCATTTCTCTACTCTTTTATAAAAAAAACGATAATATAAAAAGGCCTTATACCATGGCAGACACATGGAGAGATCGAGATAAAAGGCATAAATATTTAAGTAGTAACCAGAAATGAGCATTAGCCAAGGCAAAGGTAGCTTAAAATGTAAAACATATAAATAAATTCTTTGTCACTCCATCTTTGAAGCACCCATGGATTGAGGATGAAGAAAAAAAATCTATTCAGAAAATGACGATATAGCATTGAGTCCAATGACAGTTGATAAAGACAATGATGACAGTGATGACAAATTAGAAAAGGATGACACCGCTGTGAATCAAATTGAAGACGATCTCAATTCATCAGAAGACAGCCCCAACGCAGAAAACTTTGATGATTAATCATGAGCAAAAACCAAAAACCCGAACATCATGCAATGATATAGTATCCATGAGCACAGAAGTAATTGTCATGAATGATGACCAAGCAAATTGACCAGCAGATATAAATACAAATGTAAGAATTTTTTTTAACAATGTAAGTCCCCACCCCCACACATATTCCTGGGAACAGCTTTCCAAGAAATAGAAAGGGGTTATGTTTTTCAAAGTTTACTGTATGAGAATGGGGAGAGTGTTGAAAGACATTGGATTATATACTCTAAGCTTGCTAATTGAATTTATTGCTTTTATTTCAAACTTTATTTTAAAGAACACAACCATTGCATTATAAATGATTGGTCTTATGTTCATGCAAGGTTATATGAGCATGAAAACTCAAAGAACCATCTGGAAGCCACATGAAGTTTCTGGGAGTTACATCAAAAGAGTTTGTAGTGGACAGACAATTGATAAAGAGCAAGAAGAAATCATCAGTGAGCATGCGAAGCACTGGAATCAAGTATTCGAAAGGATAGTAGCGATAGTATAAAAAAGGGGTCAGCTCCGTTTCTCCCCCAAAATAATTCTCTTCTTGTCCATCACAACACCTCCTCCTATTCTGAAAAGGCCCTATTTGATTGGCCAAGACGATTCGCCTTGACCAATGAACAGACACTTAATTTGGCAGGCTGAATCCAAAAAGCCCTCATTCTTTCTCTTTTGAGTCCGTTCATAGTCCAGTCAACAAGTAAGAAAGATTTCTAATCTTAATTTGAATGCGACAACTTGAGAATCTGAGCAATTCAGGGGGCTGTTTATTTTGAACGTTAAAGAACTCTTTTATTAGTTGGACTTCTTAAAGCTGCAAACACAATCAGTTTTGCAAGACTGTTCAGTATTATTGTTCAATTTAACAGTATCAATACATATTTTCCTTTATCTCTGTCTTCTGTGTCTTCACTCTTTCTTTCAGAATCTTTCTGACTTCGACAAGCGACGACTGAAACGTTCTCTTGCTAAATCTCTTTATTATTGCAATTTCTTGCTAAAAGAAAGTTGGTATTTAGAGGAACAGAAGAAAATGTTTGTAATGAGAATGTTTACGATGGAAACATTTGAGGTCTTGTGGAGTTAGTTGGAAATTTTGACCCTGTTCTTGACACAGATTGGCGAAAAATTAAAACACACAAAATTCATAATCAATATTTAGGAAAAGATATCATGACTGCAGCATGAGTGAGATACTGAAATGTGTAAAAGCGGCTAAGTACTACGCTATTATATTAGACTGCACACCTGATATAAGTCACCAAGAACAAATGTCTCGAACGATCAGGTATGTGTCTAATGGTAACTTGGATCCCGCAGGTGTTTGTGAACATTTTATAAAGTTTATAAAAGTTGAAAGTAGCACAGAAGAGGATTAATATAGAACAGTATTTAAACACACTGAAAGAATTTAATTTAGAAATGCAGGACATTCGATGCCAAGGCTATAACAATGACAACAACATGTAAGGTCACACATCTCGTGCATATCACAAATCCGTGCATATCACAATTATAACCTTTTACTCGGAGATGTAGCCAAATGTTGTCCAGATGCTATACCATTCTTTGGGGTCTTGCAAAAGATCTACATATTGTTCTCAGCATCAACTAAAAGATAGGAAGTTTTAAAAAGCATCTATCCGGCTTATAAGTTAAACCTGTGATAAAACATAAATATGATGTCAACCAACGAATGCAAAAAGCTACTGGCTTGAATAGCCATCTCTTTTTTATCCGTATTGTTTAGATACCCCTTCTTTTTCACTTCTAAAAGCAAATAAAAGTTTTCATCATTTTCGCCCAATTAAAATGATTCACTCTTATTTAAAAGAACAGAGTTAGCAAGCTGATGTGAAAATCGAAAATAAAATAACAGAAGAGAACCACAGATCCAAATAGTCAGACCCAGGCCGGCAGACATCAGAATGTATGCTCACCTCATCCCACAGCCCTTTGGCCTGGGGGAAGCGAAAGGAACACTCAAACGCATGCACAGCTTTCCTCACCTCATGCGCACATATTTCCACATTAACAAGGGTCAGGCGAACAGAAGCGAATGGCTACTCACACATATACACACAATAACAGAACAAAGGTAGGCCCACACAGTGCCACACACATATATTACTCACGCTACAAACATAATGACATACACACCTCTAAGCCCAGTGTTTTTTTTTGTTTTTTTAATTTAGTTCACCCCAAACAAGACAAGTTGCAATTGTAGACGTAAAGGGCTACTGAGAATTAGGGTGAAAGTTTAGGGGGTCATCCTAAATTAAGAGCTGTGCAGCAAGATGCTTCTTCACATTAGTTTAAAATTTCTACATGTCGGTACAGTCAGGGAAACAGGGAGCAGAGAGGGAGTTCCAAAGGCCGGCAGCTCGAGGAAAGAAGATATTGGAGTAGAAGGCTCTCCGTCATCTGGGGACCTCCACAGTGAATGGATGGGATTTAGCTGATTGTTGGGTTAATCGAGTGTATTTACGTCGAGCACCAGAGCAGCAAGTTCACTGGAGCACATTCCATTGAAGTGCATTTTAAACAAGCACAATGGAACAGGGGCTGGAGCTTGGTGGATAGTGAGGGATCTATTAGATTAGCAACTCTTTTTTGGATCTTGTCTAGGAGGGAGAGACTAGTGGACGGTGCATCAGCCGAGATGTGGCAACAATACTCCATGCATGGGAGGATGGTAGCTTTGTAGAGATATAGGATACTGCCTGGTGCGAGAAGTTTTCTAGCACGGTAGAGGGAGCCCACTTTCTTTGCAGCAGCCTTGTTACCTGTGAATGTTAGGTCGAGGAATTGTAACGTTAGACTCTCAGGTAGGGCGTTATTTGTAACTCACTGAACTTTCTTTAGCAAACACGGGTTGCATAAACTTTTCTAAATGAACAATTATAGATACAAAAATGTGTGATAAAATTTTGTTTTTCTCAATTTTTCATTTACAAAACTCTATTGATGTTGTTAGTTAGCACTTGTTAACTGGTCATCCTTCTATTCTACCAAGCTTTCATTTATATCCATTTTACTTCCTTTGTCATAATATAACATTTATAACCATTTTATCATTATATATTAATTTTCAGCGTCGTTCTTGTCAATTCCCAAAGATGTAACTGTCATCTAAAATAACCCTACCAAGGCCAAGGGGAAGGCTACATTATTGATGACGCCGGCGTTAGGTGGACACCTCTAAAAACCCTTTAGCAATACAAAGTGGGAGTGTCACATTGATACAAGTGTTAAAGCTATTCGTTATCAGGTTGGAAAAGTATATGATGCCTTTATTGAAATATCATATATAACAGATGAGCCCAAGGTAACAGCAAAAGATGAATCTTTAGCAAACCAGCTAAAAGACTACACATTTTTAGTTTTTTTTTATATTTTGCTATGAAGTACTTTTTAAAGTTAACTATGTAAGCAAGGAACACACTGGGATTCTAATAACCACAATGACACAGAACCCAAGTGCCATTCATTCAGGCAGCATGTGCCTTATTACACCAAAAGAGATTGTCAGAGTCGTCCCTTTTAAGGAAATTGCTAATTTGTTTATGCATGCAAACGTTCACATATAGAGATTGCCACACAAAATTTGGTGCAATAAGTAATTGAGAGTAACCTCTCCTTGTTTTATGATTACTTCCCTTTTGGAGAACTCTTTAGTTAAATACAAAACTTTAAAATCTCACTACTAGTGCATCAGTTATTCCAAGCAGAATTAAACTTTCTCAAATCTTCTATTGTTCTCCTTTGTCATTACAATGTACTTCATATTATTATGTCTGTGGTAAGTAATCTAGAGTAATCTTCCTAGTTTTATGATAACCTCCCTTTTTGAGAACTTTTTAGTTAAGTAAAAGACTATTAAAACTCACTATGCGTGTATCAGTTATTCTAAAGAGAATAAAATTTTCTCAAGTTTTCTGTTGTTCTCCTTTGTTTTGCACTTGACCTTGGAAGAAGCAGACAAACACCTACTCAACACCTTTCTGTAATTGTCAGATTCTTGTATATATTCCTCATTTTTTAACAAAACTCAGTTTTAAAACAGTCCCAATTAAAATGTCCACCAACAGAGAGAGAGAGAGAGTGTAGGCGTATGTTTGGCAAGACTTTCAAAAATATTTCATTCATCAAAATGTGCAAAAAACATGACCAACTATTTATAGAATCATTTGTTTATTTGCAAAAATAATCTTCTCATATTGCAACGTGTCCAAGGAAATTCTATTAGCGAAATGTGTTTGAAATGATGTGAAAACTCTGTAAGAGTTAAAGCAACATTCTGTGTTTTTGTAGCACTTGTTTTTGAATATGGAGAGAAAGAAGAATCAATTAGATAGCATGCGAATCTGTAGCAGACACTTCTGACATTATGTGATAGAAGTTAATTACTTTCTTTCAATTATAATTCTAAATTAGTAGTAAAAATAGTTATATTGAAGTGGTTAGCTCACAAAATGGCTACCAGATTTTATCGACTAGTTGTGTCTGATTTGCCAAGCGGTGACAGAGCAAATTAATCCACTTAAATTGTTGTCTAATCTTTGCGGATTTTTTTTTTTGCAAATAATTTGTTTTCTTATCTTTGCAAATTATTTAGCAAATATTAATTTTTTTCTGTTTTTTTTTTCAGATTAAATTGTATTTTTAAAAACAATTTCTTCAGCAATATTCTATATTGGATATGTCATTATTATGATATTTAATTTGTAACATATTTCAGTTTCATTTTTAATAAACACTTTGATTTTATTATTTTTTTCTTACAAAATAAAACATACTCTCCCTTAACCCTACCAAAAACCTTAATTCCGGGTGGTAACATTTTTAATAAACATTATTTGATTTTATTATTTGTTAATTAATATTTGCCAAATAAAAATGAAAAAAAAAAAGAAATCTACAAAAATCAAAAAAAACAATTATGCAAGATAACCTGCAAAATACAATTTAATCCACAAAAACAGAAAACAAATTCGTATTTGCAAAATAATCCATAAAAATCAGAACAAAATTTATATTTGCAAATAAAAAAATTACAAAAACAGAAAACAAATTCGTATTTGCAAAATAATCCGTAAAAATCAGAACAAAATTTATATTTGCAAATAAAAAAATTACAAAAAAAGAAGAAATCTGCAAAAAAATTAAAATGGTGGATTTATTTGCTTGGCAAAACAGACAAAACTAGTCAATAAAATTTGGCAGCCATTTTGGGAGCTAACCGCTTAACCGGGTAAAAATTGTTCCAGTCTAAGAATATTATTTCTTTAAAAAAGTATACATCATTATCAGCAGACAAAATTTAGATATATTATTTATTTTACCTGAATGATGGTATTTCCTTCCTTCCCACTAAAATGAAGATGTGTCACAAGGCTAGGAACGTGGGAGATAGGAAAAGCTCTGGCCCTGCAAAAATAACCTTAGCAGTCCAGTTGGCATTCTTCGGTAGGGGGCACTTCAAGTGATCGGCAATAAACCAACCTTTTCTTAAAAAGAGGAGATAAAACCTGGGAGGGTGCACTTACTAAGACTGAACAGGACCATGCCTCACACTGACAAAGCAGGACCAGCAGATGCTGCAGTGGCTCAACCTCCACCGGATTGATTGTTATGTATCCTCAACTGGTATGAATGTGAACCTTTCGATTTGCAATTTTACCTGACTGATTGCCGGTGTATTTGATATATGTATATTAATAAGAGAATGCAATAAAACGTTACTATTAGGCAGTATCGACTACCACTCAAACTTTGACTATTCTTTGTATAAATTAATGTTCTTCCTTTTGAAATAATAAATGTCTGTCAGGTTCAATAGTATTAAGAAAAAAATGACTCTTCCTTCTTCCATAAAAATAATTGTTATTGTCAGCTAAGTATTCTTTAAATAAATAAAACGAATATGTTTTTTCTTTATTTATTTACTTAAAATTGTAGCAATTTAATTCTCAAAACAATAAATATTCCGTTTTCTTACAATAAAAATAATTGTCAGCTAAATATTCTTCAAATCAATGAAACGAATGCCACTTTTTGAAATGGGTTTATTTAAAATTGTACTGTTTTAATCGACAGGGCGACATAATTTAAATTTGGAACAATTCATTTTAAAATGGGTAAAGTCGAAACTTTTCACCTTAGCGACATCACCATCTTTACTGATCGGACGATCTGCGTGTGAAAGGTTATAACGAATGTAGGAACATGAAATATCTTAGCATATTATATAGATTTAACAAGTGTGTCTTTGAACATTGTCCAGGGAGTTCTGTACGAGTTGTCCGGAAGAGATGGTGTATGCTGATGATTGCTGTGAAACAATGGAAGGTCTGCTTGTTAAGTTAAAAACTTGGAGGAATGCTATAGAAAATAAAGGTCTGAAAGTGAATGTTCCCAAGACCAAAGTGATGATCAGTGGTTGTAGTGTTGGAAATTCCCCGGAGAGAAAAAGCAAAGTTCCTTTCTAGATAATTTAAATTTAAATGTTAAACTAGATGTTGAAGAAAGTTAATTTAAAAGTTTTCTTCAATTATGTTGGTTGTTTTGGTTTTTTTTTCGTGTAGTTAGGATAGCAGCATTTTTAGATTTTGCTCTTATTAAGGTTTCATTATCATCATTGCCCATTTGGCATACTGTTAGAGTGTTCGCTAATGGGCCAGGAGGCTGGGGTTCAATCCTCGGTCGAGTCATACCAACTACTAAACAAATGGTACTTGATGCCTCCTTGCGAAACACTCAGCATTATAAGTGAGGATCAAGGGTAAGTGGAGTAATCCTGGAAAATAAGTTTCTGAATTTTTGAGATGAGGATTTGTATGATTTGGATTATTCGAACATAAGGACCTGTGGATATAGTACGAAGTAAAATTCAGTTTCTTAGTGATAGCCATCTGACGATCTGGCGATACGAAGAATTGGGATTAAATAAAGGGTTCTGTTCAAAATTCCGTCCAGATTCCCGAGTTCGACAGAAATATTCCCAAGTTCAAAAAGATACACCTGAAGAAGGCTGGAGGTTACAGCGGCCGAAATGTCGTGAAAATAACACTCAAGATGAGAACAGTAGTCCGAATAATCTAAATCATAAAAGTCGTACCCTCCTCAATACTTCAGTGTAGTAGCCAGGGAAAAGGGAACCTTTAGGTTGCTCTTGACTATGGTAAACCACTTTACTTACATCCTCGTAAACACTTCACTTTATACATGATGTCTCCTCCATTATTTGCTAATATTGCTTCTTTTAAGTTTGGAACCCCCTGTTGAAATTGATGTTTATTCAGCTGCCACGACTGTGCCTTGATTTTGTTTCTGTTGTGAGTTTAAGTGTATTACACATGCACAGTGTTCTGTCAGAGACATTATTTGCAATAATTGTAAAAAGAATAGGTATAATGCTAAAATGTTAGGACCCATAAAATTAACAAATGCTACAGACAATAGTAATAACTCAACTCTGATAGTTACAGTAGCTGATGCCTCTACTCATTGTCGATTCAAAGCTATCAATACTTCGATAGTCACTAGGGTACGCATCGCTATTCAATAGTCACTAGGGTACGCATCGTTATTTGATAGACAATAGAAATTCAGAAAAAAAGTTTCTACAAAACCTGGAATCTTTGAAAATTTCTTTGCCGACCTTAAACTTCACTTTAAATTATGCAAACTTGCTACAGTTACAATTAAACCCATCCTCTCTTTTTGCTAACTTAACTGACAATTGTAAATCTGTCACTATTGAATCCTGAAGATATACACTTACAGACCAGAAACAACAAGAACAAAAGTTTTTATGCTTATCGACAAGGTGTGACTGGTGTGCTTTTCCATCGAAACGAGCCTAATAGAAGTTGGCAGAGGCATTTTGACAATCGAAAGCGATAGAGCTCAGTATTGAAAACGGTGCTGTTGAAGAAAAGTATGTTACGTAACAAAGTTCCAGTTGTAAGCACATTGTTCCCGAGCTCAGTATTAAAAACGGTGCTCTGTGAGAATGGTATGCCATGTAATAGAGTTCCAGTTACAAGCACATTGTTTGTGAGCTCAGTATAAAAACCGGGACTGTTGAAGAAGAGTATGCCACGTAAGGAAGTTCCAGTTGCAAACACATTGTTTGCAAGCTCAGTATTGAAAACGGTGCTGTTGAAGAAGAGTATACCACGTAAGGAAGTTCCAGTTGCAAGCACATTGTTTGCAAGCTCAGTATAAAAACCGGGACTGTTGAAGAAGAGTATGCCACGTAAGGAAGTTCCAGTTGCAAGCACATTGTTTGCAAGCTCAGTATTGAAAACGGTGCTGTTGAAGAAGAGTATACCACGTAAGGAAGTTCCAGTTGCAAGCACATTGTTTGCAAGCTCAGTATTGAAAACGGTGCTGTTGAAGAAGAGTATGCCACGTAAGGAAGTTCCAGTTGCAAGCACATTGTTTGCAAGCTCAGTATTGAAAACGGTGCTGTTGAAGAAGAGTATACCACGTAAGGAAGTTCCAGTTGCAAGCACATTGTTTGCAGGCTCAGTATTGAAAACGGTGCTGTTGAAGAAGAGTATACCACGTAAGGAAGTTCCAGTTGCAAGCACATTGTTTGCAAGCTCAGTATTGAAAACGGTGCTGTTGAAGAAGAGTATACCACGTAAGGAAGTTCCAGTTGCAAGCACATTGTTTGTGAGTTCAGTATTAAAAACGGTGCTATTGTTGGAGAAAAGTCTACAACATGATAAATATTTAGTGGCAAACACGTTATTGCATTGAATACGATGTCATCTAAGAAGAGCATACCACGTAATGAAGTTCCAGTTGCCACCACATTCTTTCCATCAACAGAAACCATCTTTCCCTCCTTTTTTCTTATTTTTTAGTCTTTCAGTTAGAGAAGAAAAGAGTTAGAAAATAACCCTGTAGGGTCTAAGTATTAATGATCACCACAAAAAGAGGATAGTCGTTGGTTACTTGCTGACCATATTAACATCAACACGGCTTACTGTTATTTTAATCAATGATACAACATATTTTTTACCTCTTTGCCAGGATGTTAGACACAAGGTCAGGTGTGGTTTTGAGAAGCCAACGCACTAGGGATAGGAGCACTCAGGCCTACAAAAACTTTCTGAGCAGCCCAGTCGGCATTCCCCATTAGACATACAAATAGTTGTGTTTGAGTCTTTGCTCTCTTATATATATTCAGTATTTCAAAAGACTGTTGTATTATTGATTTAAATAACAGTGAGCCGTTTAGATAGTAATATAGGTGTGATAGTTGAAAAGAATCTTTTGCATTTATTCATTTAGCTGACTGCTCACACACACAGCATAATAGAATTGTTTTGTAGAAAAGAATCATTCAACCCTCAACCTGGCTACATTCTGTATTTGAAGTTATTGTAGTTAACAGGATCTGAAAGCATACATGACTTTGCTACCTAGATTTCTCCTTGCATTTGCAAGGAAAAATCTCGGCAAGTGTGGGAAAGGAAGTACCGCTTTCAGTTGAGACCATCAACCTTTAACTTGGTCTTTACAAATAAATGGCACTTGGATTGCTAGGCTAAAACTCAGAGAAATACAATATAGTATAAAGTTCTGTCTGTATAATGGATTAAGAAAGTTAAAAGAAGAAATAGTGACATTTTTTTAGATTGACTATCTCTGTCTTTTTAAAGTTTGGTATGTTTATATCTTTATATATTTGTATATACAGGAATCACTCTTAAACTAATTAACTGATAATTATGAATTTTGGAACACATCTGATAGGCATAATGGGTTCAAATGTCGGCTATATGTAATTTAATTTAGTTTCATGCTAAGGGGTGGGGGGAGAGGATGGAAACCTTTTGTGAAAATTCAGAAACCTCCAATTTTTGTGAAAGTTTAACGATAGATATTAGATATGAATTAATAAATATTCCCCAAATTTCAGATTCTTTAGAGCATTTTAAATGATTCTCGGGGTCATAATATTGACACAACCTTCCATTTGAAAATTCGAATATTTCAGATTTGCATTGAATTTGATCCATAGTTATTAATTAGACACCAATTAAGTAAGATTCTTTGAATTTTAATTTTTTCTCAACACCTCGTAAGGCTAAGCCTTAAATTTGAGACATTTTCTAGAATCAAAATCATATAATGGCTTTTGATCAAAATTAGAATAAGGTTTCTAGACATAAGGTTTATATCATTATATCTTGATTTTAATTTTCGTAAAGAGACATTTTACCCGCCCTGAGATGAATGAATTTGACACTACTATTGAATGAATCCGCTTTGTCCATGACCATGTTGATATGTGTTGATATGGTTTGTTCTTTGGATAGAGTCAACATATTTTATAATATTATATGAATTATCTTTTAATTGTTCTTACACATAAACAAAGAAATTAAGAAAAAACAACTCAAACTTTACTCATAAAAATATAACAAGATTTGACATCTGTATGTATGTCCGAGGTGATGGAGCTCCTCAGCTCATCTCTGCCAACCTATCTAGGAGAAGGAAACTCTGATGTAAAATCTGCAGCTAAAATGATTACCGGTTATCTTGACTTGGTATGTCGCTTATAATAAGCATACAGGTTAAGAGAATGGGACTCGTGTTATACAAGCGTTTGTCACTAAAATCTAATGATGTATAGATGTCTCTCAGCGATCTCATTTGTCACCCAAACATGCTAATCGTCTTATGGTGATGGAGGAGTTGGGAAGTGTGCACAGATCACAAAAGACAACCCCGTAAATGCCGTTAAAAGTATGCTATCTGCTGCTGATGATCTAAAAAGCCATCTACTAAGTCACAGACGAGGAAGGGATGACTGAAGGAACGTAATAAGATGGCAATCATCTGTGAAGATGCAGCGAATCATCATGTAGGTGTGTATGTATTCATGTATGTATACATGCATGTATGTGTGCAAGTATGTATGCATGTATGTGTGTATGTATGCATGTAAATGTGTGTGTGACTGATTAAAACTTTTGAATTGGATGAGGGTTCATTAGAAAATTTGACACACGGGAAGATTGGGTCACTACAAAAGGAAGTCAGTCCGAGTTCCTCCATGTCAAAAATATACAAACTACCTCACATAATGTACCATTGTACACAATTACGATGAGACAATGCCTCGTGGAGGCTATTCTTTTTATTGGTGTACACCCTCTGTCAAAAATGAGGGAAAAAAAATTATGCTTCGTGAGTGTTCACACTAATATTCATATAAAATAGCGTCTCGATCGGTGAAGTTAAAAAAAAAAATGAGAGAGAGAAAGAAAGAAAACGTCTCAAGCTGAAAAATTAAAAGAAAGAAAAATGAAAAAATATTAGTGCGAACACTGGCAAAGCATAATTTAAAAAAATAATTTTTGACAGAGGGTGTACACTCATAATATATTATGTATATATATATATATTTTCAGTATTTACTTCAATAGTGCTCAATACATGAGTAGAGCTTAGTAGAGCAATTAGCCTGATGATTTACCCCGGGAATGAAATATAAACGTTTATGCGTAGCTTACTTGCCATAAGTATATTTTCGTACGACATATATATAATTCCCTTGTTTCCATATATATATATATATATATATATATATATATATATATATATATTATAATTATGGAAATAATATTCACACGTGATGGAAAATGAAAAAGGAAAAACCAAAATTATTTATATATTCATCAACGTTTCGTCTTTATTTAAAGATTTTCTTCAGATGACTTATTTGAAGAAATAACATACAAGTACAATATTTAAAAATATGTGCGTTTGTGACGTGAAAAGAATTTTTTTCAAACGAAATGTAGGGATTAGAATTCAAAAAATGTAGTGCGATTATGACGTGAAAAGAATTTTTTTTTTCGAACGAACAATAGCCGTTAGAATGCAAAATGTGTAGTGCGTTTATGAAGTACAATGAGTGTTTTGGGGTTGTTGTTTTCTTAATATCGATGTTATGTACAAAGTTTTGTTGGGAATGTGGTG
This sequence comes from Sepiola atlantica, assembly GCA_963556195.1. Classification (NCBI taxonomy): domain Eukaryota; kingdom Metazoa; phylum Mollusca; class Cephalopoda; order Sepiida; family Sepiolidae; genus Sepiola; species Sepiola atlantica. Next base: position 34,345,915 of record OY744546.1, on the reverse strand, counting down.
TAAAAGTGCTAGCCTGGATTTAAATTCAAGTTATGTTCGGTTAGTATTAATTTACTGATTAAAGGAGATAAATTGTAAAAGCAGTTACGTTGTTTAATTGTCTTAGAGTTTATAATGAGTGTTGATTCAAGAAGTCTTCATCGAGATTTATTTAAAATGAATTTCATGAGTTTAGCTTGTTTAAAGTTAAAAGAATGATCATGTTGTAATGCATGAGAGAATAGTGCATTTAGAAAATTGATATTTTTTATATCTCTTTTATATTCACCAATCCTTTTCTTTAGTTTCAGTTGAGTTTCACCAACATATATCTTGAGAATAGCTTTAATAACAAAAGGTACATAAAAATCTGTTTCCTCAATAAGATAGGATAAATATTGGTCCATGTTATTACAGAAAATTATATTTACAATTGATTTTAAAATGTTTATATTTAACACAGTTCGATATTTTCTTTTTTATTAGTCACATTTACAGGAGAGGGGAAGAGAATTTACTCGTGCATTCGAAAGTTCTCTTACTGCTACCCAAAACACCGGATAACAAATTTAATAAGACATAAATTCTGAGATTCATCAGAAAGTAGTGCATCCACTCAATTCATATGGACCACTCTTCCAACTTAAGTTTACAATTTTTTAAACATATCTTATTTTTTTTAGTTAAATCAACTTGACAAATCCTATTTGAAAACTTGGTAAAATAAAAACAATACAATTTAAGATAGGAAGAGAAGATTCACCTGAAGATAGTGCATTCAATCAGTTAATTTGGATCACACACACACACACACACACACACACACACACAAAGAAACAACATAACTATCATTAGGAATGCGTTTCTAACAATAAAATAGTGTTAGTATTATTTAGTTAACCCATGTTTTAGTAACAAAATATACATTACAAACATAACAATCGACTCATGTGTGATACGCTGCTTTATCAATCAATCCGTAAGTTTTTACGTGAATTGTTTCTTTTTAACATATTATCCCCCATTTGATTTCAGTATTTCATTCAGTGAAGTTTACAAATAAGAAATTAGCACGAAAGAAAACGTCTCAAACTTAAAAGTTTTAAAACGAAACAAAAACGTATAAATCGGTAGAGAAAGCAGAAAGAAAAAACAAAAATAGATTGAAAGGAAGGGTTAGGGTTGTCTGACTTGCCATTTGCTTTCTCAATTCCTCTAAATACTTGAAATGGATTCGTCCTGCCGTTTTTATCGCTAAATTTTGTGTGACGGGACGGGTATATATTATTAAATAATTAAATATTATTTATTTATCTATAGACAAGCTTGTTTCGTCTTTTGAAGACTCATCAGTATAGATTCAAACAACTGGCCTACCTATATATATATATATATATATATATATATATATATATATATATATATATATATATAATTATTTATAAATAATATTTTCAAATTAACCCATATACACATGTGTTTCATGCAAAACCAGCAATCATCAGTATGGGAGATGACAATCCGTGCCAGTCAAACTGTTTGAACCCCAATACGAAAGCTTAGTAGTTGGAACGCGTACCGATGTGCCCACCACGCATTGTCTGGAAATGGGAGAGTGAATTAATGTCTAAATGGCAAATTCAGCGGCCATTTAGCAAGTCGTCAACAGAACTCAATAGGCAGGGCCAAGAGTATCGCATTACGCTATAAATAACGGCTTGTTGTTAACTTACTTAAAGTGCTCAATCTAGCTAGAGCTATGAATAATTATTTATGAATAATATTTTTAAATTAACCCATATACACATGTGTTTCATGCCAAATCTGCAATCATCAGTATATATATATATATATATATATATATATATATATATATATATATATATATATATGCACATTTCTCTTTATTATATAGTGGAGGATTACTTTTATAATTTATCAGAAAATTACATTATTTCTTAACAACAAAATAATATGATAAAAAATATTAAAAAGATTATGTTTAAAATCAGTAAATTCCTTTATTTCATCGTTGAATGTTGTCAGGTATCCACTTACCCTTTCCAAAAACCATCCAGGAGAAAATCCTGTGTTGTCATGTTCTATGTGGACCTTTATAAGTGGATCGAGGCAGTCAGTTTTGAATCTAAAAGTGTCGCTTTGATTCCTCTGGAAACAATCTTTCTTACTTGTCAATTGTTTCTTCTTACTCACTCCCAGTTTTCCATATAAAGTAATGAACACGTTAGCACTGGTACCTGCATCTGTTACGTCACCAGTCACTGTCACCACTTTATATTCTGAAATGAGATATACATATATAAGGGGTCAGAAAATGGTAAAAGGGTTGAATCTGGCGTTTTGTAGTTGATGAAGAGTTTTGCGATAATTCATAATAAAAGAGAGAATGTAAAAATGTTATCTTTATTCGCAGACATGAAAGAGACGAGTTAAGGTCAAATAAATTATTGTTTGGTACGTGTTAAGTATTTTGTTATTCTTGAATATTTATCGGTTAAATACATTGAACTCTCAAGTTGGAAATGTGACGTTTGATATATATTTATAGATCATATAATTTGGTATTAAACTGAGTTTTTCCATTTAAATTGAACCTGTAACTAAAATACTTCAACTCAATATAATATAGTATAGTAAACGGGCTTAGGGGATGTTGTTGTTTTCAACTTTCAACAACAACATCCCCTAAGCCCGTTTACACCAACAGAAGCCGGGAAAATCCAAATCCAATAAGATCAGGATATATAGACACACTGATGAGGCCAAGTTTTCAATTGGCGAAATTATTTGTATCACTATAAACTAAAAAAAAAAGAATGAAAGTTTATAAAAAGAAAAAAAAATCGGTTTTGATTTATTTTTCTTTTAAAATTGATATCGCATCTTTAAATGCTTCAAAGGTATTTATTTTACCTTATTCTTTATTAAATTTCAATTAGATGCTTAAAAAATGTGAACTTTAAATTTTATATAATATATTATATAATATATAGCGATATAAATTTATATAAAGTTAGGTATGTGTATATGTTTATATATTTGTATGTACAGAATTCACTCCTAAACTAATTAACCGATCATTAGGAATTTTGGAACTCAGCTGATAGGCGTAAGGGTGACTAATGTGAATTATATTTAGTTTAATTTCATTTTATGCAAAGAAGGTAAAAAGAAGCCCTTCGTGAAAATTCAGATACTTTTGATTTGTGTGAAAGTTTAACAATAGGTAAACATCAATTAATAAATATTCTCCAAAGTTCAGTTTCTTTGGAGTATTTTATAGTTTTTAAGGGGCATGATATGTGCACAAGCTCTCATTTGAAAATTCAAATATTTCAGATTTTTCTTGAATTGTATCCATAATTATTACACATCAGTTAAGCAAGATTCCCTGAATTTCAGTTTCTTCTTAAGCTAAAGCCTTAAATTTTAGACATTTTCTAGAATCAAAATAATGTGATGGATTTTGATAAAAATTGTAAGAAGGATTCTAGTCATAAGGTTTAGTATCATTATATTTTTATTTTAATCTTTGAAAGGTAACATAAAAGTGGTGCAAATCTGTTCTGTTTGGAGAATTGATTCTATATATCCTGGGATGGGTATTCTTCTAGTAGATATAAAAGATGTTTGTTCTCTATAGAAATGAATATGACTGCAGGGAAATAGTGTTTAAGGTAGTGAGTCATGTTTTCATGAAGAATCTAATAGTATAAAGTTTCAACATTTATATGAATAAAATTATGAGACAACTTCATGTGTGTGTGTGTGTGTGTATTTTCTTACGTCAACATAACTATGATAATTACTCTTGAATTGTTATTTTTTTAAATTTACTATTAGCAAGGTTACTCGGCGTTGCCCGGGTTAGAGTGTGGGATAGCATCATATGTACAACATCATATTAAAGAGAGTTTTACCTTGATGTTCTCAGCTAGATATCTTACCCACTGAGCTATTCAGATATATGTTAATACTTTTAAACTAACGCTTATAAATAGATTAATTTCACTGTGTAAAATGTTAGAAAAGTGCCATTAGCTTCTTTAAGGGACAGCTAGAAACTCAGAACTACTTCCATTATGTTCACATGCAAACTGTGCATGTGAATAAACTTATATTTAAGGTGCACCTCCTAGTATTCCTTCGTTTTTAGAGACAGACACACACACAGACAGAGGGGTGTTCTTCTTTATTATATATATAGCGATAGATCTAGATATATAGAGAGCGATGAAGAGAAAGAGAAAGAGAGGGGCAGACAGAGAGACAGATAGAAGGGATTTTCATACTAAATATATAAAAATTCTTCAATTATTTTTTATATTAAAAAAAGGAAAAATATATTATTTGGTTTCATATAATTTTTTTTTTTTTTAAATCGGAGGATAGAATCGAAACCGCACATTCGATATTTTCAGTCTGATACTTTCCCGACTAAACAATTCAGACATTTGTTAAGTCGACTTTTAAAATAACACTCATAAGAAAAATCGGATATTTGAAGTTTTAAGGTTGTTTTTTCCCTCATGGGTCACTTAGAGGTGGAGGCATGTCAATATTCGGCACATAGAGGGCAACGTAGAGATTCAGGACAACTTATATTATTTTCCCCGGAGAATATGATACAAATTTAATCAAAATGGGATATATTTGAAGTTTTAAAGGAGGTTCGGCCTCTATAGCTCCCTTAGGTTAGGAGGGCACTTAGAGATTTGCGACCACTTCCATTGTCTTCTCCAGAATATTTTATACATAGGATTTAAATTTTATAAAAATAGGATATATTTTTAATTTTATGGGCTTATGCCATCATAGCCCCCTTAGGGGTACAATTAGATATTCGGGAACACTTCCATTGTCTTACCCGGTAAATTTTACATAAGAATACACTTTTAGATTTTAGGTAGATTCTCTAACCTTTCTTTCTATAGGGACCACACAAACATCACACATACACACACACACACAGGCATTGAGTTTAATATATATAGATTAATTGGGTATTTGTGATTGGTTGCAATAGCATAAAAATAAAACGAAAATTTAAACATCCTATTTCAAAATATACCTTAATTACAAGATTAAATATCACCAGACTGCATTTCGGTTTCTTACGTATTTATTTAATTAATAAGAAAAATGCTCTCCTCTCTTCGGCGAATGCCAGACCTCAGCCAGATTTGTCTTTGCTGCATTCATCACAGAAATCTTTACTCACTCTCACTACGAGCCTGATATTGTTATTGAAAACCTATCCATTCTCTATTTTAGTTATAGTTTTTTAATCATTTGAGTCAATTAATGATTTAATGACCAAACGATACCTTAATAATTACACTTAACTTTCAAAATTTTATTTTTTTTAAATAATAATTTGGTAAAAAAAGAATGGTGTAGTAAAAAACATCGAAAGTATTAACCAAAAAAATGGTTTTGCAATGAAATCGATTGGTTGTCTTTAAGACAACCAATCGATTTTTTTTTTTAAATATTCCTTCATCATATGGTGCAATCACATTGACACACCGGTTCTCATTAGATCACTAAAGTTAAATGATCAGTACAGATGTGTAACCATTTGGGAATACTAGGCGCTGTCTAGCATCTCCCCTGACCGGGATAAACCGTATGTAAATTTGATATTCCCTAGAAAATTCCTCTTTTAGTGGAAGGCTGATGCTCGTCCACGGCAAATACCACACTAGGTATTACCGAAAGAAAAAGAAAAAAAATTCCTTCATTCAATTATTTTTCCAAAGATGTAAAAATTTTCTTACCAGAAATTACTTAAGAGAAAGACTGGTTAGGGTGGGGTGGAAGGTGGATCATAAGTGAAACGAAAATTAAAGTAAAAGGATTCACGGGTAACATTACAAAATCCATATTGCATAATAGATCTAATATTTGTTATAAATTTTAAAACTATTTTGAGGCATTTAATTTATTGTGTAGTTTAGTTGCTGTCATATAATAATAAACATGAGACATACAAGAATTTAAATAAAATATTTCAGCGTATTTTACACGCGCGCGGCACGTGACTTATGTTTACTCTGCCTAGTCCTGTTTTTGTCAGCCAATCACATGTTTATATTTGTGTACAGACAAACTCCAAAAACACCATAACTTTTTAATAGTAAATAAAATTCAATGAAACTTTTGAATATTTACATCTACACAAATATTTGTTCAGTCCCTTCGTCATATTCTTCATCACTCAACTGAGAATCCATCTCATTAACCTTCATTATCTTCGAGAGGAGTTTGGCCTTGATAAGTAGTTATTCATCAGTAAAATGTGTGTGTGCGCTTGTGTCTGCTTGTGTGTGCTTGTGTGTGTTTGTGTGTGCTTGTGTCTGCTTGTGTCTGCTTGTGTGTGCATTATCTAATTCAAGTATAATATATAACAAGAAATTCTAAATACCAGTTTTGACTAATTTCTGGGGAAATAATTTCCTTTCTGAATGTCCATCACCGTGAAATAAAGACAACCACTGGTAACAAGGGAATGACCAACATTTCTTTTTCGCCATATTGGTAAGTTCAATTCGATTTAAGAACCATGCATCTTCTTTTTTGTTGCCAGAATTCTGTAGAAAAAAACGATAGAAAATTAATGAACACAATAGAAACAAGAACATAAATCAATCATGAGACTGTATACCTCCTCCTGACAACATAAGGATTGGCAAAAGTCTTATCTGGACCATACTTCTTCATATTATCTACTTTTTTGTAGATTATCAAAAAAAGATCACTTAGCTTAAAATAAAATATTTATTTAATGTTTTTGAAATGTTATTATATATCCAGTTTAAAACAAAAAACCTTAGACTTATGTGAGATTCGAACTTGAGTACTGACATCGTAAAACTACTGCCTTAGAAAGGTGTACTCTGCCTATTCCTTTTTTTTTCAACCAATCACAAAACACTGTAACTTTTTAATAGTATATGAATAAATGTGCTTTAAGTTTATTTTTTCAATTAAATGAGGCATTACGAGCTTGACTGAGTAAAGTTACAGCAAAAGCAAGCAGATTCCTAACTGTGTAACTGCTCAATTCTGGGACCATTCTGTAACCCGAATAACGTGGAAAACTCAAACTCCTATTACTATATGAAAAGAATTAATTTCTGACATCTTAAGTTTTTTTTTTTTATATGACTATATCTTATATATAAAGTAAAGTCGTCCCCCCTTCCCCTACATTATTTTAGTAAAAAAAGGCACATAAATCTGTTCAATTATTGATTTATGCCACATATTGGTCTATGTCGTTAGAAAACCAAATTTTACTTTTTATCGATTTTTTCCATTTTAATATTTAGTCCTACCGGATATTTTTTTCTTAAAAATGTAATACATAAAGGAAGTCGGGGGAGTTTTCACTTTCACACTAAGATCTATTCCCATTGCCACCCATGTACACTGGAAAAACATTTTGTACGACACACCCTTTCGTAGCACCGTTATTATTATTTCATATTTGGATCAAGGGAAGAATAAGGACCCCAGATCATTAACACAAGACGCGGGACATATTTTCAAATCACCGGTTGACCTCGCAATACACGTGGTCTCTATTTACAAAACACTTGTAAATAGATCTTTTATTTATGTTAATATTTATTTTAAGGCAGAGAGTTCATAAATAAAACAAATAAATATTAACATGTTTTCTTTTCTTTTAACATGTATACGCTTTTTTAAAAATCGGCTGACTTGTAATCTGTCGTTTTGCAATAAACAAAACAATTTATCATTTTTTTTTTTACTTTTATTTACTAAATAAAAAACAAATTTTAAACGCAATTCTATATTTCGTGTTGTGTACTTTTTTTTCTTTTCGTAGGGAGGCGAGTAGCGAAGTTTTATATATTTGTTTATAATTGTTGCTTACAGAAAAAAAAGGAAAAAACTTCACGAGGGCAGAAATGGGGGGGGGGGGTATGAAATATTTATCACCGTACTTAAGTAATCTTTCGTTTTGTAGGGAAAAATCAAGCTTCCCAAAAAGGGGCACTATGGATCTTACCTCAGTTTAGAAGGATTTTTCCATACTACACATTGCTCCTAGCCCGAGGAGGCAAAACGGATGATTACGCAAGTTATTTTAATAAATAAACGAAATATATACGCCTTTTAAAAAATCGGCTGACTTGTAATCTTTCGTTTTGCTTCCCCACGAGGGCGGAGTTAGACTTCAAAAATCAGTTTCCAAACGGAAGCAATTTAAAATTTATGAAGTTTTTTCCTTTTTTTTCTGTAAGCAACAATTACAAACAAATATATAAAACTTCGCTACTCGCCTCCCTACGAAAAGAAAAAAAAGTACACAACACGAAATATAGAATTGCGTTTAAAATTTGTTTTTTATTTAGTAAATAAAAGTAAAAAAAAAAATGATAAATTGTTTTGTTTATTGCAAAACGACAGATTACAAGTCAGCCGATTTTTAAAAAAGCGTATACATGTTAAAAGAAAAGAAAACATGTTAATATTTATTTGTTTTATTTATGAACTCTCTGCCTTAAAATAAATATTAACATAAATAAAAGATCTATTTACAAGTGTTTTGTAAATAGAGACCACGTGTATTGCGAGGTCAACCGGTGATTTGAAAATATGTCCCGCATCTTGTGTTAATGATCTGGGGTCCTTATTCTTCCCTTGATCCTCATATTTTAATATTGTACATTAAATACTCTAGATTAAAACAACATTATCTTTGCAAAATTAGTTGTGGTTTTATAAGAATTTGGTTAAATTAAAAATGTAATAACAGAACAATATAATGATAATTAAATTTAACTTTCAAAAACCTATTTTTTTTAAATAATAATTCGGTAAAAAAAAAACCCATAGTTAAAAAAATATTTTTAAAAATGAAACAAAAATGAAAGTGAAAAAGTTTCCAGGGCAACGGTGCAGACGTACAACTAGTATATAGATCACTTTAAAAAATGTAACATGTCTATATTTTTGTCTGTCTGGATTTCACTCTTTCCTGGCACTATATATACAAGTTAGGAATCACCATCTCAAAGGTTTTGTGTGAAGGAGGACGTGCAGTACAAAATATTGTGACTAAGTGACATCCAAAAGTACCCAAGAAGTGTGGGGGAGTGTTGGGGTGTAACTGACAACGAAAACATGGGCCACCCTTAAATGTTTGTGTGCATTCTTTAAATACAAATTACCAATTTTTAAATTTAAATAATTCTTTTAGAAAAAATAATACTGATTCCTTTTTTAATATAAAATAATGACACTCTTATCTTACTCAGAGGAGGGATTTATTTATAACATGTCTGTAAGCATGACTATGGGATCACCGGTTAAGACTAGAAATTGATTCTTAGCTAAGTGAATGAATATTAAAAAAATGAGAATAAAGGAGGGCAATATGATTTCTGTTGATGGAAACAACGTGCTCGCCACTGGAACTTTGTAACGTGGTATACTTTTCTCACGTGAGATTCTATTCAATGTAACAATGTGTTTGCCGCTAGATCTTTATCATGTAGTAAACTTTTCTCCAACAACACCGTTTTCAATACTGAACTCAGGAAAAATGTGCTCACCACCAGAAGTTCATTATGCGGTATATTTTGCTCTGAGAGCACCGTTTTCAATATCGATCTCAGGAACAATGTGCTCGCCAATGGAACAGCGTCCTGTGGTATACTTTTTACTAACAACATTTTTTTCAATACCGATCTCGGGAATAATGTGTTCGCCACCAGAACTTTGCCTTGTGGTATACTTTTCTTCAACAACATCGTTTTCAATACCACTCTTTATCGCTCAATAATCTTAGCCCTTCGAGAGCTTAAACGCAACTAACAATCTTCTATTAGGCTCATCTTTTATGGACGGCAAAGCATGTTGGCTCCACGTGGTCGATATACATAAATACTCTTGCTCCAGCATGCACTTGTTCTTTCTCACATCCAGATTCTGCACATCAGGCAGAAACGAGCCCACTTAGACAACAATAAGGTAAGTCAAGACTATTTCCACCACTCGACTCAGATTCCGTCCCCACAATTTTTTGTTATTAGATCACCCCCAAAATTCTTATTTCCTACATATTTTGTCCAAATGATTTTGTCTTCGAACGATAATATACATGTCTAATCTCATACCTATTTCTTTTAGTCCTGTTTAAGAGTCCCACTCCCACCTAGAGATGGACTAACTTTTTTTCGACCTTACAGCTGGTCTGAAGATTGTTGAAAGGGTCTTATTTTAAGTAAGGAACCCCATAAAGTGAATGCGGTATTATGGTGATTAAATAGCATGGACTCAATGGATTAATATAAATGCTGAAAGTTATTATGAGTATGTATGGGTCAATGAATGTGACTAATTAAAAATAAGATAGGTGTGTCTAAGGCGATAAACAATAAATGCCTCCCCCCTGTGACAAGCAGTAATAACTCATTATCAGCAAAGAGTAACTTCCCCTTGAACTACTATGTTAAAAGTATTAGCCAATCCAATATAGTGGATAAACAAGTTTAATATCTTATCATGTGTTCGTGTTATTACCTATCTGACCAAGTACAAACTATTCTCACCCTTTCCCGAAGAAAGGGGGGGTAGTGCATGGGAGGATGGCCTCCTCCTGACACCAAGCAGAAGCATACTGCAATCTGATTTTCGTCTGAGTTTAACCATAATACATATAAATATTCAACTATGAAAACCACTTCTCCCAAAATGTGTGTGTACACATCTCTGTGCATCTGTTTAGAATGACATCTCAATAGAACTGACTTGAATAAACCCACAGCCTGATACATAATCCGATCTGACTCCCTGTCTGTCCCACTGCTTTTTTGTGGACCTACCACACCCAGGAACAAAAGGTCAGCTTTTAGGAAAGAAAGTCTGTTACACTAAACTTTATTTTCTTTCCCTTTAATCACTCTGGTGTCCTTCTGAAATGTCAGTCAGTCTCAAACAAGAATCTCACATTCAATTCTCAACAAATGCTGCAATCTGTCAAACAATATTTGGGGGGAAAAAAGGATAAAATTTACTACAAAATTGCAAGGCGCACAGCAGAGGAGCTGCAAACCTGATGCAACAATTGAATGTCAAAGTCTCAAATGAAATAAATGAAATAAATTAAAAATGCAGTTAGAAAAGGAACACAAACAAAAATGAACTTTGATTTTATTTGTTTAAAGAAGATTTTATTTAGTTTTTATTATTTGTGTTTATTTAAGTTTCTCAAAATAATATCACAATTTAATGTTCCAAGTTTTGCCAAACATAAACTGTACCTGCGGAAATTCTGCAGTATTAAGGTATCATAAAAGGTGACGTATGTACGTAAGTAGATCGTCATTATCGTCTGCAGTGGCAGCAGTTTAAATTTTGTTTTACATACTGGCATGTGGTGGACATCTTTTAGAAAGTGAATTCCAAACTAACCTATCTTTGGCCAGAACTTTATTTATTCCCCTTTCTCTCAAGTCTAACCTTATCACTTCCTCCCATGTTTTTCGTGGCCTTTCCCTGTGAACTGACCCTGCTACCTCAATTGTTCTACATCTACTAAACGAAGCACTTACCCATTCTTTCAACATGGTCATACTCTCAAAGTCTCCTGTTTTTCTCACATCTCTCTATACTGTCCAGGTTTAATCTTCTTCTGAGGTCATCAGATGTAAGCATGTCTCGCAGACCAACATTACACATCCATTGTATCATTTTTATGTCATTTCTCTCCAGGCAACACATGTCCTCAACCCTCACTGGCAAGGTTTCATTTCCATACATCATCACTCTGCGTACACATGTCTGATAGACTCTTTCTCTGATCAACTGGTAACGCTCTTCTGATCGTAATAGCAGGAGTTCCCTGAACTTACTATATCCTCTCCTAATTTTTACAGTCACACAAGCATCTGTTCCTCCCTTTACTCAATGCAATAATGTCACTTAGGTAACAAAACAAAACTTAATACAAATGGTATTAGTAATCAGATGACGCTTCTAAGTAATAATCATCTTAGTCATAATTCCTATTACTCAAACCATTTAGATTTAAGAGAGTGTTGTAGTTTTCTTGAAGCATTGTACGCTGTGTATTAATAGATATTTTATATTTTGGAAGGTTGTGACAATGCTGGAAAAAATTGCATAAATACATAAAAAATCCAATTTCAATCCAAGAGCTCATTTATTTTGCCTATAATTTTAACTTCTGGTCTGACAACTTACATATCCGATTATACATACGTTTCCCAGGCAACTTTGATAAGGAGATAATACCTTGAAATATTAGAATTATACCGATGTAGATTCTGTAAATTGAGGAAATAAAGTGATAAAAGAAAATTAGTACCCACTAGTGCTAAAATACCATTTATAGTCTTATTGTCGGTTTTTGTTTTTCCCTTGTGTTCAGTTTTCACAGTGTCCACAACTTCTCATATTGTCACAACTTTCCAAAATACAAAAAAAATTATTAATTTAGATTTTATTATTTATATAATTATTTATTTCCACTTTTCAAGGTTCAGCTGAGATAGTTTAGTCATATAAGTTTCCATTTCCAATGTTAAGAATTGTATAATATACATAGATACATAGGTAATGAAAATTGTATTATACTTTTATAAACATATGAGAACGGAAAATGGGATGCTATGGCCAAATGGAGTTACAAAACAAGCAGTGCTGCCGTGTCTGCCTTCTACTGCCCAACCAGTGCAGCTGGAAAGATCTTGCATAGTATAATAATAATGCAAAGCAAAATTGTTGTATGAGCACATGCTTCAAAGCAAAGAAGCAGAACATGAAAAATATGAAAAGTAACAGGACTTGGCATGCTGTGTGAACTATGTGTGCAAAACAGATCAACAGATTGTGGTATCTAACAGTTTATAACTAATTATAATCTTAGTTTCATGCAAATATTGCATTTTTTCACAGGCTTTTGTTTGCACCTCTTTATTTAGGTTGTTCAGTTATGATCACTGAGAAACGATCGATGAACATCGAGCAATGAATAAAAAGAACTCGCCATACTGGAACAACCTCCCTATTCACATAAAACTTGTTCCATGTAACTTTTTGCCCCTCTCCCGAAGCTGAAGGAGATCATCAATGGGACCCATTTTGAAGGTATGGAGGGCATCAAGGGGGTTGTAACGATGAAGGTGAGGAACATCCCAGAATAATTTTTCTAGCATTGCAGAGAAACATGGCAGAAAAGAATAGAAAAATACATTAGACTCTCGGATAGGGGGGGGGTATTTGACGATGAAGTCTTCTAGTTCCTTGTTTGGAAATGAAGTAAATTTGTGACACCAAATAATTATATATATATATATATATATATATATATATATATATATATATATATATATATATATATATATATAATTATTAATAATAAATATTTTTTAATATCCACATACATATATGTTTTATCTTAACCAAGACTTATCAGTGTGGATATATATAACTGTACCACCGGTGGCAGGGTTTGCTGAATTTGAATTCTTGGCCTTTTGGCTAAGATCAAAGTGTAGTATCTGTTATGATGGATACTGCACCCCATAGACTGTTATTGGCTTGGCCTTTGGGGCTTGATTTACGCCGGTCCTGTGCAGTTCTAGGAGGTCCACCCTCCCAGGCTTCGCCTCCCCTCTTTGGGGAGGAGTAAGTTTATTGCTTACTGCCTGACGGGGCTGCCCAGGCAATTTTTAAACCCCACTTTCCCGACCCCTTGGGTCACATCTTACTTGTGGGAGTAAGATAAAAACTGGCCTTGTGCCTAACTCCTGGAGAGGAGTAAATCAATACTCATCAATGAGAAATATATATTTATATTTATTTATATATGTGTATTACAGAAAGTCAGAACAACATCAATACCGTCGGTTTCAAATCCTACCAAAAGGAAACTATAATAGGCCCATTTACGGGACTCTCGGGGGCGGGGTAGACATAAACAGAGGCTGAAGAGAGTCCGGTAAAGAGGCCTATTATAGATCTACTTTGGTAGAATTTGAAACCGACGGTAACGATGTGGTTATGATCTTCTGTAATACATATACAAATAAAGTTTACGCTCTGTTTTTAAAATTTTCTGAATAATCGAGCACTTCTGTAATGCACTCTGCTGGAGTGCTCTCCCACTAACCTTATATATATATATATATATATATATATATATATATATATATATATATATAGTGATTGTATTGATGTTTCCTAGATGTTAATCCAATGAAACTTTAGTGTTTGTACAATAGTGCTCAAATACAAGTAGAGCTGTATTATAGTATACATTCTTTTATTTCTACAAACATTATTGGCTACATATGTGCATACATAGTTTAGCTGTCATTTCTTTCGAAATAGAGTTTCCTCAGGCCACGTAAACATTTAAAATACTTAAAGAGATAAGCTTAGCAATTCTTTTTGGTGTTTAGAGGGTGGTAGAGAGGGGCAATATAAAATTGGGCAAGCATTTATCCACATTTAACTCAACATTTAATTAGTACATATATATACACTCAGATTCTACTCTTTTTTCGCTTTCATTCCAGAAGTTGACTCACCCTACCTCTTTATGATACAGTAATAAAACCGCGAAAACCCAGTTCATATCTCTCTCTCCCTCCCTCTCTCTCTCTCTCTCTGTCTCTTTCTCTCTCTCTTACTATCCCTCTCTCCTTCTCTCTCTCTCTCTCTCTCTCTCTCTATATATATATATATATATATATATATATATATATATAATCAAATAAACATTTAAATTAATTTATAAAAGCACTTTTGAAAAAATATTGGTTTGTGTTCATTATGTAAATATATTTGAACTTGAATAATTTATATATATATATATATATATATATATATATATATATATAAAAATATATATATATATATATATATATATATATATATATATATATATGTGTGTATATATAAGAAAATTTACCAGAACTGTTCACTGTAAAAAAATCGATGACTTAACATTTAACAACAGATATATATAAATAAACAATGGTATTTTAAATTCCAATGACCAAGTCTGTATTCATATTTTTACTTGCCGAATTAAACAAAAAATTCAATGTATCTCTTGATAATTGTTTTGCACAGTAACGAACAACCAGGAATAAACGTACAGTTACCAGGTTCTTTCGCTACTGCAGCTCATCAGAAGATCGCCATATCATTTTTAGAGAAAATACTCAAGCAAAAAAAAACAAAAAAACTTTTTTATGCATTTCCCACCGAAAATCGTTCTTCAAAGGGAGTAAAAGATCCATTCATAGACGGCCAAGCTCCATATTGGAGATACAAAATGGTTGGTCGTCTATGAATGGTACAATTGTTAAGAGTTACATTGATTTCTTTTTAATTCGGTAAGTAAAAATGTGAATAAAAACTTGGTCATTAGAATTTAAAATACCATTATATATATATATATATATATATATATATATATATATATATATATATATATATATATATATATATATATATATGAAAATTTTTGAGAAACCAGTTAACAGATGCTTGAATTTATACCAATAAATGAGAATTTATTTAAACTTTTTTTTTTTAATATTTTATAAATCCGAATTTTCGGTTTAACAAACCATACTCATGGTAAACAGACATTGTATTTTTTTTTTCATGGTGAAAATCTGACGGCGTGGCCGAAGATTTACGATCTCCTCCGATGTTATTGGAGAGTTTGTTTATATGTCCGGTGCGTGTAGTGAATGCCCTGATAGGCTTGAGATGGATAATATAAGTGTTACTACAGTTTTGAAAGCGTCGTTAGGAGATATATTTGAAAATTTTTGAGAAATCATTTAACAGACGCGTGAATTTATATCAGTAAATGAGAATTTATTTAAACATTTTTTTTTATATTTTATAATATATATATATATATATATATATATATATATATATATATATATATAT
Source organism: Sepiola atlantica (assembly GCA_963556195.1). NCBI lineage: Eukaryota > Metazoa > Mollusca > Cephalopoda > Sepiida > Sepiolidae > Sepiola > Sepiola atlantica. The sequence goes on along the minus strand of OY744546.1, from coordinate 34,329,937 downwards.
ATATATATATATATATATATATATATATATGGACTATGATTATGAATACCAATTTCATAGCTCGTGTGAAACGAACTGAAAGACGTATGATAGCAAGAACAAATTCGCCAATGAAAGAGTTGCAGATCATTGATGTAGAGGAAGTTATTCGAAGTAGAAGATTAAATTGGTTTGCTCATGTGCAAAAGATGTCTTCAGAAGATCCAAGGAGATTAGTTTTAATGGAGATAGGTGGTCCACAAAAGTGGGTAGATCTTGAAAGAATTGGAATCAGTCTGTGATTGAAGGCATTGCACAGTTGGGATTGACGAATTAAGATGTGAGTGATAGAAAATTGTGAAGAACTCTAACCCTGTCAAGGGAAAAAGGACTTCTAAAAAATAAAAAAAAATAAAAAATAAATAAATAAAATAATAATAATAATAATAATAATAAGAAGAAGAAGAAGAAGAAGAAGAAGAAGAAGAAGAAGAAGAAGAAGAAGAAGAAGAAGAAGAAGAAGAATTTTAATTTGATTTGCAAATGACACAAAAAAAAGTTTATAAATGAAAAAATCTTTTTTACAGACCTCAATTAAAATCGATTTAATATCACCAATGTCTGGATTGTTGATCTTGAATGTATGAGTAGAATCTTTGGAAAACTGGAATGGTCGTTTGGTATTTTTAGATTTCTGAGATTTCTTTTTGAAGAGATGTGTTTTTTTAATCTTCCCATAGGTACCATTCACTGTTATGTAGATCTGTTAAAATATAAATTATCAAATACATGAGAAGGAAAAAAACTAACATAAAAAAAATACTTTACACTAAAAGGAAGTCATATGAAGTAGTTCTAAAAAATTTTTTTTAAACATTTCATAAAAAAATTCCGTTTATCCACTCTTCATGCCCAGTTTCTTCTTGCATTATCCAGAAAATAAAGTAAAATAACGAAAAGAAGGGGCAGTAGAAAATGAACAACAAAGAATGAATAAAATAAAAAAATAAGAAACAGCTATAAATTGATCGTGGGTGATGTAATAATTGTGATACTATAGTATTTATCCATGCCCACAACCAGGACCACCGGGAGAGATACGCTAGAAAATGAATGACAGTAAAATGACATTTAAAGCGACGGGTGCATTGTACTACACAGATAAAGCTACAAGATGGAAATCAGCCGTTAACAGTTGGAGGGTCAAGATAGAGGATTCAGAAATATGGGAAAGAAAACGGACGTCTCTAGTTTCCGGTGAAAGTAAGCTGCGAAAAAAATGGACATCACTAATTTCCGAGGAAAAATAGATATATTCGGGAGATGCTGCCTGTTACATGAGAACGATCACAGCAAGTGGTGGAGAAGGGTCGCAAATGACAGTCAGTCTTATTCAGAAGTTGAGAGATGAGAATTTAGCTCAGATGTAGACACACTAGCGACAAGACCCCAACGACACACCTACACACACCTGTGTTCAACAACCCACTTGCATACAATGTCTGTATCTGTGTGTTGTTTTTTTTATATACTAGCAAAAAAACTACCCGCCCTCCAAGCAGCTATTAATCTAGCTGTAGCATTATCTACGGAAAAACAAAGAAACAATTTTCTTTTCACATTTTGGTCATTTGAAGAGAAACAACAAAAAACTGATTGTCATGGTGTCATGGATATATTCCAATGTTAATATTTTGCTTAAGCATAAAAATAAATTCTCCATAATGAAAGGAATAAATTGAAAATCGGGCGATTCTCAAGAATAACCAACAGAAAAAAGGGCTGAAAAAAATCAACAAATAACTTTTACCAAAGGCAATAAAGTTATTTTTATACCTACATGCTTAATTTTTTTTTGTTTTAACGATTTTAAAGCGTGTTTATTGTATTTTAATAATTCGTTCAAATCCAATCGCATTGCAGTTCCATTTTTAAGATGGCATAAGCGAACATCCCTAAAGTTTGTTTAATGAAATTTTTGTCTGTTTGGATGAAAAACAAACAAATAATCGACAAATAACAGTTCCAGACGCTTTAAAATTTACTTTCTACCTAATTGAAAAGAAGAAAAGTACAAAAAAACATGATCAGGCTTCGTAGACGGTCGGCAATCGACTGTCAGCCATCTTTGTTTTTCAGTCTAACGTAATACATTTGACCAAACTTTTTAATTGAAATAAAAAACGCTTTAAAATATTTTAAAACACAAAAAAATAAGGCAAGTAGAAAAGTAAATTTTATTTCTTTTGGAAACAGTTATTTGTTGATTATTTGGAATTTCTGTTGATTATTCTTGACAATCGTCAAAAGCGGAACGCCAATTAGTCAAATAAAAGAATTATATATTCCTGCGTAATTTAAAATAGTTACTTAGTGTTTTCATTTTTATTATTAAAGACATAAAAAGAAAAAGAAAAACTTACTGACGATTTTTTTTTAAATATGAATCTATTTTTTTTTTTTTTGTAATTTAAAAATTAACAACAAACTTTGTTAAATTTGTTTATTAACACCCTTGGCTGAATTATCCATCCCTTTAAAAATGATACTATACTTTTTAGGATAATGCAAACTTATTAGGGAAATCAACTAATATATATTTTTAACACTAACCCTTAGTTCGACTGGCAAGGTCGTACAACTACACTAAAAAAGTGGATCCTCCCCCCAAAATAACGCACAGAATTTGTCTCCAATAGCAAAAATAAAATAGTCCCATCTCGTTATTGCTTCGCAAAGTAAGTAAGGATTAAGTCATAGAGTGAATGCGGTATTTTGGTGAGAGTGTATAGCATAGAGTAAGTCCAGGGTATTTTGGACGAAAGATATGACTATCGACCGCACGAAAAAAGCATTTGTTGTCAAAATTGTATGACCATCCCCCCAACAACGATTAGGTGGTTCATGCCTTAGTTTAAAGAATTTCATTCATAAATATCTTGTAAACACAGGACAGAAACTTTCACATTTTTAAGTTTATTTAAATGACCTTGACTTTCTTTGAACACGAATGAATTTATCCTTTTTTAATTAAATAACTTTAATTAATTACTGTTAATAGCGACGAAACTATTGCATATAGAATAGAGGCAATATAATTTGAAATCAATAACACCAAGCATTAATTTATTATAGACTGGATACAAAATAGATATGCAAATTAGGATTCCTAATTTTTGTGTAAGGATCTTTCATCAGTACTATATATATCGTATTTAATAGTATTATGTTGTATTATTGATTTTAATAGCATTACCCTGTTTTGATGGTAACAAAGGAGTGATAAATGTTAAATGCTTTCGCATTTATTCATTTAGATGTAAACTGTGAACTACGGCTTCATACCCAGCGACTGCTAACACTAGAAATTTATACACAGCAAGGAGGAGGAAGAAGAAGAAGAAAAAGAAGTTTAGGGTTATACAGGCAGTGAGAGACACAGGCATAGTTACACATAATCAGTTATAAGTTATCTCCCTTATTGAGAACATTTCAATGACGTCACTCCACCCTTAATATTTTTTAGATCCATTTAAGAATCCCAATCCTATTCGAAGTAAATAAAAGCAAAAATATGTTCGCAACTTACTGTTTAGACCGGCTAGCGATCGCTAAGAACATGAAACCTTTTGAATATAAGATATTAAAAACACATAACTTATTCAAGTACTAATAAACATTGGACTGTTTATTCTATATGTACCAGTGTTTTGGTTTGTGGGTGCTATTGTGTTCTTCCCCCCTCCTATGCTGCTAACATATCAACCGGTGGCTCTTTCTGTCAGTAGATGTTTCTCTACGACGAGCTTTTTAATTTTTGTCTTTGATTTTCTATAAGACGTGCTGCTAAAGGCGCCGATGAAGAGACGTGTTGGATTAACTTTATTTATTTAGAAAATAAAATAAAATAAAGTATTTCCAGAATGTTTTGGAAACGATCGTACGCCATACTGGCCTTGATATTCTAATTCTTGGAACAATTGTAATGTTTTAATTCATTGAATGTTTATATATATATATATATATATATATATATATATATATATATATATATGACCGTCTGAGATTGTTATTTCCCTGCACTGCTGAGAGCCATAATCTTGAAACAACGTCGTAAGTAGGTAAAATATTAAAAATAATAAAGTGAAGTTGAAAGTTGAGCACTGTCGGAAAGATTAAAAACAAACATTCACCTAAAAGCTTCAGTGTAATGCTCCGACTCTGTCGTTGAGTGCTATCGAATGTTTAGATGTCTATGCTCGCCGCTTTCAGTGTAAACATCATTTAATTTCTCCGTTATTACGTGACAATCCCTCGTGGTCTAATGGGACTAGGTAAACGCCTACAGATTCAAGGTGTATCTGTGAACCGGGTTCGTACCCTATGACCATCTGAGATTGTTATTTCTCTGCGCTGATGATAGCCATAAGCTCGAAACAACGTCGTACGTAGGTAAAATATTAAAAATAATTTAATATTATATATATATATATATATATATATATATATATATATATATATATATATATATATATATATATATATTAGTATTTCATGTATCCACATAAAATTTTATAAGGAGATATAATTTTTTATGTATCAATTTTCAGTATTTACTTCAACAGTGCTCGATACGTAAGTAGAACTAGGTAGTAAGCTATGAAAATATATTTATGGCAATTAAGCTACACAGAGACTCCCGCGTTTCATCCCCGGTGGAATCTTCAGGCTAAAATGCTGAAGATTCCCCCCGGGGATGAAACACGGGAGCCTCTGTGTAGCTTAATTACCATAAATATATTTTTATAGCTTACTATATATATATATATATATATATATATATATATATATATATATATATATATATGGACAAGATTAACAAATTTTAACAAACATTAGCTCAATTGAAGTAGGGAAGATCACTTGTCACGAGTTTCTTTTTTACATGTTATCATGCCACCGAACATGGTCATTGTAAATGTAAGCTTTCCTCTCACCAACGACTTTGAAAATGTTCGTTTTTTGCAATTTTCTTCTAAAAGATATTTGATCCAAGTTGTGCCTCAAATGTTAAACTTCAAAGGTTGCTGATGAAATAGACTTGAGCGACATGAAAAGATGCAAATAAAGTTACTGGAATTTTATTTTGCAAACTCTTCTTTTTTTTGTCATGCGAACACATTTTCCTACTGAATATGGTTTCACATATTCTACAGTGCCTTTGATCGGCATTAAAAGTCAGCAATAAAATGGATGAGTGAAAATGGATGAGTTTCAAACAAGATTCTAAAAGAAATAATCATTTTTTCTCATTCACATTTTCCACACGTAAAAAAATACCTAAAAATAACTAATCATCAACTAATTGTCCCACATTTTGAATAATTTAATGCTAAAAGTTTTATGCTAAATTAAAACCCAATGCAAAGACAAGTAAATCTAGAATTTCTGTCAATGTAATAAATAAATATAGAAAAAAATCGTGTATCACATTTTTATGCAAAAATTTTGGTTAAAATTTTGTTAATTAATCTTTACTTTCAAGTTTCAGGTTTAGAAGTGAGTGATTGTGTTACGTTGAACTTACTTGACGAAGTGAATCCACTTAAAAAATTGAACAAGTAATTAATGCATTCAAAATCATGGCTGAAAATAGAAAATTTTACATCGTATATTTCCTATGCTTTGCCAGAGAAAATGTATTTACTACTTCATCAAAGTTGAGGGATCAAACACATTCACTTTAAATAAAAATCGTTTGGGAATTTATTTTAATTTAATATTACCTTGGAAAAAAGAAAGCTTTTGTAATATATTTCGTTTCGTTAAATTGCATTTCTTTTTTTATAAACTACCAAAAGATTTGGGTAAATAAAATTAGTTCCAGTTTTTTTTATGGAAATCGCTTCAGACAAGGCATGAAGCCACTTGATGTAAGGAGCTAAAAAGAATGAAAGATGATTATCGCAAAGACTGGAGATGCCTATTGAACTTAGTCTTAAAATGACCAAGGAAAACAGTCAGCAGGAAAAAAGTTCCACAAGCCCGCAGTTCTTGGAAAGAAGCTACTGGAATAGGAAGCTGTATTACAATAAGGTATCAAAACAGCGAATTGATAAACCAACGAGTCAAACGAGGTGGAACAAAAGAAGCGGGGAATAAATCACACAATTCTAAAGAACACATGCCATAATAATGTTATAGAAAAGACTGAGACTAGCAACATCACGTCTGTGAGAGAGAGGGTGTAGAGAAGAAGAAAGGGTGGGGCCAATCAAATTACAGATACGTTGTTTCTACATCTTATCAAGAACCTTCAAATGGTACAGAGATTCAGCAGCCCGAATATGACAACAGTACTCCATATATGGTCTGATAGTAGATGTGTAGAGATAGAAAATAGCCTCAGGTGTGAGAAAGTGTTTGGAGCGATAAAGAGAACCGACTTTACGAGAAACAGAAAGACCAATGGATCTAATGTATGAACTCCAAGAAAGATTTTATGAGACAAAAAGACCAAGAACTTTCAGAGTCGATTTCTCCTCAAAAGCAGAGCCATCCATGAGAATCTCAGGAAAAAAAGGGACACAAGCTGAGTCTTAACAGGATTAAACGAAACAAGTCATTTCGTACCCCAATCCACAACTGAACCCAGGTCAACTGCTAGATCAGCTGCATATTTCAACTGATTCGAGGGAGATGGGCGAGAAGCAACACCAGAATAGAGAGTGGTATCAGTTTGTAGATAAAACCGAGATCTTTTTTACCTGCTTCGTCATTGTTTATTCTGATTTAAATGCGATTTTATTCAAGAAAGTTGTGTGTAGTACAAATATATAACATCGGAAAATGTATTTAATATTTGTTTGAAGTAGGACCTACGGGGTGGCCCAAAAGTAGTATTACTGCTATCAAAAGAAAAACAAACCAAAAATAACGATAGATTAGTAAAATATACCACAGGGCATGGCTCTACATCATTTTGTGCCACTAAATACGTGAATACTCTTTTTATTTTGTTTTATTGTTCTTAAAGTGAAGAAACTGAAACGAAGACATGTGTTGTATATTGCTGCATTACTTGTTCCTCTATCATTGTTATTTTTGGGTAGGGATAACAAAACTTTTGGACAATCCTGTTTTTATTTGTTTTTCTTTTTTTATCAGTTGTTTTAAAAATAGACTTTTAATAAATTCACTTATTCTCAATAATTAATCTTTTTATTTTAAAGTTTCTTTTTAATTTAAGTCTTTTTTCCCCATCTTATTTTAGCATTTAATACATACGAGCAGCACCCTGTGGAAATTCCATGGTGATTTCTATGTCAATCTGTATAATGTACTGTTAATAATAAGAAGAATACTCCTTTTGAAATAATAAATGTCTTCCAGGGTGTATACTATTAAGAAAAGAATGACTCTTTCTTCTTCTGTGAAAATAATTGTCATTGTCAACTAAATATTCTTTAAATAGATAAAACGAATATGAGAAAAAGTCTACAACATTCAACAATTAGTAGTTATTTCGTTTTTCACTTGAAGTGGGGGGTTGTTTTTGTTTTATTTTTATTTAATTTCAAATGCAACTATTGAACATAACACTTAATGTTTAACGTTTCCTTTTAGGTGAGAGATTTTATTTTGGTTGTAAAATTTAAATTAAAACAGTTTTTGTATTTCACTTTTAAACATTAATTGGAAGGTTTTGTCCGGGAAAAACCTATTGACTGAAAATGTAGAAAGAAATTGAGACGAATAGATAGATCCGTGTGTCTTATTATGTACCGATATACTAAGCTATCGAGTGAAGGGGCCTAAACAAAAAGAGGGGGGGGGTAATTAATGATTAACTCTTGTTGTTGTTATGTAGTAAAACTAGAATGTCTTTTTTTACTCAAGTGAATTGGCAAACATTTACAATCAGGGTCTCCGCAATCTCCCCTTATGACTGTTAATACTCTTAGCGAAATACATATATCGATCTAGGACGTTGCTAAACTTATCAGGAACCTCATTGCCAGCAAGGCAACTTAGTCCTGATAATATTCCAGTCATTGTTCTCAAGAAGCTGCTACCGAAACTTGCTCCTAACAAAATTATACAATCGTTGTTTAAAGGAGAACTGCTTTTGATTTCTGTAGAAAATCTTGCTGGTCAACCCAGTATTTAAAAATACTGGTGATCAATCTTCTGCATCTCAGTACAGACCGATCAGTCTCCAATGCATCACGAATGAGAATATGTGATAAATCAAGCAATTATCAACCACCTCAGCAGAACAATCTACTAAGTGACATGCAATACAGATTTCGTCCTGTAAGGTCAACTGCTGATGTGCTAACTGTAATATCGCATAGGATCAGCAAATCTCTTGTCGGGGGGGGGGGGGAGCTTTGTTTCTAGAGCAATAGTTCTCAGCATATCAAAGGCCTTTGTTAGGGTGTGGCACAAAGGGTTGTTTCATAAAATTGCCTGTTATGGAATATCGGGCAATGTTTTCACAAATATTGAATACTTTCGCCATGATAGGTCGATAAAAATAGCCGTTGATGTGCAGAAGTCTGAAGCACATAGTATCAATGCCAGCATACCACAAGGATCTATCCTAGGCCCAACCCTCTCCATAATCTTCATTAATGATCTTTCAAATCATATTTTGACATCATTTGTTGACATCTATGCAGATGACACAGCTGTATATTGCAGTACATCAAAGAGCATCGGTAATCAAGCTCTCTCTCTCTCTCTCTCTCTCTCTCTCTCTCTCTCTCTCTCTCTCTCTCTTCTGATCTGGAGTACGTGGTACAATGGGAGAAAAAGTGACTTGTTATTGTAACACTTCTAAAACCAAGCTTTTCTCACTCCATCTTTTGCTCCCATTGAAATGAATGGCTCACTCCTTGAGGAAGCCTCTTACTCCGACAAGCTCCAAGGACTGACTTTCATTCTAGATCTAAAATTGAAGACTTACATCAAATCTGTTGCTAAGGTCACTGGAAAAATAGTTGAATCTACAACTTCAAAAAGTATCTGACTCCTGATGCAGTCCTCTACCTGTATAAGAGCCAGATAGTCTTAAGATAGGGTATTGCTGCCACATCCGGGGAGGCACTGCTCAGGGAACTCTCTGTTGCTTAGTTCAAAATCGACTCCAAAATTTAGTGGGGAATGATCTTCCATTCCTTACAGTCCCTTTCTCACAGAAGATACATTGCTAGTATCTCTCTACTTTATCTTTATTTTCATGGAAGGTGCTCGACTGAGCTCCAATCTCTGGTTTTTCCCCCATAATAACTCGTCTTTTTACCACAATGGAAAAGACTTTTCTTTCTTCCTCCATGTGCCTAGCATCACAATAAATTTCCATGGACAGAACCTCCTTGCAAGGGCTTCCCGTCTGAAGAACACATTACCGCAGAACTGCTTCCTTGTAGACTACAACATAGTCATCTACAAATCCAATGTCAGCAAATATTTGTGGTGAACCTTCCCATAAGTAATTGTTCATTGCATTGATCAATTTCTGCTGACACTCGTTCCATCCAATTAACACTTAGCATCAAGTGATGCTTGGCCTTGAAAAATGGTGACCAAAAAGTTAAAAAACAATTTTTTAAATAAAAATCCGCCATAATGGATTTCAAACTTTCTTCAGGATTGGAAATTGGAAAAAACTTGTTTGTTAATGCCAAAGTTTTTGATATTCTTTTCAATACAATGGAGGTTTTATACAGCAGACAGACGAGGCACTATCAACATATTTAATAGTTGTTTTTTTAATTCGTCATAAAGTGTCATGTCGTCGTCGTTGTTTTTTGATAAGGAATTCATAGCTTAAGGCGTTGCTGTGCCTATGAAATCATATTATTGTCATGCATGAAGAAATGTCTGCAATACATTTTTTTTCCCAAAATTTAGGTCATGTATTGGTAGAATATTGTGATAGGTGTTTCGTCTCTCATACTGATAATTTTCTGTGGTGTTCGACAATCATCATCAAAGTAGTTTAGTAATTTAATAAAAATGATTAATTACATTCCTGACTTGATCAAAAGCTTTGAGCGTATTTGGTGTTAGCCTATTTTTTCATTAAGTTGCTCAGAGATGAAACTATATTTTAGTAATAAGGAATTCATCTTCGCCCTATTAATTTGTTTGGAGTAAGAATTTTAAAAACGCAGAAATTGACGAGTGTCATCACATGATTAATTCCAATTTAATATATATATATATAGTATTTTGAAAAGATTAACAACAAAGAAAGTGTTTGTAATATATTTCTTTTCATGTTGCACTGGAAGAAATATTGGAAACCATCACAATTATGGAAATCGGTCTTATTTTCTTTAACCTGAAGTCTTTCAATCGTAGGCGTGTCCCTTTTCATCCTGAGATTCTCATGGATGGCTTTGCTCTTGAGGAGAAATCGACACTGAAACTTCTTGGTCTTTTTGTCTCATCAAATCTTTCTTGGAGTTCATACATTAGATCCATTGCTTTTTCTGTTTCTTGTAAAGTCGGTTCTCTTTATCGCTTCAAACACCTCTCACACCTGAGGCTATTCTCTATCTCTACAAATCCACAATCAGACCAGGTATGGAGTACTGCTGTCATATTTGGGCTGGTGAATCTCTGTCCCATTTGAGGGTTCTTGATAAGGTGCAGAAACGTATCTGTAATTTGATTCGCCCCACCCTTTCTTCTTCTCTACACCCTCTCTCTCACAGACGTGATGTTGCTAGTCTCAGTCTTTTCTATAAATACCATTATGGCATGTGTTCTTCAGAATTGTGTGATTTATTCCCTGCTTCTTTTGTTCCAGCTCGTTTGACTCGTTGGTCTAGTGGTCTCCATCAATTTGCTGTTTTGATAGCTTATTGTAATACAGCTTCCTATTCCAGTAGCTTTTTTCCAAGAACCGCAGGCTTGTAGAACTCTCTTCCTGTTGACTGTGTTCCTCCTACCTATAATCTTGGTCTTTTTAAAACTAAGGTCAATGGGCATCTCCTGTCTTTGTGATAATCATTTTTGTCCTTGTTTAGCTCCTTACATCAAGTGGCTTCATGCATTGTCTAGAGCGATTTCCATAAAAAAAAATTGTAAAAGTTAAATAGCCAAATTTGACATCTGAATTATTTCTTGGAACATTATCGTATTAAATAAAAGGTCAGCTTCGCCAAGGTTTGCTCTAATATTCATATAAAATAATGTTAAAAAGAAGAAAAAAAAGAAAGAAAGAAAACGTCTCAATCTGGAAAGTTTAAAAATAAAAAAAACTATTTCATATGAATATTAGTGTGAACACTGATAAAGCTTAATTTTTCCCCGTCATTTTGTACTGAGGGTGTATACTCTTATAATATATTACGTATATTTATTTTCAGCATGTACTTCAACAATACTCATTACACCAGTAGTACAATTAGCCTGATAATTTCTTCCAAGATTGAAACATAAACGTTTCTGTGTAGCTTACTTACCATAAGTATATTTTCGTACTATACATATATGAGAGCGAGGAATTTGAATTTTCTTCCTTTGATTATTGGAAGGCAGAGGCTAGATATTCAAAAATGACGCCGGGTGTTAAAAAATATCAAAGACGTTTGCAGAAGATAATAAAGAAGATATAAAAAGAATAAAAGGAAAAATCTATAAATCGCTATAGAAAGCAGAAAGGAAAAAAGAAAGAAAACGTCTCATGGAAATAGAGTGAAGACATGGGGGGAGGGGTCTGATTTCCCTTCCCTTATTCATCAGACAGTTTTGTACCCACTAACTTTTGTGTGATGGGCAGGTTTTCCAAGAAAATGTTATGCATATGATTTAAATTTCATAAAAATAGGATATATATGAAGTTTTAAGGGGGTTCTGCCCTCATAGCCCCCTTGGGGCTGCACTTCGAGATTCGGGAACACGTGTGTTCCCTATAGAAAGAAAGATTAAAGAATCTACATAAAATCTAAAAGTGGTCATATCAACTTAACATTTCAACTTGATAGGGTGTTCCTAAAATTATTAGCTTAAGCAATTTAATATTTTTCAAACAAAACGTTACTCTTTATTATTTAAAACACTGAAGTAAATATCAGGTTCATTTTTTTATTTATGTTTATTTTTTGAATTAATATGAAAAACAAGCTTGTTGAAAAATTAATTCAGTAAAAATGTCATTAAGAATTTTCTCAAAAAGTTAATTGAAAATTTATAAACACAAATATGAAAGAATTGACTTTGTGTTTATAAATTTAAAATGAACTTTGTGAGAAAATTCTTAATAATGACATTTTTACTGAATTAATTTTTTCAACAAGTTTGTTTTTCACCTTTATTATCATTAATAATAATAATTGTCAGAGGGTCCTGATCGAACTAGGTGAGATAATATTGATTATTTTCCCTTTCTGATGAATTAAACACTCATTCAGTTAACAATAGAAAATAAAATTCCGAGGTTCGCATGGATTTGATACTGATTAAGTCCAACTCCAGATTAACCTATAACATGGCTACTCAGAAACTCTGAGAATTATAATGCTTCTTTGGTCCGTTCCATACTTAAATGGTGATATATAATAGGTATATTCATATCTGAAACACAAAAGACGTTAGTGTTAAATATTGACATTTCAAACTTTTACTGCTGTTTTGTACGGCTCCAAGTACTGGCTGTTACCATATATAAGATTATGGGCAGATTGCACCTTCAACCCCCAGAAGACTGTCACTGGGAACTGATTATTACTTAGCACTTTTATCCGTTGGGCCACGGGTCCATATAGAGTTTTAGTATGAATTTTAGGAGCCTTAAACCTATACTAGCTGTAGATGTGTAGTCTTATTACTTACTAAAAAAAATATACAAAATAGCCACCCTCCTCAAGACATTTCCAAAAGTATACTGAATTTTTTATGTACAACATAATACCCCCCCCCTCCCGGATATATTGCACATACCATAACCACAACTACATCACCCCTACTAATCCAATACAACCTAACCCTATCCAACACAGATAAAACACTAGTTAGTAGATACCCCATCTTATTTTAACTTTTCTAACATGGCAAATACATGAATCCTCCTAATTAAGTACCTAGAAATATAACTACCAAATTCCATAGTATTAAAGGAAATATAGATGATTAAGACATAACCCTAACCCGCCTCACAAAGACCCTATAATAGATTCATAAACCTTATTAGATAAAACCAACAGAATTAACTAAATACATAAACCCAACACGAATGCATATGATAATGATAGTTAAAACATTAGATATCTCTTAAATGAACTCTTTCACTGACAAAATATATCCAATGTCAACGCCCAGCCATTACATAACAATTAATCCACTCAAATAGCCCCCCTCCCTATATAGATATATATAAAAATATTATAAAAATATTTTATAAAAATAAATTTCGGGAAAATACTAAACTATAAATAATAAATAAACAAAAATAACAAATAAATAAAAGATTTTAACGAATCCCACCCAGAGCCTAATCAATAAATTATGTCACTAAATATAAATGTATGCTCCCTAAATATAAATGTATGCTCCCTAAATATAAATGTATGCTCCTAAATATAAACACACCTTTCAAGCAGTAAAACAGACAACACCCATCATAAATAATTAAATCAATTTTAATATAACTTAATTACGATTAAGACCCATATATTATTTTAACCCTGACCCAGTACTTATTTTAAAAGGGACACGTCAACAACGCACCGTTTTAACGGCATATTCAGCCGCCATCTCCTTTTATTTGCGTTTTCTTCGAGGCGGTTTTTAACATACGAAACTACCAATAAATAAATAAGTAAATAAAACACCAAACAAAATAAAATCTTTAAAACACAAAACTATAAATAAAATAAATAATAAATCCGATACATGAATTTAAACCCGATATCACATCAAAAGGAGACTTCAGTATTACAATTTTTAAACGACGAATCCAAACGCCCCTCCTCTTTGTATTTTCACTTTTCAAGACACTGGTAATCTCCTACGATCTACAAACAGCCCCTTAAATAAAAATACAAAACTACAAATGAATAAATAAATAAAACACTTAGAAGAATAAAATAAAAACCTTCTTAAAACACAAAACTATAAATAATAAATAAAATAAAACTCAATTCATTCCCAACCAATATATTTTTTAGAGAGACTTTCCAGGAATGCACCGGGTTTTATCGATATAACGCCATTTCTCATTGTGATTTGACCTCTTTGTGATTTGATCTCTGATTTTTTTTTAATGTAAAAAGTCAGCCCATCTGGATGAAACCGCGGTACGTTTCTGAAATATGTAACATATAGTTTTCAAATAAATTATATTAGCTCTCACTCCTCTGCAATCGAGCACTTTATTGATTTCTTTTCAATATAACCTGCCTATTGGAATTTATTAACGTCCCCCTCACTGACTGGCTGCAGCCTTGTCCCTTAAGGGTCTCACGGATTGGCTGTCAGGCATCCCAACCCCTACCCCATTAGGGGTCACGTGAGTCAGCCCATAAAAACGCTTGCACGCTGTGTCCCGGCCTCTTTTCGACCCACCTTTTGAACCTGGTAGGACCGTGGCTGGATGCTTCTGTGACAAAGCCCTCGACAGCAGTCGCAGAGAGCCCTCACTCGTTCCTGTTACCAACCATCTTGGACTGATGTGACTACATCTCGACAAGAGCCAGAATTGAAGGCGAGTGCACGTGCAACCTGTTACCAGAACTCCCACAAGATAAGTTTGCGAAGCACGTTTTCACAAACCTAAATTAACTTCCTCCTTTCTGAACTTTGAACTCACCATTTGTTGTATATATTTGCTCTCATATTTTTTCACAAGTAAAACTGTTTTAAACTTATATACAATTGTTGTTGCGTTCCTTCTCACAAAAGCTGTTGCCCTGTTTCTATTTTGCACTTATCTACAGTATCACATACGAGAATTGAACTTTCTTCCAGAGATATTTAATCCCAACATGACACACACTATATATATATATATATATATATATATATATATAATTAATGATTCTCATATTGTATTAAATTCTATACTTGGTCCACATGGAGGGGGGGGGGCATTATTGCCCAACATATATGCTACTTCTTACTCTCCACTGTTCTTTTCTGTCTATAATTTTTACTTCGTCCCACCATGAGCAAATTTTCATTTTCACTTCAACTTTTTGCAAAAGTTCAGTTTTCGTACCAGGTCTAAGTAACAATTTTGGTCCGAGTGGACAAAAATCACATGGAGTCTTCATACATTCCAGCCATTTTCCAAGATGGCCGCCATTAAAATCTAATAATGTCAATATCTTGAAACTATTTAACCTAGAAACATAAATTTGGTGTCTATACCCAGGTTTCATGGTCAAGGAATGAGATAAAACCATTTCTCACTACATCACATTTTGATCACATTTTGATTACTTGATTTTGTTTCTAGAAAATGTCTTATAAAATTTAAGCCTTAAGCTTATGGGATCTTAAGAAGAAATTGAAATTCAGGAAATCTTGCTTAATTGGTGTCTAACGATTATGGATCAAATTCAATGCAAATCTGAAATATTTGAATTTTTAAATGGGAGGTTGTGCCCATATTATACCCGTAATAAAAAAACCTTCAAAGAAACTGAAATTTGGGAAATATTTATTAATTGATATCTAATACCTATTGCTTAAATTTCACAAAAAAAAACGAAGGTATCTGAATTTTCACGATGGGATTACACACCATTTTTACTTTATTTGCATAAAACTAAATTAAACTAAATATAGCCCACATTACAACTCATTACGCCTAGCAGCTGTGTTCCAAAATTCATAATGATCAGTTTATTAGTTTAGCAGTGAATATACAAACATATACACATACCTAACTTTATATAAATAGAGATATCTACTTCGGTTACTTTTATACTGTGTCCTCTCATCTCTCCGAGAGGCTTTGTTACTGCGTCTATCATGCTTTCGTTTGAAATTGCATCTTCATCACGAAATGTGCAGAGTTAAAAGGGCATATCTGAGTTTAGGTGGATCCAAGAATCTTTCTAAAAGGCTCTGTTTATTATTTGGTAGTTCTGTCGTGCTTAAGTTTGAAATAACGTTTCTTTGGTCTGTCACACTGTGTTATTTGGTCTGTCACACTGTTTTATTGTATTTTTCTGAAAGCCTCTCATGATGATGACCTAGTCAAGATGAAAGGTAAAAATATTAGGATTTTAGCTTTAAAGAATTTGGAACCAAATAGTTTTAAGAATTTGGAACCAAATAGTTTTGTTTTGTTGGATTCCTGAAGGTTTGGAAAATTTTCAGGGAACTAGCAGAAAATTAAATAAAAAATGGCTTACCTTTGCCTCTGTTCCACAGTTTCGTTTATCTCCTGTCGTCAAAGAAACTTTATATAAAGTGGAAGTGTTTGATTGCATTTGACTTCGAGATCGCAGATGAACTTGTGATAATCTGCACGCTGAAGATCTGCTTGATTCACTTCTCATTGAAAAACTTCTGCTCTGAAAGATCAAGAATTATCAATCATTCAGTTTTAAGATTGTACTGTTTTTAGTTTCATAGTTAGGATCATAGAACTGACTGCACTCCACATCTAAAATGGAAGACTTAAACTTTTTGCTAAAGTTGTTGAAAAAATGATTGGATCAATCTACAACTCCAAGAAGTATCTGACTCCTGATCAGTGGTGTGCAGAGGTCTGATGATACCCGGAACCAACTCTTTGATTACAATTGCCCCACAGACTGAAGTATAAGTACTAGATAGTTTGAATATGATTGGATGGCTTCCAATTTAGATGTCCGGGGCCACTACCTCGTCAGCCCCTCCCCTCAGCATGGCACTGCTCCTGATGCAATCCTCTAAGTCAGATACGTCCAAAAATGGAGTACTGCTGACACATTTAGGAAGGTGTCGTTCATAACAATCTTTCTTTCCTTGACACAGTTCAAAATCGACTTCACAATCTAGTGGGAAGTAATTTCTTTTCTCTACAGCTCCTTTCTCGTAGTAGAGACGTTGCTATCTTTTCTCTACTCTATCGTTATTTCCATGGAAAGTGCTCGACTGAGCTCCAATCTCTGGTTCCTCTTTGTAAAAATTTCACAGCAAAAGCTCATCCATCTACCACCACTACAAAGAACTTTTATTTTCTTCCTCCATATACCTAACGGCAAACGGAAAAATACTCAAAGAAACTTAAATTTTGGGAATATTTATTATTTGATGTTTAATACCTATTTTTAAAAATCGGAGGTGTCTGAATTTTCAAGAAGGGTTACAAACCTCTTTTTATCCCTTTGCATAAAACTAAATTAAACTAAATATAGCCCACATTACCCACCCTTACGCCTACTAACTGTGTTACAAAATTCATAATGATCGGTTAATTAGTTTAGAAGTGAATCCTGTATATATAAATATATAAACATATTCACATACCTAACTTTATATAATAGAGTAAATGTGATTCAAGGCCACAATATTTGAGCTCCCAATTGGAAAAGATCCCTTTTATAATGAGACCAACTACCTAACCATTGATCTCTATTCGTTTTGTATGTCATGCTGATATTTAAAAATAATCAGCCGTTTTTATTTCAATAAAAATGTCATTTTCAGATTGCAAAGACCAGCAAAAACAAAAGCAAAAAATATCAGCATAAACGTTCAAAGATAAATGATTCTTGTGATGGCTAAAAAGTATTTCATGTTTTAGTGAAAATTATAAGTCATTTGTTTTTCATATTCATTTGTATTCAAGTATAATGTCAACATTTGCTTCATAACTGTTTTGTTTTGGTTCACATTGTACAAATGCACAAATGATGAAATATATGAGCTCAAGTGATTCATGATTTATAAAATACATGACTTCATATCTCTCTCTCTCTCTCTCTCTCTCTCTCTCTCTCTCTCTCTCTCTCTCTATGTATGTATATGGCAAAGTTGCCTATATGTGCGTATGTGTGTATGTGTGTATGTGTGTCACGGCATCACAGTTAAACGGCTGATTTAAGAGTCAAACTAGCTGCAGATTTGTAATTAGCACCTTCGATCTAACGTTCTTATCGATGCCAGAACCTTTTTAAAACTCATTATTCAAAATTAAGAGAACATAAAATTGCATTAGAAACAAATGTTCCGTCATTTTTAGCATTCCCTCCAACTAAACAACATATTTATAATAATCTTTTATATTTTTTTATGTCAAATCGTTGTATGTATTTGGCATATTATTTACTTTGAAGAGAAAATGTATCTTTTTATTATTATTATTATTATTAAAAATGTACAAAAAATATTTGATAAATGTTCAGTAATATTTTTTTTACTTTAATAAGAATTTTTTATTTTATATTTATGTTTCTTCATTTATTTTAGACAATCAAACTATTTTAGATCTATGCGGAGAAGTAAAACTATTTTTTTGTATCCCTACACCAAACTCATTTAAGTAGGTTAAAAGACAACATATTTTCGTTTCGATCGGTGGCCGTGTGGATACCTTCAGTTCCAATATTTTATGCCATCTTTCAGGTTCACACAAGACAATTGTTTTAATTTTTGTTTTTTTGCTATAGCGTTTCAATTATTTCATAGCCGATATCGATTATCATCATAAACCTGAATGATTTTTTAATAAAAAATGGATGAAAAATATTTAATAGATGTAACACACAGCAGGTCTCTTTGATATGTAAATGATTGAAGTCCTTTTTCGACATCTGCAATGTTGGCTTTTGTATTATTTTCTTTTTTTTCTTCATATTCTTTTTCATTTTCATCTTCTTCTTTTTCTTCTTCTTCTTCTTCTTCTTCTTCTTCTTCTTTGGTTTAACGTCCTTTACATGCTGGCATAAATTGGACAGCTTTTAGAAATTAACTTCCAAGCTAACCTATCTCTGGCCAGGTCTTTATTCATCCCTATTTCTCTTAAGTCTATCCTTATCACTTCATCCCATGTTTTCCTTGGTCTTCCTCTGCCAACTGACCCTGCTACCTCAACTGTTCTACATCTACTATCCAAGAACTCTCATCTATTCTTTCAATGTGGTCATACCATCAAACTCTCCTGTTCTGCACACAGCTCCCTATACTGTCCAGATTTAATCTTCCATCTGAGGTCATCAGATCTAAGCTTGTCTTTCAGACTCACATTACACATCCATCGTATCATTCTCATATCATTTCTCTCAATGCAACGCATGTCCTGGCCAGATTTCACTTCCATACATTATACTCACTGTACACACATGTCTGATAGATTCTTCCCTTCGTTAACAATGGTAATTCTCTGCTGGTTAGTAATGGCAGAGGTTTTCTGAACTTACTCCACCCATTCCTAACTCTTGCAATCACTAGCATCTGCTCCTCACTGTGTTCCAATGGTAACAAAACTTCTGAACAACCTCAATAGATTCGTCATCCAAATATACCCGCCACATCTAAGTTCTCATTCATCTCCATTTTCTTACACTTCTTGCACACAAACTGGTAATCATCTCTCAACTGTAATTCCACTGCACTTCTTGTGTACCCTATGCTTGCAAGTACCACAAAAAATTGAGTTACATCCGAGGTAGAGTTTGATTAATGCCAGAAAACAAACAATAAGGCACCAACCAAGCTACAGAATGGCGTCATAGAGTACCCCGTACTTGCAAACGTTAGGGCCACATATGAACAAGAGTTTGACGCCTGGATCAAAAATAGCTGGTTGATCCCGTACCCTAACCAACAGCTTTGACCTAAAGATCTTATCCCTTTAATGGCAGTGATACAACAGAACAAGTTAAAGGTGTGACCAGTTATGGACTACCGTGGGTTCAATCAATACATAGAGGCTTACACGGCTGATGCCGATGTGTGTTCAAGCAAGTTGAGGGAGTCGTGCCAGAAAGGATTGAACGTATCATTGTTGGGTCTGAGGAAGGCCTATCTGCAGGTGCAGGTTGACAAAACTTAATGGGGTCTGAGGAAGGCCTATCTGCAGGTGCAGGTTGACAAAACTTAATAGGGTCTGAGAAAGGCCTATCTGCAGGTGCAGGTTGACAAAACTTAATGGGGTCTGAGAAAGGCCTATCTGCAGGTGCAGGTTGACAAAACTTAATGGGGTCTGAGGAAGGCCTATCTGCAGGTGCAAGTTGACAAAACTTAATGGGGTCTGAGAAAGGCCTATCTGCAGGTGCAGGTTGACAAAACTTAATGGGGTCTGAGGAAGGCCTATCTGCAGGTGCAGGTTGACAAAACTTAATGGGGTCTGAGGAAGGCCTATCTGCAGGTGCAGGTTGACAAAACTTAATGGGGTCTGAGGAAAGCCTATCTGCAGGTGAAGGTTGACAAAACCTAATGGGGTCTGAGAAAGGCCTATCTGCAGGTGCAGGTTGACAAAACTTAATGGGGTCTGAGGAAGGCCTATCTGCAGGTGCAGGTTGACTAAACTTAATGGGGTCTGAGGAAGGCTTATCTGCAGGTGCAGGTTGACTAAACTTAATGGGGTCTGAGGAAGGCCTATCTGCAGGTGCAGGTTGACAAAACTTAATGGGATCTGAGGAAGGCTTATTTGCAGGTGCAGGTTGACAAAACTTAATGGGGTCTGAGGAAGGCTTATCTGCAGGTGCAGGTTGACAAAACTTAATGGGGTCTGAGGAAAGCCTATCTGCAGGTGCAAGTTGAGAAAACTTAATGGGGTCTTAGGAAGGCCTATCTGCAGGTGCAGGTTGACAAAACTTAATGGGGTCTTAGGAAGGCTTATCTGAAGGTGCAGGTTGACAAAACTTAATGGGGTCTGAGGAAGGCCTATCTGCATGTGCAAGTTGACAAAACCTAATGGGGTCTGAGAAAGGCCTATCTGAAGGTGCAGGTTGACAAAACTTAATGGGGTCTGAGGAAGGCCTATCTGCAGGTGCAAGTTGACAAAACTTAATGGGGTCTGAGGAAGGCCTATCTGCAGGTGCAGGTTGACAAAACTTAATAGGGTCTGAGAAAAGCCTATCTGCAGGTGCAAGTTGACAAAACTTAATGGGGTCTTAGGAAGGCCTATCTGCAGGTGCAGGTTGACAAAACTTAATGGGGTCTGAGAAAGGCCTATCTGCAGGTGCAGGTTGACAAAACTTAATGGGGTCTGAGGAAAGCCTATCTGCAGGTGCAAGTTGACAAAACTTAAGTGGGTCTGAGGAAGGCCTATCTGCAGGTGCAGGTTGACAAAACTTAATGGGGTCTGAGGAAGGCCTATCTGCAGGTGCAAGTTGACAAAACTTAAGTGGGTGTGAGGAAGGCTTATCTGCAGGTGCAGGTTGACAAAACTTAATGGCTATTCCAGACGGTATATTCCACAGCAATAGCTACTGCCTTACCAGACTGGGTTTTGGGCTTGAATGTGGTGCCGCAAATTATGAAGAAGGCCGTCAGTGCTGTGTTATCCCAGGAGGATACCGTTAAAAAGGCAACATGATGATAAAGGAGCACCTTCCATGGAAATAACGGGAGACTAGAGAGAGACTAGCAATGTCTCTTCTGCGAGAAAGTGTTTGTAGGGAGGAGAAGAGATCATCCCCCACTAAATTTCGAAGTCGATTTTGTACTGTGTCAAGGCAGGAACGAATGGTTTGAGCGGCACGTACCCAGATGTGGCAACAGTACTTCATCTTAGAACGTATTTGGGAAATTCTTTACAGTGGTTGCAGCAAGAACTCGTCTAGTTACAACCACTGTAAAGAGTTTTCATTTCTCCTGCAGTGTACCTAAAACTAAATGGAACTTCCATGAACAAAGGTTCTTTCCAACAACTTTCCATCTATGGAACACGATACCTCGAGGCTGCTTTTCATCTGACTACAGCATGATTGTTTTCAAATCAAATGTTAACAAATTGTTGTTCAGCTGCCTTCTTAATTAATCAAATCCTGTCCATTTTGACCATGATCATTTCCAGTAATCTCACGGTGTTGTTCATCGTCCAATTAACAAATTCATTAACCCTTATCCTCAAGTGGCCTTTTGGCCTTGCTAAGAGGTGACTCATCAGTGTTTAAAAAAGGCAGCAATAGTTTATCATGTTTTTGTTATTTGTTTTTGTTTCCGAGGGAGGGGGTAAATTATACTAGAGATATAATTTTTTATCAAGGTTGTAAGAGAAAAGAAGAAGAAAAACAGAGAACATAGTCAACATGGTATTTACTGATAGCGTGACACAAAACGAAGGATAGTACAAGCATTTTAATATATAGATTAAAAAATGTGTAAATATGAAAGTTACGTTGACTCCTGAACTTTCTCTCTTGATATGAACGTGTCACCATGTTGAACTGTTCTTATTTATACACAGTGTATTATTTTTTTCTTCCTGTGTTTAGTCTTTAGTAGAGGCTAGTTTAACTGTTGCCACAATTGCAGTAACAATGTTAAATAGTTCATAAAAACTGTCGGTCTTCCTACTCGTTTTAGTATTGTTTTTAGATTTGCTATTTGCTTAAAAACTACAATGTTAACAAGAAAAACAGTTATAAGTTGGGAAAAAAAGAAAAACATTTTTTGCCTTTTTTCGCAAACGCCATTTAAAATCTAAATGAAAATAACCCCGACCCACCCAACTAGCTCCCCCCCCCCCCTCTCACTGTATAGGTTCCTAGATGCAGGAAAATTTTCTACTCTGATAACTTTTCTCCTTGGACTGCTTGAATCTAGAATTTTCTTTCTTGCTCTCTGTTTCACCAACCGTATCAACAAGCAGAAATGTAAATGTAATGTGAACGAACATATTGCTGCCAAACTCCCCACCAAGGTTGCCCTCTATAAATTTGTCCTCTATCATAGTAGTCCTTTACGCTTCAGTGGCAATTAATGCCTTATTTTGGGTGAATATAAGTATAAAAAAATTAATAAAAATATTTTTTTAATCTGTTTTTGATTTTGTGATAAAAGTAAATTAACTTAACCCTTAAATGCTTTTTGTTTTAAATATGAGACATTCCAACAAAATGCCTATTTAATATAATATTCAACGAAAATCTGTCAAACTGCAGCTTGTTTCACATCTGCAACGAGCCTGTTGGCGAGTGTGAGTAGGTATTAGTATGATGTTGCATCAGCACATCCGCTAAATAGGTAATCAATATCTTTGATGACAAAATTTTTTCCAAACCAATATAAAAAAAATAAAGCATTTATAAACATAAAATTGTGTGACCACTTCTCGTGTGTCTGTGTGTGCATTTCTCATGCCAAACTTAACTTTGATAATTACACACATTTTAATACGTTTGTACCTTCCTTCGTTTTGTGTCACACTGTTATTTCAACAACTACAGCAGGTATGACAGTTACAACTTTACTATATGTTCTTCAAAGATTTCCGTGTGAATTAGATGATTTTATTTTTTAATTGTTAATCCTCAGAAAAATCATATTTTTATACCATTGTCGTCTCAAAATACTTAATTTAAATATGCTATATAATTTATATAATTTCGCCGATAAAGCTTAAATAAAAGTCATGATGCAAAAAGTAGATGATAAATTACAAAGTTAAATATTAAAATGGAAGAATCAGTAATTTGTGTTCAAATTATACAAGCTGAAGCTGCTGAGCCTATAATGTGTTAAATTTGAATAAGACAATTTAATTACAAGTATAAAAGTCAATGCAAAGAAAGGAAAACATTTACAACACTTATGCTACGGCATCTATATATTAATATGCTTCTACCTTCCTTCCTTTCGTCTTTTATTCCACGGTATCAGTAATACATAGGTATTCAAATAAGTTACAACAGATCACGGTTACAACTTTGCTATATATTCATCAAATATTTCCACATAAATTAAAATCTTTTATTTAAAATTCATTTTAATAAATATATTACCGGTATTAATGATTTTTAGTTCTTTGTTTTTATTAATATACTAACAGGTCTACCCGGCGTTGCCCGGGGCCATGAAAAAATAAAATAAAAGAGGTTAAAAAGTGTGTGTAACATCTTTATATTAAAACTCCTATCTCAATCCGTCTCTATATCTTTCTCTCTCTCCCCCCCCCCCTTCCCAATTTTCCACATACTCCCCACTTTCACTTTGGTAGTTTATTATCGATGATTTATTGAAATTAAAAATGCAATAACTAAAATTTTACAAATCTATTTTTTTTAAATAATTTAATTGCAAAATTATGTAGAATGCATTTCTGTTTCTTCATAGACAAGTCAGACATTTTAATATTTTGTTAATAGTTGAAAAAAAAAGAATGAATTACTTTGTGACTCTTCAAAATTTGAAAGGATTTTTTTTTAATTAAACAAAAGTAAAAAGGCTCTCGAGCTAGTATTTATGAAAAAAAAATTGTTTGACATTTTTATTTGAAAACAAAAACATATTATTATCGTCAAGATGTTAATTATTTGGAAACAATGACTTTTTTTCTATTTTCTTTTTCCATTGAAAATAATTTTTGCCCTTGTAATAAGAAGGATTTTTTTTTTCAGTTTAAAACTAAGATATTCCAGGAATTCCATTTAGATACATTTTTGCAGGTTAAGCATTTCTTTTATTCATTGACAAATTATGAAATGAATGAAGAAACCGTCCATAAAAGGGTCCTTTGCCTTCTTATTATGCCAATTGGTCTGTCAGCTTGTATTTAGGAAAACAATAGATGAATTACCATATGTGATCAGGATTGGGTCGGTTGAGTGTCTGGGTGGTGTAAGCGTCTTTGCTATATTAAATGAGGCCTATGCCACCTTAGAAATTAAAATGGAGGTGGTCCGAATGGGGAAGTTAGCATGTCTTGCAGTATTATTTAAGACTTGCCATCCTCACCATTTATTGAGACCTTTGGATTCATATTGTTAACAACAGGCTTATCAATCCAACTCAAGGAAGAGTTCATAGCAATCAAACCCCATATTATTTTTCAACATTTCGAATTTTTACAGACATTTTCTTTTTCGTGTAAAGAGAAAAATCTTTTTCCAAAACAAGCTCAAGCCTCAAGTTGTTAGTTGGATGACGGTGTTTATAGTCGGGCGTCCCTTGTTGTTCTTATTCTAAGTCGTTGTTCTTATTCTAAGTGGTTTGAGGAGTTCGGGGGACGTACACGCGCCGACCTCTTCTCTCGGCCGCATCTTCTCCGTCTAAGCTCCCTCTATCTGTTCACTTTTTTGGTAACTCCCTTTTCTCGACTCTCTCTCTACTCTTTTATCGAGAATGCGCCGACCCCCACGGAGAGGGGGGCGAATTCTTGTCAGCATCTAATAAGATCATGCCACGAGAACAACAAGTTTCCCGGTCAACTGGAACGATATGACCTAGATTGCAATTGACACTCGAGGGCAGAAAGGTTAACACGAAAACAATTAAAAACAAAATATGATTTCGAATCGATATTGAATTTGAGATGGGGAGTTCATTTTCTAGGGCGATCGAACTATGTTCCCACCTTGTTCTTACTTTGTTTATACTAGAAACATAAGATGATACTTGACTTTGAATAAGCTCGTGGCTAATTCACACTAGCGCTGTATTCTAGGCCCTGCCCTTCACAGGGCCGCTTAATATTGTCGCATCCGCTTAATAATGTCACAAATTTTATCTTTAAATTAATCCTATCTTGATAAGTAAATGCTCAATTTATAAGAAAGATCACTAATATAAGAAAATGAATGATGAAAATAAAAACTGGATAAAGAACAATGTTTATTAATTATCAAATAGTTCAAACAAGGAATACAGAGATAAACTTTTAATCTTTTCCTTAATCCATGGATTTTCCAAACTATACATTTATAATCAGAGGAAATCCAATTGATGAAACAGTAAAATCATATTACTATTAAGCACAGAATTGCAAATATAAACAATACAAAAAAATATTAAAATATTTTTAAAAAGTTTTTGAGCAAAAAGTAACATGTCTAAGTAAGCATATCCAGGAAACCAGAATTATTATCAAGCAGATAGAGGGTAGAATGCAGAAATTAATCCAGTAGTCTGTATAGTGAAAAGTTCCGGTTTGACTAATATGGGGATTCAGGTTCGAAGTAAAACACTTCAATTGAAAACAATGGGACTCAAAAGAATACAATTGTATAAATCCCAGAAAAATATTTTGTGAAAAACTTTTTTTTTCTCTTACTTTTCGTGGCGATGATTCTTTTTACTCAAGAAATATTTTTTATATTTTCATATATTTTTGCATTTAGAGATTATATGCAAGTACTTATTGTATTTATTTAATATTATATGACATCTAATGATATAATATCTTTTTTTTATGCATTTTGTTATAACTGTAAATAAATAAGCCATAATTTTTTTCCTTTCAGACAGAAATTTAATAAACTTTTGTAATTATTGCATTTTCCAGTGTCTAGAAAGCATTTGCTAAAATTAAGCTTAATGGCCTGCAAAAAAAGAACTAACAAGTGATGAAAATAACTATATAAAAAGTAAATTAGTAAAGCAAACTTGTCGCTTCAAATTTTAAAGGATCTAAAAAAGGATCTAAAAAAGGATCTAAAAAAGGATCATCGAACAATCAAGAAACTATGTCAGAATGGAATTCAACCGAGAAAAAAGTCACAAGCTGAATTCAGGGCTCTAACAAAAAAGCATGTGATACATACCAGAAGAGAAATCATTAGTAATTTGTATGACTGTAGTTCATTCATATTTCGGACCGCTGGAGTTCCTACCATTTCAGGAGAAACAAGATGCAAAGCATTAAGAAAGTTTGCGGGTGTAAAGAATCGAATCAAAAAACCCATATTAACTTAGAAACATAAGGAAAATCGAGTTCAGTGGGTTAGGGTTAGGGTTAAGAAATATATGAAAACTGATGTTGGAAAAGTTTTGTTTGCAGACGAATCCAAGTTCAGCCTAGATGGGCCTGATGGATTGATACGTTGGTTGGGTCTGTAAGCAACGTTAAACGGCAACAATGTTCGGGTAGGGTCATGATATGGGTTGGGATTGTTGCTAGTGAGCTTGTGAATCGTTTTAAAGTATAGAACGGAGTGAAAATAAACTCGAAAAGTTACTGCGATTTCCTAGAAGAAAATCTCTTTGACTGATTGGATTTCACCAAAATTAAACCATTGATGTTTAGGCAAGAAAACATATCAAGTCACGCTTAAATGTTCACCAAAATATGGTTACAAGAAAAGGAATTCGTAAGGCATTCGTATATGGATTAGCGGCCAAATAGCTGTGACGTAAATCCAATTGCGAATCTGTGGAGGACACACAAAAGAGATATGTATTCGAATGGTAGACAGTTTAACAGCAACCATGAATTCTTATAAGCAGTAGAAATCGCTGCAAGTTATCGATCAGCAGCAAATGTAACATCAGCTGTCAATAAGAGACTGTTAAAAGTTATTGGAAACAAAGGTGCAATCAGTGCAGAAAATGATGCAACACTTTGTACTTTGTTAATGTATCTTTTGTTTTCTGTTAAATCCCAATTTTGTTATATTCTTGTTGTATAACACTGAACTTTGTTATTTATATCATATCATTTTATATTTATATATTCTTTCAAAATCAACAAATAATTAAAATTTATTGTACAAAACCTGTACTTGCAAATAAAATATTGCCAATAAAATATGTCTATTTTATCAATCACATGACATTATTAAAATAACAACAATAGCAACACTATATCACTTTGCATGTAAGTTAAACATCTTATATTGAATGGATATAAACAGTTATATAAAAATCAAATTAAATTAGTTTTATGATTTGTATGTAATTTCTGCTGCGTGCTACATTCTTGACTAAAAGACCATTCATCCCATATTCGCTTCAACAACAGACGAATTGAAAACATCCAAAAAAGAGATGAAAAAAGGTATTTTAATATATCTTTATTTGAAATTCTGATGAAGAAGATTCGAAAATTAACTTGAAAACAAAAGTTAATAAAACTAAATTGTATGGCGTTCTAACTGCTTATTATTATTTTAATCATTCAAATTACCAATGTAACAATGCTTTCTAAAACAACAACAATATTTCTTATATACATACATATATATATATATATATTAAATTCCCGAAACAGTTTTTCATGGTAAACAACTGATGATCCCTTAAAATAGTGTTAGAAACTAACTAATATAATAACTGTAAAAAATAAATTGACTTACATGAGTGATTTTCCACTGGAAGACTTGAGACTATAAGTTTGTTTTTTTTAGTTTTTTTTTAGTTTTTTTTTATATAGTTTTAATGGTTGAGAAACTTCCGAGACTATATATATATATATATATATATATAGTCTAAAGAAGCTTTGAGTCATTTTAAACAAAAGATGAAAAAAAAGGAAAATGCAGTTTAAATTCCCAGAGAAACTAACTAAATCCAAGATATCGCAGACTTAGCATTCGTTGGAAAATTCATAAATAAAAAAGAGGATTCAAGTATCTAACAGTGAAAAAAAAAACAGGGGACCTTAACTTAAGCGTTGCATGTTTGATTAAACAACAGGGACAATTCCTGTTTGTTTCTTTTTTTATCTATCTTTTCAGGTTGACGGACTAATGATCTAATGTTCTGTTCGAGTGTGAACAGGAACTCGCCAAAACTACTAACGTCTTCGACTCCCAAGAGTCTTCATCGGGCACGTGAGGAGTTATGCAAACTAAAACTGGTGAATTTATTGAGAAACTCGCTTAAAACTTTTTTTTTAAATATATTAAAGGCATTTCAGTATACCTTCTCTCCTCTCATATCGAGCTTGATTGATGGTAGGTTTATTTGCTCGAACTAGAAAGGCTTCAATTATAGGGAGGCGCAGGTTGCAATTTGAGACAGCGACGATGGCAGTGTTTTTGACTAATATGTCCCTGAAATCTTTTTTTGGGGTGTCGTGTTCTACTAAGTGTTGGTAAATAGAGCTATGGGGAAGGAGAGGTGACATGTAAGGCGACGAGAGATACTAGTCCTAATCATACCAACATATGTGTTGTTTTTGGAGACACATTCTCCCATTGGGCATTTAAATACATATACAGCATTACTAGTTTTTAGTAAACCGTTCCTGAACGTCGGGTTATTTCTTATTAATAAGTTAGTTGTTTTAAATTTTTTATAGTCAATAGTGAAACAGAGTTTATGGTTTTTGTCAGTAGGGGAGATATTTTTATGTATATATTTTTAATTATTTTTTCATCCACTTGATAATTAGGGTGTATTTGGCAGCAGTAGTATAGATTGATATGTTTTTTATTTTTTTATTTTATTTATTTATTTATTTATTTATTTATTATTTACTCACTAGGAGTTATCACACTGGTCATCGTCAGTGATCGCCTACTGCCAACAACCTGTGGTATTCCCTGGAGTCTGAGTGACAACAAGTCTCCTCAGACTTCCAGTATGCTCCACCTCTTTTCGTTCATCACCGCTGATGACCTTGCGGTATCGCAACAGCCACCTACCACCGATTTCCCGCGGATAAGGGCCATTGGTCCCCTCTGGGGCCCGAGTGGCAACAAGCCTCCCCAAGGTCCCAGATTATTATTATTATTATTATTATTGTTGTTGTTGTTGTTGTTGTTGTTGTTGTTATTATTATTATTATTATTATTATTATTATTATTGTTGTTGTTGTTGTTGTTGTTGTTGTTTTGTTGTTGTTGTTTTTTGTTATGGCGGCAAAACAGTGTTTAATTTACTGATCGACGATATGGTTAGGGAAGTTATTGTTGATTAGTGTCTGTTTAATGTCAGTAGGTGCAGTATAAAATATGTTATCAGTGGATGAGTTTCGTTTTGCTCGGTAAATGAGATTTTTCTACTACGGCTATTTTATATTTTAAGGGCATTCACTTAAAAAATTAAGCAAGCTTAGGCCTTTGCTTGTAATTTTTTTGTACGGGTATGTGGTGAACTTATCTGTGTTGGCTTTTATTTCTATATCGAGGAAGGGTATTTTGTTATTTATATTTATTTCGTGCGTGAAATTTAATACAGAGTTATTTTTGAATGTATTTTTGATTAAGGTTAATTTATCTAAGTTTTCAGTTAATAGAATGATGTCGTCGATGTACCTGACGTATATGGAGGGTTTAGAAATGCAATTAAATGTTTTACTTTCTAGATTAGACATGTAAAATTTGGAGAACAATGGGCCCAGAGCCGATCCCATCGAAACTCCATCAACCTGGATATATAAAGTTCCATTGGGGCCGTAGAAAGGGACCTCGGTAGTACAAGAAATGAGTAATTTACGTAGGGTATTATGGTTAATCTTGAGGGCAAGGAGAGTTGGATGATTATATATATTGTTAATGAGTATAATGGTTTCGTGTACTGGAACGTTAGTAAATAGATCCACGACGTCGAACGAAGCTAAAAGTTCATTATTGGGTTGAACAGAGGCGAGTATATCAAGCAATTCTTCAGAGGATTTAAGTCTATAGCTAGGAGGTAAATATGGTGTTATTAGTTTGTTGAGGATTTTTGCGAGTTTGTGTACAGGTGTAGGGATTTGAGATATAATGCGTGTTTTTACATTTCCATATATGTAACCTGGTTTGTATTCACCTATGATTTTGTTAAGTTTTAATCAAACATGCATCAATGAAGAAATGCTGCCTAAGTATATATATATATATATATATATATATATATATATATATATATATATATATATATATATATATATATATATATATAACTTGGCAGATGCAAATTGGATGTCGAGAACTTTTCAGGGTAAGAGAACTCAAAGTAATTACATTATTGGCAAAGTTATATGGAAAAACTCAAACCACCAATAATGTCAGTTTTTATTTCAGAATTTATTTCATGTGCCGACTACGACTGAACAATTTGATATCATTTCAGAAAAATGGATAAAAATTTACATCCGGGTATGCTGTAAACTGGGACGAATAATAACAAGAATGGATGGTCGTAAGATGCTTTCAATCTGCGCATTTGCCAATGTTTTTTCAAACTTATGTGCAACAGATTGTCGGATGAATGCAGCCTCTTATAGAGATGCACACACACACATTATATATATATATATATATATATATATATATATATATATATATATATATATATATATATATCAGGACCGGCGGGACAGTTATAAAAGTGGGGAGGGCTCTCCTAAAAAGTGGGGGTGGGGCGGTTAAACACATGCATATACAACTTCATTATTGATGACCGTAAAGTGGGGGGGGCCAAGTCAAAAAGTGGAGGGTTTGAGCCCCCCTCCCCTGCCCCCCCCCCGGTGCCGCCGTCAATGTGTATATATATATATATATATATATATATATATATATATATATATAATAAGTGGTTTGTAAATCACAACAATGTTGGTATAATTTGATTGTAATTACTTTTTGTCGAGTTTACTACTCCATATGGTGAACGCTACTCTATTTGAATAGACAAGAATTTGTTTATACAAGGGCAGTTTTTAATATGGAGAAAATAGAGCTCCCCAAAAAGGGGTACTCTGGATTGAGACAAAACTAAAAAAATTGCCTCATCTAGAAGGATTTCTCCTTTGTTGACCGAGGACAGAAAAAGTGTAGCTACTACACTTTACTCCTAGCCAACAGGCCAATATATGATGTCTTTTGACCAAGAAAATTGAAAATATCTGTTAATTTTGATGCTGTAAATATAATTTTTTGATAGAACTTGAAAGCGTTACGCTAATGAAGCCAAGCCACTCTTAACAGGAGTACTTCTCAATGTTGTCAGAGCTAACAGCTAAGGGAAATGCAAAGTGATATAAAAATAAATTTCATTTTTACAAATCTAAAGTAAATAGTTCTTTATTCACCATCCGAGAGCGAGAGAGTGAGAGAGAGAGAGAGAGAGAGTGTGAGAGAGAGAAAGAGAGAGAGAGAGATGCATAAACTGATTTATATACGTTACTAGCAGTGAGTTCTTGTTTTATTTATGTAACCACACATTACAATTACATATCTATATGAGAACATATAGCATTTTTTATAAAAATTAAAATATTTATGGTGAGTTTGTGTAAGGAAATAAATTAAGCATAATGATAAATTGATAATGATAAATTGATAATGATAAATTGATAATGATAAATTGATAATGATAAATTGATACTGAATGTGGCGTACTGTAAATATTTTATGTTAGAAAATGTTATCATTATGCTTGTAAAATTTTCTAATTAGTTTAACTGCAAACTTTCGGTCGGAAGTTGCATTGTGGGATTCATTTCTTTTTATAAAAGAGAATTATAGCATGACTAGAATTTCTTTTTAATTCTGTAACTGTTTGGAGACAGTACGTTTTTGGATATACCTACTAAAGTTCACCAGAGCTATCTGAATGTATTATTACCATTTGTTACTATTAAACTGGATTTATTTACCATTAGCTGTATCGACCCGGCGTTGTCCGGGATTCATTACATTTAAATTTGTTTTGTAAATATTTTTATGTTCTATAATCTGGAACGGTAAATAAAAGCGAATAAAGAATGCTAATCTCTGATGACATTGTGTCTGAGATGGGTATATTTGCTGACGACACCACGCTCTACTCTCGTCATGTGTGTAAAACGGCCGTGCACATATCCGAGGCAATGGCTGAATCCTTAGAAAGTGACCTCCAGTCATAAATGGATGGTAACATTTAATGCTGCTAAGACAAAGCTACTTTCCTTCAACAACTACAAGAAATCTCTTCAAGCACCAATTGCCATGGCGAATAACATCCTACCTGAGAGTCCAACGTTCAAACTCCTTGACCTAATATTCACAAGTAACATGAATTGTAACGAATACATAGAAGACATTGCCAAGGCTGCTGCAAAGAAAGTGAGCTAGAAAACTTCTCACACCTGGCAATATCCTATATCTCTACAAAGCCATCATCCGTCCATGCATGGAGTATTGTTGTCACATCTGGGCTGGTGCACCATCCACTTGTCTCTCTCTCTTAGACAAAGTCCCAAAAAAAGTCTCTAATCTAGTAAGTCCCTCACTATCTACCAAGCTCCAGTCCCTGTCCCATCACCGCAATGTTGCATCCTTGTGCCTGTTTTACAAATACTTCAATGGAATGTGCTCTGATGAACTTAATGCTCTAATGGCCCCTCGATGTAAATAAACTCGACCAACCCGACAATCAGCTAAATCCCATCCATTCACTGTGGAGGTCCCAGATGCCGAAGAGCCTTCTACTCCAATAGCTTCTTTCTTCGAGCTGCCAACTTTGGAACTCCCTTTCTGCTCCCTGTTTCTCCGACTGTACATATATGCAGAAATTTAAAACTAATGTGAACAAGCATCTCGCTGCACAGCTCCCAATTTAGGATGACCCCCCCAAAACGTTCACCCTAATTTGCAGTAGTCCCTTACATCTACAGTGGCAACGTGCCTGGTTTGGGGTGAACTATATTAAAAAAAAAAAGATCCAATTTTTTAAATCTTGCTTATATTGCTAGAATTTAAAAAGGAACCATTTTCTCTGCTATAACTTGATTATCGCTCATACTTTATTGTTTCTGTACATTCACTTTCGTATTTGCTTTCGTTCATTGCATAATTACCTCTGACAAGGCGAAGGTTATGTTTTCAGTTGAGTTTGCTTGTCACTATATTTGTTTGTTTACTTGTGTACAGTCTAGCGTTTACATCGCTTGACCAATCATCACCAAACTTGGTCAAGATATCAGTCATTGTCTAACTTAGAACTGATTTAATTTAGGGATAGCTAGGTTAAATGTCACAGAAAAGGTGAAAGTTACATTTTAAGCAATAACTTATGTTCTGTTCATCATAGAGACTCGCTACTTGGTCCATATAACAGCCAATGAAGTCCCACATCTTATATGGCCTTGACTATGACCATAACCTTTATAAATTCAGTCATGGTCGAAATTTGGACGGAATTTCAACTTCCGACTTTTTCACATTCGATGTATGAATCTGATTTGATAACAATTATTACCATGCAAAACTTTAGCCTGATCAAATAAATAGTTTTTGAAACTTTCAATCTTTCTATGGCATAACTTCAGGAATATATCATACAATAAGGCCCAGATAAGACTTTGTTCCACCCTTATGTTGTCAGGCGGAGGTATGTAGTCTCACGACTGACTTATTTTCTTGCTATAGTTGTAACCATGTCTGTTCCTTCAATTTTAACAGTTTTTATCAAGGGTGGGACATAAAGATCTCCCACATTTGGAATAGGTAATGTGCAAGGCGTAGTTTCGGCAGAGGGGTAGGGCAGGTCTCAATAGGTAGGCTAGGCTCTATCATTTTCATTTGTTTAAAGCATTTTTATTATAACAATTTCTCTATCATATTCATTTTGTTTATCGATAATCATTGAATGTTGGGGAAAATATTTCCTGTGCATTTGCTTTCTTTGTGAGTGGCCACCAAGATTATCAGATTTAAGCTCTTGTGACTTTTTCATTTGAGGATACTTTTTCAACATCGTCTACTATATTGAACTACTGAGGATCGAAAGAAAGGATAAGAGAGAAAATCGACACAACCCCATCTGAGAGTCACAGAGAACTTTCAAGAACAGCTCCAATCAAAGCTGCCATTTGTCTGATATCATTTTTCAAACCCATTAAACAAAACTGTTTTTCATATCTCTATTTATATAAAGTTAGATAGGTGTAAATGTTTATATATTTGTATGTACAGGATTCACTCTTAAACTAATTAACCGATCGTTATGAATTTTGGAAAACAGCTGATAAGCGTAAGGGTCGTAATGTTGGCTATATTTAGTTTAATTTAGTTTTATGCAAAGGTGATAAAAAAGAGTGTGTGGAAGCCCTTCATGAAAATTCAGATACATCCGATTTTTATGAAATGTTAACAATAGGTATTAACCATTAATTCCTCAAATTTCAGTTTCTTTGGACTAATCCAGCTGCTTTGGTCCTTGCTTTTGGATCGTTGGCATTTTCACACACTTCCATCAATGCATCGTACACTGCTGCTTTTTAGTAACGAACAGCTTTCACACTATCGATCCTGCATTCCCAATGTGTATCGGAAATAGGCTTTACTGTCCGATTTATTACATGACTTTTCAAGATCTTCCATCGCTGTGTTGAAGCACCAAACAAAAGATGAATTTGATGCAAAACTCTAAAGAGTGTCGTTGCAACAACTGAAGATTTCGCCATGTCTCATAGCATATAAAATGATTTCGGATAGACGTTTTTGTACACCACCATTGCAGCCTTTTTTGTACACCACCATTGCAGCCTTTTTTTTACACCACCATTGCAGCCTTTTTTTACACCACCATTGCAGCCTTTTTTGTACACCACCATTGCAGCCTTTTTTGTACACCACCATTGCGGCTTTTTTTGTACACCACCATTGCAGCCTTTTTCGTACACCACTATTGCAGCTTTTTTTTTACACCACCATTGCAGCTTTTTTTGTACACCACCATTGCAGCCTTTTTTGTACACCACAATTGCAGCCTTTTTTGTACACCACCATTGCAGCCTTTTTTGTGCACCACCATTGCAGCCTTTTTTGTACACCACCATTGCAGCCTTTTTTGTACACCACCATTGCAGCCTTTTTTGTACACCACTATTGCAGCCTTTTTTGTACACCACTATTGCAGCCTTTTTTGTGCACCACCATTGCAGCCTTTTTGTACACCACCATTGCAGCCTTTTTGTACACCACCATTGCAGCCTTTTTTGTACACCACTATTGCAGCTTTTTTTTTACACCACCATTGCAGCTTTTTTGTACACCACCATTGCAGCCTTTTTTGTGCACCACCATTGCAGCCTTTTTTGTACACCACCATTGCAGCCTTTTTCGTACACCACTATTGCAGCTTTTTTTTACACAACCATTGCAGCTTTTTTTGTACACCACCATTGCAGCCTTTTTTGTACACCACAATTGCAGCCTTTTTTGTACACCACCATTGCAGCCTTTTTTGTGCACCACCATTGCAGCCTTTTTTGTACACCACCATTGCAGCCTTTTTTGTACACCACCATTGCAGCCTTTTTTGTACACCACTATTGCAGCCTTTTTTGTACACCACTATTGCAGCCTTTTTTGTGCACCACCATTGCAGCTTTTTTTTACACCACCATTGCAGCCTTTTTTTTACACCACCATTGCAGCTTTTTTTGTACACCACCATTGCAGCCTTTTTTGTACACCACAATTGCAGCCTTTTTTGTACACCACCATTGCAGCCTTTTTGTACACCACCATTGCAGCCTTTTTTGTACACCACAATTGCAGCCTTTTTTGTACACCACCATTGCAGCCTTTTTTGTGCACCACCATTGCAGCTTTTTTTGTACACCACCATTGCAGCCTTTTTTGTACACCACCATTGCAGCCTTTTTTGTACACCACCATTGCAGCCTTTTTTGTGCACCACTATTGCAGCCTTTTTTGTACACCACCATTGCAGCTTTTTTTTACACCACCATTGCAGCCTTTTTTGTACACCACCATTGTAGCCTTTTTTCACACCACCATTGCAGCTTTTTTTGTACACCACCATTGCAGCCTTTTTTGTACACCACCATTGCAGCCTTTTTTGTACACCACAATTGCAGCCTTTTTTGTACACCACCATTGCAGCCTTTTTTGTGCACCACCATTGCAGCCTTTTTTGTACACCACCATTGCAGCCTTTTTTGTACACCACAATTGCAGCCTTTTTTGTACACCACCATTGCAGCCTTTTTTGTGCACCACCATTGCAGCTTTTTTGTACACCACTATTGCAGCCTTTTTTGTGCACCACCATTGCCGCCTTTTTTGTACACCACCATTGCAGCCTTTTTTGTACACCACCATTGCAGCCTTTTTTTTACACCACCATTGCAGCTTTTTTTGTACACCACCATTGCAGCCTTTTTTGTACACCACCATTGCAGCCTTTTTTGTACACCACAATTGCAGCCTTTTTTGTACACCACCATTGCAGCCTTTTTTGTGCACCACCATTGCAGCCTTTTTTGTACACCACCATTGCAGCCTTTTTTGTACACCACAATTGCAGCCTTTTTTGTACACCACCATTGCAGCCTTTTTTGTGCACCACCATTGCAGCTTTTTTGTACACCATTATTGCAGCCTTTTTTGTGCACCACCATTGCCGCTTTTTTGTACACCACCATTGCAGCCTTTTTTGTACACCACCATTGCAGCCTTTTTTTTACACCACCATTGCAGCTTTTTTTGTACACCACCATTGCAGCCTTTTTTGTACACCACCATTGCAGCCTTTTTTGTACACCACAATTGCAGCCTTTTTTGTACACCACCATTGCAGCCTTTTTTGTGCACCACCATTGCAGCCTTTTTTGTACACCACCATTGC
Organism: Sepiola atlantica; assembly: GCA_963556195.1. NCBI lineage: Eukaryota > Metazoa > Mollusca > Cephalopoda > Sepiida > Sepiolidae > Sepiola > Sepiola atlantica. The sequence goes on along the minus strand of OY744546.1, from coordinate 34,292,554 downwards.
AGCCTTTTTTGTACACCACAATTGCAGCCTTTTTTGTACACCACCATTGCAGCCTTTTTTGTGCACCACCATTGCAGCTTTTTTGTACACCACCATTGCAGCCTTTTTTGTGCACCACCATTGCCGCCTTTTTTGTGCACCACCATTGCAGCTTTTTTTGTACACCACCATTGCAGCCTTTTTTGTACACCACCATTGCAGCCTTTTTTGTACACCACTATTGCAGCCTTTTTTGTACACCACCATTGCAGCCTTTTTTGTGCACCACCATTGCAGCTTTTTTGTACACCACTATTGCAGCCTTTTTTGTGCACCACCATTGCCGCCTTTTTTGTGCACCACCATTGCAGCCTTTTTTGTACACCACCATTGCAGCCTTTTTTGTACACCACCATTGCAGCCTTTTTTGTACACCACCATTGCAGCCTTTTTTGTACACCACTATTGCAGCCTTTTTTGTACACCACTATTGCAGCCTTTTTTGTGCACCACCATTGCAGCCTTTTTGTACACCACCATTGCAGCCTTTTTTGTACACCACTATTGCAGCTTTTTTTTTACACCACCATTGCAGCTTTTTTGTACACCACCATTGCAGCCTTTTTTGTGCACCACCATTGCAGCCTTTTTTGTACACCACCATTGCAGCCTTTTTCGTACACCACTATTGCAGCTTTTTTTTTACACCACCATTGCAGCTTTTTTTGTACACCACCATTGCAGCCTTTTTTGTACACCACAATTGCAGCCTTTTTTGTACACCACCATTGCAGCCTTTTTTGTGCACCACCATTGCAGCCTTTTTTGTACACCACCATTGCAGCCTTTTTTGTACACCACTATTGCAGCCTTTTTTGTACACCACTATTGCAGCTTTTTTTGTGCACCACCATTGCAGCTTTTTTTGTACACCACCATTGCAGCCTTTTTTGTACACCACCATTGCAGCCTTTTTTGTACACCACCATTGCAGCCTTTTTTGTGCACCACTATTGCAGCCTTTTTTGTACACCACCATTGCAGCCTTTTTTTACACCACCATTGCAGCCTTTTTTGTACACCACCATTGCAGCCTTTTTTTTACACCACCATTGCAGCTTTTTTGTACACCACCATTGCAGCCTTTTTTGTACACCACCATTGCAGCCTTTTTTGTACACCACAATTGCAGCCTTTTTTGTACACCACCATTGCAGCCTTTTTTGTGCACCACCATTGCAGCCTTTTTTGTACACCACCATTGCAGCCTTTTTTGTACACCACAATTGCAGCCTTTTTTGTACACCACCATTGCAGCCTTTTTTGTGCACCACCATTGCAGCTTTTTTTACACCACTATTGCAGCCTTTTTTGTGCACCACCATTGCCGCCTTTTTTGTACACCACCATTGCAGCCTTTTTTTTACACCACCATTGCAGCTTTTTTTGTACACCACCATTGCAGCCTTTTTCGTACACCACCATTGCAGCCTTTTTTGTACACCACAATTGTAGCCTTTTTTGTACACCACCATTGCAGCCTTTTTTGTGCACCACCATTGCAGCCTTTTTTGTACACCACCATTGCAGCCTTTTTTGTACACCACAATTGCAGCCTTTTTTGTGCACCACCATTGCAGCCTTTTTTGTGCACCACCATTGCAGCTTTTTTGTACACCACTATTGCAGCCTTTTTTGTGCACCACCATTGCCGCCTTTTTTGTGCACCACCATTGCAGCTTTTTTTGTACACCACCATTGCAGCCTTTTTTTTACACCACCATTGCAGCTTTTTTTGTACACCACCATTGCAGCCTTTTTTGTACACCACCATTGCAGCCTTTTTTGTACACCACAATTGCAGCCTTTTTTGTACACCACCATTGCAGCCTTTTTTGTGCACCACCATTGCAGCCTTTTTTGTACACCACCATTGCAGCCTTTTTTGTACACCACAATTGCAGCCTTTTTTGTACACCACCATTGCAGCCTTTTTTGTGCACCACCATTGCAGCTTTTTTGTACACCACTATTGCAGCCTTTTTTGTGCACCACCATTGCCGCCTTTTTTGTGCACCACCATTGCAGCCTTTTTTGTGCACCACCATTGCAGCTTTTTTGTACACCACCATTGCAGCCTTTTTTGTGCACCACCATTGCAGCTTTTTTGTACACCACTATTGCAGCCTTTTTTGTGCACCACCATTGCCGCCTTTTTTGTGCACCACCATTGCAGCCTTTTTTGTGCACCACCATTGCAGCTTTTTTGTACACCACTATTGCAGCCTTTTTTGTGCACCACCATTGCAGCCTTTTTTGTACACCACCATTGCAGCCTTTTTTGTGCACCACCATTGCAGCCTTTTTTGTACACCACCATTGCAGCCTTTTTTGTACACCACAATTGCAGCCTTTTTTGTACACCACCATTGCAGCCTTTTTTGTGCACCACCATTGCAGCTTTTTTGTACACCACTATTGCAGCCTTTTTTGTGCACCACCATTGCCGCCTTTTTTGTGCACCACCATTGCAGCCTTTTTCGTGCACCACCATTGCAGCTTTTTTGTACACCACTATTGCAGCCTTTTTTGTGCACCACCATTGCCGCCTTTTTTGTACACCACCATTGCAGCCTTTTTTGTGCACCACCATTGCAGCCTTTTTTGTACACCACCATTGCAGTTTTTTTTGTACACCACAATTGCAGCCTTTTTTGTACACCACCATTGCAGCCTTTTTTGTGCACCACCATTGCAGCTTTTTTGTACACCACTATTGCAGCCTTTTTTGTGCACCACCATTGCCGCCTTTTTTGTGCACCACCATTGCAGCCTTTTTTGTGCACCACCATTGCAGCTTGTTTGTACACCACTATTGCAGCCTTTTTTGTGCACCACCATTGCCGCCTTTTTTGTACACCACCATTGCAGCCTTTTTTGTGCACCACTATTGCAGCCTTTTTTGTGCACCACCATTGCCGCCTTTTTTGTGCACCACCATTGCAGCCTTTTTTGTACACCACTATTGCAGCCTTTTTTGTGCACCACCATTGCAGCCTTTTTTGTGCACCACCATTGCCGCCTTTTTTGTACACCACCATTGCAGCCTTTTTTGTGCACCACCATTGCAGCCTTTTTTGTGCACCACCATTGCAGCTTTTTTGTACACCACTATTGCAGCCTTTTTTGTGCACCACCATTGCCGCCTTTTTTGTGCACCACCATTGCAGCCTTTTTTGTGCAGCACCATTGCAGCTTTTTTGTACACCACTATTGCAGCCTTTTTTGTGCACCACCATTGCCGCCTTTTTTGTACACCACCATTGCCGCCTTTTTTGTACACCACCATTGCAGCCTTTTTTGTGCACCACCATTGCCGCCTTTTTTGTACACCACCATTGCCGCCTTTTTTGTACACCACTATTGCAGCCTTTTTTGTGCACCACCATTGCCGCCTTTTTTGTGCACCACCATTGCCGCCTTTTTTGTACACCACCATTGCAGCCTTTTTTGTGCACCACCATTGCAGCCTTTTTTGTGCACCACCATTGCAGCTTTTTTGTACACCACTATTGCAGCCTTTTTTGTGCACCACCATTGCCGCCTTTTTTGTACACCACCATTGCAGCCTTTTTTGTGCACCACCATTGCAGCCTTTTTTGTACACCACTATTGCAGCCTTTTTTGTGCACCACCATTGCCGCCTTTTTTGTGCACCACCATTGCCGCTTTTTTTGTACACCACCATTGCAGCCTTTTTTGTGCACCACCATTGCAGCCTTTTTTGTGCACCACCATTGCAGCTTTTTTGTACACCACTATTGCAGCCTTTTTTGTGCACCACCATTGCCGCCTTTTTTGTGCACCACCATTGCAGCCTTTTTTGTGCAGCACCATTGCAGCTTTTTTGTACACCACTATTGCAGCCTTTTTTGTGCACCACCATTGCCGCCTTTTTTGTACACCACCATTGCAGCCTTTTTTGTGCACCACCATTGCAGCTTTTTTGTACACCACTATTGCAGCCTTTTTTGTGCACCACCATTGCCGCCTTTTTTGTGCACCACCATTGCAGCCTTTTTTGTGCACCACCATTGCAGCTTTTTTGTACACCACTATTGCAGCCTTTTTTGTGCACCACCATTGCCGCCTTTTTTGTACACCACCATTGCAGCCTTTTTTGTGCACCACCATTGCAGCCTTTTTTGTACACCACCATTGCAGCCTTTTTTGTGCACCACCATTGCAGCTTTTTTGTACACTACTATTGCAGCCTTTTTTGTGCACCACCATTGCCGCCTTTTTTGTACACCACCATTGCAGCCTTTTTTGTGCACCACTATTGCAGCCTTTTTTGTGCACCACCATTGCCGCCTTTTTTGTGCACCACCATTGCAGCCTTTTTTGTGCACCACCATTGCAGCCTTTTTTGTACACCACTATTGCAGCCTTTGTTGTGCACCACCATTGCCGCCTTTTTTGTGCACCACCATTGCCGCCTTTTTTGTGCACCACCATTGCCGCCTTTTTTGTACACCACCATTGCAGCCTTTTTTGTACACCACTATTGCAGCCTTTTTTGTGCACCACCATTGCCGCCTTTTTTGTACACCACCATTGCAGCCTTTTTTGTGCACTACTATTGCAGCCTTTTTTGTGCACCACCATTGCCGCCTTTTTTGTGCACCACCATTGCAGCCTTTTTTGTGCACCACCATTGCAGCCTTTTTTGTACACCACTATTGCAGCCTTTTTTGTGCACCACCATTTCCGCCTTTTTTGTGCACCACCATTGCCGCCTTTTTTGTACACCACCATTGCAGAATTTTTTGTGCACCACCATTGCAGCCTTTTTTGTGCACCACCATTGCAGCCTTTTTTGTACACCACCATTGCAGCCTTTTTTGTACACCACTATTGCAGCCTTTTTTGTGCACCACCATTGCAGCCTTTTTTGTACACCACCATTGCAGCCTTTTTTGTACACCACCATTGCAGCCTTTTTTGTACACCACTATTGCCGCCTTTTTTGTGCACCACCATTGCCGCCTTTTTTGTGCACCACCATTGCCGCCTTTTTTGTACACCACCATTGCAGCCTTTTTTGTGCACCACCATTGCAGCCTTTTTTGTACACCACTATTGCAGCCTTTTTTGTGCACCACCATTGCCGCCTTTTTGTACACCACCATTGCCGCCTTTCATATTCGCTTCGTTATCATATCCTTGGTCTCTGCAGTTCTGAAAACATAAATTCAGATCTTCAAGCTTTTTTAAGCTTCCGCGAGACTTTAACCATTGCTGTTGTCGACAGTTATAAATCCAACAAAATATTCATTGATTTCTTCCTGTGCACTCACGATGTTGCATATTCACAAAATCATAGTCATTTGCTCTTGGTGACTCGCATCAGCTGTGCAGTCCAAAATGATGGAATAATATTTATAATTTTTTTCAAGGCAGCATCACCGATCAGATTAATTACCTCATTTTGAATTCTTTTGCCCTAGTAATGATCATGAATTTCTTCGTTTTTTATACATCGTAAATGATCTTCTAGCCATGAATCGTACTTTCCTAACCAATCCTCCCAAATTCCCATTGTTTGGTTGAAACAATCGATCCACAATGCCACGAAGTGCTAAATTCCGTACTGCAAGAAACTGCACAATTGAAATGATTCTTTGTAAAACATTGTTCCAGTGCTGAGTCTATTTTTGCATAAGTTTTTGTGTTTCCTTGTCAATTGTCTTTACTTCTCTCAACCGATTTTCAAGTTCAATCCATTTTGTGTGTTAGTGAAAAAAAGTGTGTTTGTGTAGTGAAATAGAGAATTCTTTGTATTATTTTGCTGATTTGTTTTTATTTAATGCACATTTTCTCATTTTGTTTTATGCATAATTAGCATTATGTCATAATACTGTAGATAAATTTTGTTCCAGATTCCTGCAAGGCCCCCATCAATCGGAGGACCTAGGCAAATGACTAGTTTGCCTATGCCTAAACCCGGCCCTGCTGGGAAGATACTACACCACTGTTTCTGAATTGAGCATTGAAAGATAGTACATAAGGCTAAAATAGTATAGTAGACTGAATTGAGCATCAAAAGTAGTACAATTAATAGAAGTAATAGTATAGTTTCGGCTTCAGGTGGTGGTGCTTTTTTTTTTACCTGATTACACAATGTGTTCAAAATATATATATTACTCTATTATAAAAACATTCTTCAGATTGTTTTTTAAAAAATGTTTACTAAAATTCTTTGCAAACATTTTGTTTACTTTGAGATGGCTGAATACTAGAATAGATGTTTTAGATAAGAACATTTATGAGAAGTGCTAATTTATGAGAAGTGCTAATTTATGAGAAGTGCTAATCATGACAGCCTGATTAGATAAGGAAAATAATCAGACATGGCTTCACAACCACAAGTTGATTTATGGCCGACCACAAAAATAAAAGATGGACTGATTGGAATTAAAATGCTACAAAATATTTGGGTCTTATTTTAGAAGATTCATAGCCTTAAAATATTCAGTATAAATCTTTAGTAGTTTTAATTTTGTATTGTGTTCAAATAGGAGAAAACAGTTGTTTTCTTTATACAGGTTTTTTAGGATTAAAAAAAATTGCAATCACGACTCAAATTAGGATCAACTAAAATGTTTTGTAAGAAGTTATAAACTGTTGCAAATCAAACAGGTACTGACTATGGCATACTCTTGAACCACGTTATCATAAATTATCAGCTGTGACGAATCCAACAGACACTAACATCAACACAAACTTGAAACCCAAAAACTTTGTAACAAATTACCAGCTATTGCAAGTATCTAACACGAATGATGATTTTCTTTTTTTTACTGTAATGGTGATTTCAGGTTAAACTACAGTACATGCATGGGGTACAAAATAGCTTGTTTCGTTTAATCCTGTTAAGACTCAGCTCGTATCTTTCAACCGTAGGCGTGTCTCTTTTCTTCCTAATATTCTCATGGATGGCTCTGCTCTTGAGGAGAAACTGACTCTGAAGCTTCTTGGTCTTTCTTGGAGTTCATCTATTAGATCCATTGTTCTTTCTGCTTCTTGTGAAGTCAGTTCTCCTTATCGCTCAAAACACTTTTTCACACTTGAGGCTATTCTCTATCTCTACAAATCTACTATTAGACCATTTATGGAGTACTGTTGTCATATTTGGGCTGGTAAATCTCTGTATCATTTGAAGGTTCTTGATAAGGTGCAGAAACTTATCTGCAATTTTATTGGCCCTACCCTTTCTTCTTCTCTACACACCCTCTCTCTCACAGACGTGATGCTGCTAGTCTCAGTCTTTTCTATAAATACTATTATGGCATGTGTTCTTCAAAATTATGTGATCTATTCCCTGCTTCTTTTGTTCCAGTTCATTTGACTCGTTGGTCTAGTGGTCTCCATCAATTCGCTGTTTTGATACCTTATTGTAATACAGCTTCCCATTCCAGTAGCTTCTTTCCAAGAACCGCAGACTTGTGAAACTCTCTTCCTGTTGACTGTTTTCCTCCTACCTATAATCTTGGCCTTTTCAAGACTACGGTCAATAGGCATCTCCTGTCTTTGTGATAATCATTTTTGTCCTTGTTTAGCTCCTTACATCAAGTGGCTTCATGCCTTGTCTGGAGTGATTTCCATAAAAAATTTAAAAAATAAAAAATAATAACAACAGTTTTCTTTTTCATACAGACTATAATAAACCGAAACTTGTCTAATTCAAAGAATTATAAATCAAAAAAATAGATTTCTCTATAAAAGTTGACAGATGATGATGTTCAAATATCAACCCTAAAGTAGTATGTAAATATTCACAGTTTTTTTAATCCCATGATAAAGCGTATGAATTCTTTCGCAACATGTCTCATTTCAACTTTGTCTTTTTGCTGCTGATTCTTTACTCTGAATGCTCATTGTCTTGAACTAAGGCCATACCTATAACAGGCCGAGAGATCTAACATCTGGGATCTTTTACTGGAGGCAAGATTTCCAGTCAGTCAGCAGATATCCTTTTAGCTGTTAACACTTCATTCTCATTACTCCAAGAAATTTCATTCAAATTTATTAGAATCTGAAATTACATTTGGATTATAAGTTTATGAGTATACTGTAAAAAGTCAAAATTGAATTTTAGTGAGAAACATTTTTTGCTATTACTAATTAATTTTTTAAAAACACAGTAGCTCATACTGTTCTAATTTCTTAAACTAAATTTGCTCGTTAGTTTTACATATTTTATGTAAAAATTTGATGTTGTAATCTTAAAGATATTCTTTTCATATTGACAACCTCGTTGATTCAAGAAATACCAATTTTGACCTACCTCAGCTGACCCAGTTCCTCAGCCTGAGCCCCAATCACTGCTCAGCCCTGAACCTCACCTGGCTGATTCCCCTGCGGTTTCCCCATCCAGACCACCAGCTTCTACCAACCCACAAAGCCGTGTTCCCTTAGCGCAACCTTTTAAGAAGCTGCCTCGGGCCCTGTCCAGACTACTCCCCCACAACAGTGCCGGGCATCAAGAAATGCAACCCCTACGGCCTAGACGGGATCCAACCATACAACCGACTTAGAATATCAGTCCTACATGAACTGATGAACTTTCTGCAATCTAACTTATTTCATTAACAAAAATTCCAGCAATTATTGTTCGATCACTGTAATTTTGACTTTGTTTCTCATAAGGAACTTTTCCATATTTGCTGCTTCTTCCTGACTAAACTAGCATATCAGATTTTCAGTTCTTGCCACTCAATAATCGCGCCAAAGACTTAAGGGGGCGTATAGGATTGTAGTTTATTGGAGTGCTACCTAATGTCCCTTATTAGTAATTCCATGTTTCTCTTTTGTTATTCAGGTTTGCAAATGGACTAATCAGACATTGTAATTGACAAAGAGTAATTCATGCCTGCTCATTTATCCCTCTCTGTCTGAATGTATGTCTGCAGTTAGCTGCTATTGAACGTGGTTGTGACATTATTATTGCTATGTAAATTAATTAACTAAAGCACAATATGTAAACGAAAGAACACGTGCATATTAATATATGGACTAGCAAATGTCGGTCACATATTTTGCTATGCTACCGCGTCACCTGGTGTACACCTGTTACAAAAGAATCAAAAGTTTACGGCAGCGCCTCTGGTGTACAAACGAATCGAAGTTTAAGGATGCCCCTCTGGTGTACAAAAGAATCGAAAGTTTACAGAAGCACCTCTGGTGTACAAAAGAATCGAAAGTTTACGAACGCGCCTCTGGTATACAAAAGAATCAAAAGTTTACAAAAGCACCTCTGGTGTACAAAAGAATCGAAAGTTTACAGAAGCACCTCTGGTGTACAAAAGAATCGAAAGTTTACGAACGCGCCTCTGGTGTACAAAAGAATCAAAAGTTTACGAACACGCCTCTGGTGTACAAAAGAATCATAGTTTATTGAAAGTTTCCGGACGCGCCTCTGGTGTATAAAAGAATCGAAAGTTTACCTACACAATTAAATAACTACGGACGCACCTCTGGTGTACAAAAGAATCGAACGTATAAGTTCTTCATCACGTTATAGTAAGAAGAATTCAGATAAGACAGATTCTTGAAATGGAGGTTCATTGAGAGAAAAATATTATGGAATCACAAGTACAATTTACACTTAATTATAAAGGAGAGAGACAGTTATATTAACATAAGTAACATAGACAGACAGATTGGCACCGAGTACCACGTGCAATTGTCAACAGTTTTGTCGTTGTTAAGATATTTTGTCAGTAACCGTTCACTTCAAACTCCCAAACCAGTCTCCCAAAAATCTAACAATTTCTTCTCACTTTCGTCCCACGTGACGTCACATCCGAGAGCTTCACTCTGCATATTGTTCTGAGCCTTAGCTCCGTCTGACCTCACTTTGTTGCTTTTGAAATTTATCAGCGACTCATTTTGTTGTCGGATTTATCAATCGTTGGCCGGTCATGATTTCCCTGATCCCCCTGTTTCCTGTCCCCTTCTATGTTGTTAACACGACGAGTAAATCATTATTTTACACACAGCAAAGTCATTTGTGATTGTACTCATCCACATGTGCTAAAATCTACACTAGCAGATCTACACATCCATTATTCAACATCTGTGTTTCTTACAGACAGCTGTAAAATGAAAAAGGGCTTTAACGAATCAAAACGAATTATTTATTTTAAATCTTCATTAAAAAATAATTATTTAAACGTTTAAACCTTTTTTTAAATACATTCTTCACTGAGATATTCGTTGTTTAATTTATTTTGGTTTTATGAAACGAAGAAAATCTATTTTAAAATAAATAAATTTCGTTTCTTTACGTTCTAATATATTTCAGTTATTTTATGGACCTAACCGATAAGTGTTACTAGTGACCTTATATGGAACCGAAAGAAGATTTTAATGGTGTCTTTAGATTCTGTGAAAAATGTCAACTTTATTGAACCTTATTTGAATGTACTAACTGTTAACATATCGATTTCTATAACACACAAATAAGAATCGACTTTTATAGAGAGAGAAAGATATTGTTTTTATCCTTAGTTGTAACTTGTCTATATTGATGTTTCTTTCTTGTTTTATTTATGCACTGATTGTGTGAGTTTTTTTGTACTTCTGTTCACTCTTTGAATTCCTGTTAAGCTGAGATTGCACAGTTTCCTTGTTGCAACTCTTATCAACACTTCACAAATCAATTGTGTTTGAGAGAGAATTTAAATTTCATCTGATTTTATTTCATTTAAAAGTTTTTCCTAAAAATGAACATGCTGCAAGTGTTTATCAAAATTAACCTCGTAAAACAATAGTCCTTCCTTCGTAAGTAACAATTGTATTTGCAAGGCGATTGTTACTTTATCAGTAGAGAGAAAAACACACATTGATATAGAAGCCAGCTCTCCATGTAGTCTATTGACATCATTTTTTAGCATAAGGACTCATATGACATCCACTTGTGACAAGAGTTATTTGAGGCTTATTTGGAGTTTATTTTAAGGCATCAGAGGTCACTAGAGATCAAATAGTAAAAATGACTAGACAAGCAATTTTTATATCAGAATTTTCTTTTCGAAATAGCATAAAGATCTATTATAAGAAAAATAAATTTGCGCAAATGTCATCATTTATGATGTTGTATGCCGAATAAAAAATGATGACAAGTTTGATATTTTTATGTTTGTCTGAAAAATTTGCAATTTATGAAGAAACTATTATTTTAGTAATTTCTATCCGTTTTAAAAGAGTTAGTATTAGATCATATGGAGAAAAACTGTTAAAAAAAATAAATAACAAAAATATATTCTATGATTTTAGTAATTTCTATTCGTTTTCAGAGAGTTGATATAAGACAATATGGAGAAAAACTGTAGAAATAAAATAACAAAAATATATTCTATTATTTTAGTAATTTCTATTCGTTACAAAATAGTTGATATAAGATAATATAGACTAACCTGTAAAAATGTTAAAATAAAAAATTTTAAAAATATTTTCTATTATTTTAGTAATTTCTATTAGTTTCATAAGAGTTGATATAAGACAATATGAAGAAAAACTGTTGAAATAAAATAACTAAAGTATATGTTATTCTTTTAGTATTTTCTATTCGTTATAAGACAATATGAAGAAAAACTGTGGAAATAAAATAACAAAGTATATGTTATTCTTTTTGTAATTTCTATTCGTTATAAGACAATATGAAGAAAAACTGTGAAAAATAAAATAACAAAAGTATATTCTATTATTTTAGTAATTTCTATTCGTTATAAGACAATATGAAGAAAAACTGTAGAAAATAAAATAACAAAAGTGTATGTTATTCTTTTTGTAATTTCTATTCGTTATAAGACAATATGGAGAAAAACTGTGGAAAATAAAATAACAAAAGTATATTCTATTATTTTAGTAATTTCTATTCGTTATAAGACAATATGAAAAAAAACTGTAGAAAATAAAATAACAAAAGTATATGTTATTCTTTTAGTAATTTCTATTCGTTATAAGACAATATGAAGAAAAACTGTGGAAATAAAATAACAAAGTATATGTTATTCTTTTTGTAATTTCTATTCGTTATAAGACAATATGAAGAAAAACTGTGGACAATAAAATAACAAAAGTATATGTTATTCTTTTAGTAATTTCTATTCGTTATAGACAATATGAAGAAAAACTGAAGAAATAAAATAACAAAAGTATATTCTATTATTTTAGTAATTTCTATTCGTTATAAGACAATATGGAGAAAAACTGTGGAAAATAAAATAACAAAAGTATATGTTATTCTTTTTGTAATTTCTATTCGTTATAAGACAATATGAAGAAAAACTATGGAAATAAAATAACAAAAGTATATGTTTTTCTTTTAGAACTTTCTATTCGTTATAAGATAATATGGAAAAAACTGTGGAAAATAAAATAACAAAAGTATATGTTATTCTTTTAGTAATTTCTATTCGTAAAAAGACAATATAAAGAAAAACTGTGGACAATAAAATAACAAAAGTATATGTTATTCTTTTAGTAATTTCTATTCGTAAAAAGACAATATAAAGAAAAACTGTGGAAAATAAAATAACAAAAGTATATGTTATTCCTTTAGTAATTTCTATTCGTTATAAGACAATATGAAGAAAAACTGTGGAAATAAAATAACAAAAGTATATGTTATTCTTTTAGTAATTTCTATTCGTTATAAGACAATATGAAGAAAAACTGTGGAAAATAAAATAACAAAAGTATATGTTATTCTTTCAGTAATTTCTATTCGTTATAAGACAATATGAAGAAAAACTGTGGAAATAAAATAACAAAAGTATATGTTATTCTTTTAGTAATTTCTATTCGTTATAAGACAATATGAAGAAAAACTGTGGAAATAAAATAACAAAAGTATATGTTATTCTTTTAGTAATTTCTATTTGTTATAAGACAATATGAAGAAAAACTGTGGAAATAAAATAACAAAAGTATATGTTATTCTTTTAGTAATTTCTATTCGTTATAAGACAATATGAAGAAAAACTGTGGAAATAAAATAACAAAAGTATATGTTATTCTTTTAGTAATTTCTATTCGTTATAAGACAATATGAAGAAAAACTGTGGAAATAAAATAACAAAAGTATATGTTATTCTTTTAGTAATTTCTATTCGTAAAAAGACAATATAAAGAAAAACTGTGGACAATAAAATAACAAAAGTATATGTTATTCTTTCAGTAATTTCTATTCGTTATAAGACAATATGGAGAAAAACTGTGGAAATAAAATAACAAAAGTATATGTTATTCTTTTAGTAATTTCTATTCGTAAAAAGACAATATAAAGAAAAACTGTGGACAATAAAATAACAAAAGTATATGTTATTCTTTTAGTAATTTCTATTCGTTATAAGATAATATGGAAAAAACTGTGGAAAATAAAATAACAAAAGTATATTCTATTATTTTATTAATTTCTATTCGTTATAAGACAATATGAAGAAAAAATGTGGACAATAAAATAACAAAAGTATATGTTATTCTTTTAGTAATTTCTATTCGTTATAAGACAATATGAAGAAAAACTGTGGAAATAAAATAACAAAAGTATATGTTATTCTTTTAGTAATTTCTATTCGTTATAAGACAATATGAAGAAAAACTGTGGAAATAAAATAACAAAAGTATATGTTATTCTTTCAGTAATTTCTATTCGTTATAAGACAATATGAAGAAAAACTGTGGAAATAAAATAACAAAAGTATATGTTATTCTTTTAGTAATTTCTATTCGTTATAAGACAATATGAAGAAAAACTGTGGAAAATAAAATAACAAAAGTATATGTTATTCTTTCAGTAATTTCTATTCGTTATAAGACAATATGAAGAAAAACTGTGGAAATAAAATAACAAAAGTATATGTTATTCTTTTAGTAATTTCTATTCGTTATAAGACAATATGAAGAAAAACTGTGGAAATAAAATAACAAAAGTATATGTTATTCTTTTAGTAATTTCTATTTGTTATAAGACAATATGAAGAAAAACTGTGGAAATAAAATAACAAAAATATATTCTGTTATTTTAGTAATTTCTATTCGTTTTAAAAGAGTTGATATAAGACAATATGGAGAAAAACTGGGAAAAATAAAATTACAAAAATATATTCTATTATTTTAGTAATTACTATTCGTTTTAAGAGAGTTGATATGAGACAATATAGGGAACAACTGTTGAACATAAATAAAACAAAAAAAATACTATTATTTTAGTAATTTCTATTCGTTTTTAAATAGTTAGTATTAGATAATATGGAGAAAAACTGTTAAAAATAAATAACAAAAATATATTTTATTATTTTAGTAATTTCCATTTGTTTTAAAAGAGTTTATATAAGACAATATGGACTAAACTGTAAAAATTTTAAAGTTAAAAAAAAATATATATTTTCTATTATTTTAGTAATTTCTATTTGTTTCAAGAGAGTTGATATAAGGAAAATCCTCGAATGCAGAAACCAACCCGGATAAGGTACGAATGGTAACCAGTCACATGGAAGTTACAATAGGAAGAAAACAAAACCACAGGAATAGCACTACCACACAAACAAAGAACAGAAACTGCAATAAATATCCTAACACCCCCCCCCCCCATAAAATGATGGCGCCGGCCTTGGCTGACACGACACAAAATAGTCATAGAGGGTCAAAGAGAATGAGAAGACCGAGGAAGGGACAGCACAAACCAGACCTCCACTGGAAGAGTGTGTAGAGTGCTGGGAACTTGGGGAGGCTTATTGTCACCCAAATCCCAGGGGGGAAACAATGGTCGTTGCCAGTGAGAAATTAATGGTAGGCGGCTGTTGCGATACTGCAAAGTCATTTATGGTGGTGATCGAAAAGAGGTGGAGAGTACTGGAAATCTTGGGAGGCTTGCTGTCACTCAGACTCCAGTGAACACCACTGGTTGTTGTTGGTGAGCAATCACTGACGATGACTTGTGTGATAACTCCTAGTGAGCAGAAATAATAATTAATAATAAAGTTGAATTATGAAACAGGACAAAACAAAACTACCATCCTTAAGGAATGAAAGTAAAATCAGAAACAGAAGAAGTTAACAGACTCCTCACACATTCTAACAGACATTATTATTAATATAAGCGACCTAATTTATGCTGGGACCTAATCTGTAATCACAAGGCTAAACATAGAAGCAAAACCTCACCAAAAGAATGGACTAACAAAGCCAGGATAGGAAGCTATACTGGAATATCAAAACAATGGACTAAAAACAGAAACCAAAGCGGTGAATCAAGTCAAAGAGAACAGAAAACAACAGAAGAGGAAAGACAACGAAGAAGAAAAACTAACCAAGAAACAAGAAGAGTTAAAGCAAATGATACTGGCAACGAAAGGAGACTGTGACGATGCAGATACAAACAAAATCGGACTTTTGCAAACAATGAAAGACATTTTTACCAAAACGTAAATGGAGGAAGGGCAAAATCAAAGCAAACGGACCCATCATAAACAAGACCCTTCTGGAGCAATATATGGGGAAAACGATAAGATCGAATGCCGAGTGGCTGAAAAACATTAAGAAAGATCTTCAGGAAATTGAAGAAGGAACAGAAATCGAAATTAATGAAAAAACTCTCAAAACGACTTTAAGAAAAATGGCAAACTAGAAAGCACTTGGTGATGCAGTATACATGGAGTGTGGTTTAAAGAAATTTACAAGCCTATGTACTTGAAAGACTAGCACAAAACATAAGGATATGTATATGCAAAGCAGACATAGCGGAGTGAATGACTAAAGTTTAATTTTAAACCATAGAAAGAAGGGAACGATCTGAAGCAACTACAGACCGATAACCTGCCTACCAACCATGTGGAAAATCTTAATGGTACAACAAAGGAATAAATACTTGGGCAGTATCCCTAGTAAGATACCCCATAAACCGGACAAGTGAAGAACTCAGACACATGGATCTCAGAACAAGAAAATTAGTGACTATGCACAAAGCACTGTACACGAAGTATGATACTGACCGACTCTGTGTAAAAAGAAAGAATGAAAAAGAGGACTAGTAAACATTGAAGACTGCATGGACGATGCAATAAAAGGACTGGAAAAATATATAACACAAAATACAGAAAGGCTGATTACCACCGCCAAGGTGAAGAATGCAGAGAACAGCAAAATGGCAAACAAAATGGTGAGAAAAGTAAAATAGGAAGTGAAAAAGCTACATGAACGATTTATTAGAATGACCAAAGTAATAGTGCACACAAACATAAAAATCAAGATAAACAAGACCCAGGAAAACAGAAAAGGTTGACACTGTAGAGAATGAGAGAAAATAGTAAATCACAGGATGTGAATGCAACAAATTAGCCCCAAAAGAATATAAGAACAAACTGGGTTGGGAAGATAGTTCGCTTGGAACTGTTAAAACAACTGCATTTTGAACATCTATGCAAATGATACAAGCACAAAGTACAACCAGTATTTGAAAAATGAATAACATAAAATCCTGTGGGGCATGAAAATACACACCGACAAACTCATCCAAGCAAAAAGATCAGATATTGCAATAGTTAACAAGTAGGAAAAACCTGGCAAATAGTAGTTTTTGCTGTCCCAGCAGAAAACAAGGTGAAGATCAAGGAAACAAAAAAATTATGAAAATACATAAAGTTTGTAAAAGAACTGAAGGGAATATAGAACATGAGAAAAACACAGTAATACCAATAATCGTAGGAGCACTAGGAACAATTTCAAAAAGCCTGGCAAAATAGATTAGGAGAAATTGGAGCAAAATGAGAATGACACTACACAAAATGCAGTACTGATGAAAACAACTGAAATATTAAGAAAAATCCTCGAGTGCAGAAGCCAACTACATAACCAAGTAGCACCATCCAACAACACATAAGTTTAAATAGAATAGTGCTACGTAAACACAACCCCAAAAGTTATAGAAAGAACATTACACAAAACCAAGGAATGGAAACTGCCAGAAATGTAAAAACAATTCCATAATCTGACCCCTCTGCCCCCCCCCCCAAAAATGTGTTGACATCAGCATTGGTTGATACCACACAAAATTGTTATGAAGGATCAAGGGGGGTGGAATGATTGAGGCGAAAGAGAGCACCATTCAGACTTCCACTGGCAGAGCACATAGAGTACTATAATTCTGAGGAGGTTTATTGCCACTCAAATTCCATTATCCGTTATCAAATTCTGGCCATTATCAGTGAGAAATCAATGGTAAACAGCTGTTGCGAGAACGCAACGTGATTTGTAATGGGTATCAAAAGAAGCAGAGAGTACTGGAAATCTGTGGAGACTTGTTGTCACTCGGACTCCAGAAAACACCACCTGTTTTTGACAGTGAGCTGATAATAGCTCATGTGAGAAACCCTAGTGTAAGTAAATAATAATAATAATAGGAAACTGAAATTGCCAAAGTAGATATATAAGAACAAAATACACAAGAACATGGTGGAACCAACATCGGTTGGTACCACAGAAAATGGTCATGAAGAGTCTGAGACCAAGGAGAAAAGGCACCATTCAGAACTCGATTGGAAGGGCATGGAGAGAACTGGAATCCCAAGGGGCTTATTGCCATTCAAATTCTAGTGAGAATTCAACGCAAAGTTTTTTGCAATGGTGATTGAAAGAAGTGGAGCGTACTGGAAATCTGGAGAGACTTGTTGTCACTCAGACTCCAGGGAACCCCACCTGTTTTTACCAGTGAATGATCACTAGTAATGGCTCATATGAGAATTCCTAGAGAGTAAAAAATAATAATACAGTTGTATGTAAATTCCTACCTACAGCAGATGTAATGTTTTGTATACTTTCCAACAGGTAAGATACAACAACGACAATGATAGCATACTCTCTTCAGAGAGCTTCCCCACATGATTGAGAACAGAACTTCTGCTCAGGAGGCGGTTGTTCCATTGTGTCAATACATGTGTGGATTAGCAGGTTATACTGAAGTACTTGCTTAAGGCATTTTCATTTTATTTGTTTTTGTTTTTTGCAAGTAGGGGTTGCCGTCCTCCCACATCCAGTGTCTGGTATTCTCAAATGAGTCTGGTACTGGCCAAGCTCAATGTCGCCTAATTTCGGTGATCTAACGAGAAGCGGTGTGTCAATGTGATTATGACGTATATACAAGTAAGATAAGCTCTGCTATATTCCTCACAGCTACTTCCATTTTATTTAAAACTTTCTTTTCACTTTTTTACCTCTTTTATTAGAAAGTTCAAATTATACTGATTGCATGACACTCTCTTCATATTCACTAGGAAGATGTGAGCGGCCTATTCTGCATATTACAAGTCATATCTACAATTAAAATGAAGTGTATGTCTGTGTGTCAGCTTCAGACTTAGAAATTACCATGTGAAGTTCAATCTAACTAGGCATTCAAATAACCTATGACCCGGGAAGGTTCAATGGCTATGTAAAGTTGACCTACCAACCATGAAGGTCATGAAAGATAGAAAAAGGCAAGATCAAGATGGCCATTTCTCATGGAAATGAATTTCCAATAAAAATCTAAAAATTATAGAGTGAGAGATGAAATCAGAATCCATCTTGTTTTTATGATGAAAATGTGAGGTCTGTGTTTGTGCTAAGTTATAACTCAGCAAAAACAACATTTAAAAGAGACACATTGAATAAATTTGATATTACTTAGATAATTATTTAAACAAAAAAGGTAAAGAAAAAAATCTCATTTAAAGTTTGAAAGACAATCTTGCAAACCAAAATTTTAAAAAAGAAAGCGACTATAATTTACACATTGAAGTGCAGCTTAAAACTCCTCATAGATTAGAAGTTTCTCTGAGAAAGATTGAGGAAAATTGTAGATGAATTTCATTTTTTCTGTCTAAATGAATAAATGCGAAAATTAGGCCCATTTCTCGCACAAACGGTAAAGTCAAAACGCCTTATTTGAAGTTAATTCCACTTTACACAATAGACGCACCATCTTTTTTATATACTGCCTATGTATATGCGATATCAATCGTAAGATTAACTAATTTGCATATTGCTTTAAAAAAGGGCATTTTATTAATTAACTATTATTTGTACTGTTTCACAATGTTGTTTTATTTCCTGGACAAATATTAAGCATTTATGTTCAAATGTTCCTTTTTATAGAAGGAGCGACTTTATTTTCAACAAGTTGCGATCTTCTAAATTGCAAGTGAAAAAGCAAATTGATTTCTTCTTTCTTTTCCTTTCTTTATGGAACGAACCGGTAATACCTGGTGCGGTATTATCCCTGGGCGGGCTATGCCAGCTTCCTCCAAAGGAAAAAGTTTAGAGGGAATATCAAATTCACAAGCGGCCCCCAAACGCATGTATATCCAGGTTATGGGAAGATGACACACAGTGTCTAGCATTCACAAATGGTCACCCATCTGGTACTGCCCAGGCTTCACGTCACTTAACTTCGATGATCTAATGAGAGCCGGTGTGTCAACGCAACTATTCCGTACTTTCTTTACGGTCACATTTAAAAGATAAATAAATTGTATCGATGAATACATAAAAAAGATTTTGTTTCGTTTTTACAACAAAGTTATGAATGAAATGTTTATTATTTCAAATGAATGTTTAAAGTATTTCAAATAGCAAACTTTGTGAAGCGATAGTGAGCCGGCAAAGTCAGTCAGTTTATGAATAATCGTTTAAAAATGTATGTGAGAGAGAGAGAGAGAGAGAGAGAGAGAGAGACAGAAAAAACGAGAGAGACAGAAAAAGAGAGAGAAGCAGAAATAGAGAGAGGGGGAGTGATTTAACACTGGTCTTTAATCTATTTGTTGAAAGCTGATTGGTTGAACATATCATGATGAGTGTCGAAAATTTAAGAAACTTGAGATAATGTAAAGACTTAGATTGGAGAAACCCACCAGTTGTTAAGCGATGACCATGAGAAATTCGATCCAATCCACTCTGCTTAAAGATGGGGAAGACAAGTTTCCAATTAGTCACATTCTTTGACCATCTGTCATCAAAGCGACATTCCAACGAACTTGGTAAATAAACAACAAATTTTCATGTTTTTCCTGAATATTTTGGGGGGTTTGTTAAAGTGTGCGTCTCCTTCGAACTGGAGCCATCATCCGTGCTACAATAATGCCGGTGAAATGTTTCCTTCTTCTAAACTTACCTTTCTATTGAAAAGTGAACCACATTATTAAAGACGAAAAGAATTGTTCTTTTGTGGTCAAAGGCAAGTTTTGATCATCTGATCATAAGTAAAGCAAGAAAAATTTCACAGCATTTCAATATGTTTCAGAAATTGAATACAAAATAACACTTCGGTGTTTACGTAAATGTTACCAAGGTAATATATATATATATATATATATATATATATATATATATATATATATATATATATATAGCTGTTGGATCCTCATACGTCGTAATCGACGGGAGAGTCCATCATATATATATATATATATATATATATATAGAGAGAGAGAGAGAGAGAGAGAGAGAGAGAGAGAAAGATGTGAGTTTTTATAGAAAATATATATTTATAATCCCTGAAATTATTTCAAATTGCAAGCTCAATGAGGTTGTGTTAAAAGCTACAGAGCATATTTACTTTTTAGTTATATATAAAGAAAAATTAAATCAATTACAATAATTTTGTATTTATTTTTTTATTTATTTTTCTCAATTTTCTCATTTTCCGACTTCAACGAATACCTGTATTATATTGACTAAGCTATGAAACGCACGTAAGATATTAAAAAATTAAAAATAGGAAAAAATAAATATAAATTTTGTTTATAAGACAAAGGAAAAATACAGCTATTCATTAAAGTCGGAAAATGAGGAAATTGAGAAGAATAAATAAATAAAAGATAAATAAAAATTATGGTAATAGAATGATTTTTTTCTTTGGTCATTATAATATACTTAAAAAGTATATATATATATATATATATATATATATATATATATATATATATATATATATATATTAGTAGTATGTTTAAGAAGGCAAAGTGCCGGGTAGGTTGTAAGCTGAAAGGAACAGTAATAGTAAATCGAAATGGGACTTACTATTATTTTTTTCTTAAAATCTTACATAATAGCAAGTGTGGTGTTAGCTGTTTGTGTGTTGTCCGGATGATTATTAAAAATCATTTATTTAATATTTCGGGAAAAAACTTCTATTCCCAGCAATGCTTCAAGCAAACTACCATTCTCTCTTTCTCTCTCTCTCTCTCTCTCTCTCTCTCTCTCTCTCTCTCTCTCTATATATATATATATATATATATATATATATATATATATATATATATATATATATATATAGTAAGTTATGAAAATATATTTATGGGAATTAAGCTATTAAGCTACACAGACTTCCTCGTTTCATCTCCCATAGAGAATTATCAGACTAAAATGCATCTATATAAATATATATATATATATATATATATATATATATATATATATATATATATATATATATATATATATATATATGCAAATTACCATATCACACTGTAATCTTAAGGTAATGTCTGTTCTTGTATTCCTTTTGGGCTAGCTTGCTGCATTCACTTATTATATGATTTATCGTTTTGTCTCTTTGTCCACACAATCGGCATTTGCTGTTTTCCTGGGTTTTATCTATCTTTGCTTTAATAAAGTTTATCCTAATCGCATTGTTCTGTGCGGCCGTCAGTCGAGATTCCGTTTCTCTGTTCAAGTGTCCTTTTCTTAGCCATGCCCAGCTGTTTTCATTGGCTTCATCGCTTGTGAGTCTTATAAAGCGTCCATGTAGTTGTTTTTCTTCCCACTTTTCCTTTCTTGTCTTTTTGTTTCTGGTTTCAGTGCTTCCGGAGTTGTTTGTTGGGCTGGTGTCTCTTGCTGTGGTGATCAGTCTTTCCGTGTTCTGGGTTACATATTTCTCCAGCTCTTTTTTGGTGTCTTCCACACAGTCTTCTATACTTACCAGTCCTCTACCTCCTTCATTTCTTTTCATGTAGAGTCTATCCGTATCGTCTTTTGGGTGCAATGCATTGTGCATAGTCATTAGTTTTCTAGTCCTCTGGTCAAGGTGCCTGAGTTCTTCTTTGGTCCAGCCTATGAATGGTCCAGAGTATCTTATTAGTGATACAGCCCATGTGTTTATCCCTTTTACTAGGTTTCTGCTATATAGTTTAGTTTCTAGGAGTTTCCTTGTTCTTCGTAGATATTCTTTTCCAATCTTCTCTTTCATTTCTGTATATTTGATTGTGTCTGCTTCCAGAACTCCCAGGTATTTATAACTCTCTTCTTTTCCTAGCGCCCTCATCTCCTCTTGGTTGGGAAGTTCTATACCTTCTGTCGTCTCCAGTTTTCCTCTTTTAATCTCTAGCAGTGCACATTTTTCTATTCCAAACTCCATTTGGATATCCTGGCTGAATATCCTGGTTGTATTTATCAGCTTTTCTATTATTATTATTATTATTATTATTATTATTATTATTTTTATTATTATTATTATTTATTTATTTACTTATATATATATTAGTGAAATCAAAATTGAATTTTTTCTACATTTGGTTATTGGGGAAGTGGGCATTTGATCAGTGACACTGGAGAGCCATGGATTTTATAACTGTCCTGTTTTTAAATCTCCGAAACAGTTATATGGTAAACAGCTGATGATCCCCGTTTGATATTTTACAGTTTAACTTAAGGTCCCCTGTTTTTGTTTCACTGTTATATACGTGAATCCCTTTTTTTATTTGTAAATTTTCCAGCGGTAAGTTGGCTTATGCAAGTGCTAATTCTGCAATATTTTGGATTTAGTTGGTATCCCTGGGGATTTAAACTATGTTTCTTTCTTTGTTTAAAATGACTTAAAGCTTCTTTAGACTATATATATATATATATATATATTAGAAGAATACCCGTCCTAAGACGGATAAAATTAATTCCCCACACAACAGTTTTGTATTTTGCACCCTTTTTAAGTTTCCCTGATTAAAATCAAGATATAATGCTACTATACCTTATGTCTAAAATCCTTCCTGCCTTATTTTGATTCTAGAAAATGTCTAAAATTAAAGCTCAAAGGGGTCTTAAGAAGAAATTGAAATTTAGTGAATCTTGCTTAATTGGTTTCTAATAACGATGGATCAAATTTAATGTAAATCTGAATTATTTGAATTTTTAAATTGGAGGTTGTGTACATATTGTACCTCCTAAAACCTTTTTAAATATTCCAAAGAAATTGAAATTTTGGGAATATATTCATTAATTGATGGTTAATACCTTTTGTTATAATTTCACAAATATTGGAGGTATCTGAATTTTTACAAATAACTTCCATCCCCTTCTTAAATTAATAAATTAAACTAAATATAGCTCATATTACCCACCCTTATGCTTAGTAGCCGTGTTTCAAAATTCATAATGATCGGTTAATTAGTGTAAGAATGAATCCTGTACATGCAAATATATAAACACATACACATACCTAACTTTATATTGTAAGTAAAAATCTAACTTCATATAAATAGAAATATATTATATAGGATGTGTCACTCATTCTAACCAAATAAATGTTGATAAAATAATAATCATTTTTAATCCTTAGATGCTTTATTTTTTATATTGGTAAAATAAAAAATGTTATCAAGTAAAAAACATTTCGTTGGAGTCATATTAAAGTAGTATAAATGATGTTTGGAAAGAAAAAAAATTATTGAACAAAAATAAATGATGTTGCAAATGTGCAAGAAATAGCATAACATTTTACATGTCTAACAAAACACTACAATATATGCATCTAAAGATTCATAATACACTAGTGCTCTTCAAACTTTTTTTGTCGCGACCCCTTTTTGGAAAAAATTTTTTTTTGTGACCCACCAAAATTTTTTATAAATAAAAAATAAGTAATATTATTTAAAAAATTCCATAGTTATAATTTTGGCGACCCCTTTTCTATGGTTACGCGACTCCCCTGGGGGTCGCGACTCCCACTTTGAAGACCTCTGCAGAGAATCATAAAATAATTGTTACTTACCATTATAATGACCAGATTTAAAAGTTTAGACTCTTTAATTAGGCAGACGACACACCGACGACACACCGATGACATTCGCCCGTGACATCGAATATACTGATTACCTATTTAGCGGGTGTGCTGATGCAACATCATACTAATACTTACTCACACTTGCAAACAGGCTCGTTGCAGATGTGAAACAAGCTGCAGTTTGACATGTTTTCATTGAATATTATATTTAATAGGCATTTTGTTAGAATGTGTCATATTTGAAACAAAAAGCGTGTAAGGATTAAGTTATTATGTTATGTTAAATCTGTTTAAATTTATAAAACACATATCCAGTTAAAAAATCCTTTAGACTTACGTGAGATTCGAACTCAGGTATTGACATGGTAAAAATTACTGCCTTAGTGATGTGTACTCTGCCTATTCCTTTGTTGTCAACCAATCGCATATTTCTATTTGCATACGAACAGACAAACTCTTAAACAACCACAACCTTTTAATAGTATATAGATTATTGATTATAGACTTAATTCTGGGTTTATTTGATTTGAAATTTTTTTTAAGTGTTACTTGAGCTTCTTTTTAAATGACAGTTTTGGAGAATACATTTTTATCGAGCTTGATTGGGACCAAGATAAAGTGATTATGCCTCATGCATAATAATACTTGACAACACAGTTGTGTTGTCAAGTATTATTATGCATGAGACATAATCCTTTATCAGCAGATTGCCTCTTAGTTGAATCTATTGATAATCTTCATGCCCCTGTTGAAGGTAGGACATTATCAAAAGAAAGAATGACAAAATCTATCCATACAAAAGTAATTAATTTGTATTGACAACTTGTTAAGACAATCAAAAATACAATGACAATGAATGAGAGTTCAAAGAGTGCAAGAACGTTATTGGTGAAAGAAAGTGTTTTGTCTTGTAATGGGAAATTGAGTAGACATATTAATTTCGGCTGGTACCATGTGCGTTTCTGTGTGTAAAAATGTGTGTTTGTTTTGCCAAGGAGATAGTGTGTGTGCGAACTTGTGAGTGGTGTGTATTTGCTGTCGTTATATTTAATAGTTCGTGAAAATCTCTCATTATCTGTGTGCTACTTGCTGAGGGCCTTTCAGCTACAAGGAACCTAAGCTGAATGTGTTGTATGCACATATGTTTTCTGTGGAAGAAAAACAGGAATAGATAGAAAGAAAGCTGTGTGTTTGAGTGTTTATATTATGCACAAGTGAATATCTTCGCTTCTCTGGTTGGCTGAAATAAACTGCCGATTGGAGATTTTGTCTAATTGAGAGTTGACACATAAAAACAACATTCACTGCTTCTAATACTCCCTCCATCCGATCCTCTAAAATAAATGTAATTTCTGACGACTTTGCCCTGGAAGTGCTTTTGCAATGTTACGTCCCTCACTACATGACCTTCTTTCTCAATGAAGTGTCAGATATTTTAATAAACCATCTGTTGCTCCAAATCCAAAACAAAACCAAAAACAAACTAAAAAGTAACAATCTTTCTGCATCCTCGTCTTTTGCTCTTTGAATCAGAAATATTAAACTTTGGTTTCTGCTTTCTTGTTAATAAAAGATTCTATTGCTTGTTCATTCAGCCCCCCTCCCCCTCCCCCTCCCCCTCCCCCTCCTCCTCCTCCTCCTCCTCCTCCTCCTCTTCCAACATCCTCTTCTTATTTACGAAAAATCTTTTTTTCTCAATTTCTTCATATTTGAAGATTAGTGTTCCTGCGGGATGGAAAGAGAGAGAAATCTTCTTTTGTTTTTCATCTTTTATTTTTATTTTCTGTTCAATAATGATTAATTCTATTTTGCCAGATTCGGATTCGACAGAGAATAAATATTAAATACCAGCAGGGTTACCTGGCATTGCCCATCACATGCAACAGTGTGATATAATAAAGAGAAATAAAATCGAGCTATAAGGAGATAATGCTTGCCAGAAACCAGCTTTTTCTCATAAAAAAGTGGATTTTGACCCAAAAGCAAAGAACTCACATCGATGGGGGGGTGAGGGGGGGGGGGGCTCTAGCAATTTAAATGTGAATCTGTT
Source organism: Sepiola atlantica (assembly GCA_963556195.1). Lineage (NCBI taxonomy): Eukaryota > Metazoa > Mollusca > Cephalopoda > Sepiida > Sepiolidae > Sepiola > Sepiola atlantica. The sequence goes on along the minus strand of OY744546.1, from coordinate 34,266,422 downwards.
TTTTTTTTTCTGGATTAAAAAAGAAATGCAGAATTCCGCTAAAAATGGAGATCTCACATCCCTGATAAATCTATTAGGTCATCCCATAAGTTTTGTCCTTAATTTTTTTATTTTTTTTTATTTAAGTAGGAATACTGCCGCCATCTAAGTGAGTCAACTTACCTTTTATTGTACAAGTAGGTATCAAAAACCAGTTTAGTATACGGAAATGAGTAAATATATTGAAATTCTCTTCAGTTTGAACTTGTGACAGCTCATTTATTTTTAGGGTTATTTTGAAAAAATATTAGATATAAACTAAATTTAATCTGTTCTTTTTATAAATGTACAATTTTTCTCTTGTGTTTTTTTCCAGGTTACTTCAAACTAGGTAATTATTTTCAGTGATAGGCGATTTATTTTTTATGTTGATGTTTTTCAAGTTAATGTGCACATGTATATTGGTCTCTGGTCTCGGCCTTTTGGCTAAGATCAAAGTGTAGTATCTGTTCCGATGGATACTGCACCCCATAGACTGGTATTGTCTTGGCCTTCGGGGCTTGATTTACGCCGGTCTATGGGATTGTCCTGTGCAGTTCTAGGAGGTCCACCCTCCCAGGCTTTGCCTCCCCTCTTTGGGGAGGAGTAAGTTAATTGCTTACTGCTTGAGGCGCCCCTACCGGGGAATGCCGACGGGGCTGCCCAGGCAATTTTTGATGGTCAGAGTGCTCACCTCTCGGGCGCTGGCTTTTCAACCCCCACTTTCCGACCCGACCTTGGGTCACATCTTACTTGTGGGAGTAGGATAAAACTGGCCTTGTGCCTAACTCCTGGAGAGGAGTAAATAATACATGTATATTGGTCTCTGGTCTCGGCCTTTTGGCTAAGATCAAAGTGTAGTATCTGTTCCGATGGATACTGCACGCCTGTCCTGTGCAGTTCTAGGAGGTCCACCCTCCCAGGCTTCGCCTCCCCTCTTTGGGGAGGAGTAAGTTTATTGCTTACTGTCTGAGGCGCCCCTACCGGGGAATGCCGACGAGGCTGCCCAGGCAATTTTTAAATGGCCAGAGTGCTCACCTCTCGAGCGCTGGCTTTTAACCCCACTTGCTCGACCCGATCTTGGGTCACATCTTACTTGTGGGAGTAAGATAAAAACTGGCCTTGTGCCTAACTCCGCGAGGAGTAAATAAACATGTATATGAAAACAGTCCGATCTTTAAAAATAAGGGCCACTCCTCAATATGGTGGGCTTAATAAAAGGTTTTAAGTTATCTTTCACAAAATAAAATATTTTTTTGAAAATTTTAGTCAAGAAATTGTTGCTCTATTATCAAATTGTGTTTCGGTCGGTTTTACATGGTCCAAAATGAGCCACCAAAAAAATGTTGTATTATTTTTTAAGTTTTGCAAAGATCTGTGTCCACATTAAAAGTCTTTAGATATAATAAAAATAAAATGTTGGTTTCAGACATTTAGTACAAGACATAATATTTTGAATTAAAAATGCTGGAGAACTTTAAATCTTTTGATTTAAAAATGATGCATTTTATACACTTAGTGTATAAAATTAAATCCAGAAAGGACAGAATTTTTCATGCAAAAAGGCCACAATACAGCTATAATAAATAATGAAAACGGAAACAGTGTGATGATGATGATGATGATGATGATGATGATGATGATGATGATGATGATGATGATGATGATGATGATGATGATGATGATGATGATATGTTAATTATACATATCTGATGATATGTTAATTATACATATCAACTAGCCAATATCACCACAGTTTATAAAAAACATTTTACTTTTGAAATAATTATTTTTTATAAAAAATAGAAGAATATCCGTACCAATATGAGTAAAATTAATTCTTTGAAAAAAAACAGTTTTGCTCCACTTTTATATCGCCTTTCAAAGATTAAAATCAACATATAATTGTTATGATGTCGTACCTATGACGAACATTTGGACTCTTCCATTCTCAATAAATACTGGATGCATTACGTTACTCAGTGTTGCACAACTCCAGCCTGTCTAGTCTTTAATTAACTTCGGTTGATTGAGGACTTTGAGATGGGGTAATACCAGTCAAGGATTCGCTCTCAACAATCAGTCCGGCAGGAACTGGGTCATTTCGGTGGCCTTTTACCTGCCGGGCTGAGGTATTGGTCCTGGGTTGTCCTAGGAAGTACACCCTTCCAGGCTTTGCCTACCTTCTTTGGGTTGAGTAAGTTTATTGCTTACTGCCTGAGGCGCTCTGACCTAAGAATGCCGACGGGGCTGCCCAGGCTATTTTTGCTAGGCCAGAGTGCTCCTTCTTTAGGGGCGCTGGCTTTACTCTTCCCCACCTTCTGACCTTGTGTCACATATTCCTGCAGTGGGAAGGAATTACATAGCCGAACAACGCCAGTCTACATTGGCAGTCAGGACTAACAGTCCACTTCTCTTGTTTCTCTGTTGTATATACTTTTCTTCGATATAATTGTTATACCTAAACCCTGTGTCCGTGTTTTCATTCCGGCCCCTAAACAGGGCCATAACATTAATGATACTAAACTATATGTCTAGAATTGTTATTTCAATTTTGATCAAAATCCATTATATAATTTTTATTTTTAAAAATGTCTAAAATTTAGGGCTTAAGTTTAAGGGTACTCAAGAAGAAATTGAAATTCATGGAATCTTGGTTAATTGGTGTCTAATGACTATGGATCAGATTCACTACAAATATAATATGTTTGAATTTTCAAATGGAAGTTGTGCTCATATTATGGCCCCTAAATGCCCTTTAAAATACTCTGAAGAAATTGAAATTTGAGGAATATTTATTAATTGATATCTATTGTTAAAATTTCACAAAAATTTAGGCACCTGAATTTTCACAAAGGGCTTCCACCTCCTTAAAACATACTTTGCATAAAACTAAATTAAACTAAATATAGTCCACATTACGATCCGTTACACCTAGCAGCGGTGTTCTAAAATTCATAATGATCGATAAATTAGTTTAGGAGTGAATCCTGTACATACAAATATATAAACATATAAACTTACCTAACTTTATATAATACCAGATATGCAGGGAGTTTCAGATAATTTGATATCATTTTGCAATCTTTGCTAGTTTTCATTCAAATAACTTAAAATTTTAATTGCATTTTTCCTATTTAATGTGTTCATCTTTAAAGATATAGCAATGCCATTCACTGAAAGAGAAAAGACATTTTGAACAGAGGCCAACAAGTCTATGTATCGTTCATTTGTGAGAACGTTCTCTAAAAGTAACCAACAGAAATGCAGATTTGAACATGGCACAAAAAATTCAAAGACGAAGACAGTCTGTACACAGCAAAGGGATCTGGATAACCAATAACATTGGAAGAGATGGTCGTTGGACAAAATCTCCAATCAGCAGTGTCTTTCGGCCAACCAGTAAATCTGTGCATACTATAAAAATGCAAACACACAGCTTTCTTTCTTTTTTCTGGTATTTTTCTTCCATGCATATAGGTACGTTTTTAAAAGTGAACTTCGACCTCGGGCTAAAAGCCCTTAACAAACACAATGAAAGACACACACGAACATCTGCACGTCCAGTGAAGCACACACATGCCGCTCAACAAAACGCATATACACAAGTTTATACAGATACTCTCTCACTAACAAAATAAACATGCTAATATACACACGCATTTTCATGCCTATGCCATTTACACACATATAAATGCGCACGGCACCAGCCGAAATGAACAGACAAAACACCTTCTTTCATCTAAACTCATGAACTCTTTGAACTCTCTTTCATTGCCAACACTTTAGTTGTCATTGTCTTAACAAGTTGTCAATAAAAACTGATTACTTTAGATAGACTTTGTTTTCCTTTTGATAATGCCTCAACAACATGACGGGTGCGCATATTGAACATTTGTGAAATTGTTCATGGAATCCACAAACCTTCGATTTTCTCATTCAAATTTGAAGGAAGCAATCTTATGTTTATAGTTTTATTTTCCCTGACTTTGTAGTTTCTGTGATATTTACATCTCAATATATATGAGTAATTTATTTTAATGAACAGAACATGTTAATCTAATTAATGTTCTTGGAAAAATAAAAACTGAACAAAATAAATGAATGTTTAAATCTGTTATGATTTTGTGATGAATGTGAGGGTGAACGGCCTCATAAAATAACGTGTGCGTTTGCGCCATCCATCGGGGAAAACGAGATCATTCAAACAGTGTCCCAGTGACAACGGACATCAACACCAGTCTAGGCGACAACGACTGTTAATGTCTCTATTTTAAATATCCGGGACATCAAAGGTGAGTCATGTCGGATTATGCACATAATTCGTTTTGCACGATCAGCGATATGAAACCAATCCTAGCAGCATATCAAGTTATTTGAAGGAATCGTTTGGGTTTTTTTAGTTTAATAAAATGAGGAATAATTTACCATTTTGGATCATTAATTTGCTGAACTTGATGCGGTTAAGACAGAAGTTAGAGAGAACGTGCTTTTACGGTGGATGTGTATTTAATTTCCGGGTGAAACGTTGTTTCTGCTATTTGTGTCTCTTGCTGCCAATTGGGAGAGGTTGGTTTTCTGTGAATCGAGATTTCTCCTCTCAATATTCTGACGAAACTTCAAAAGACCTTTATTCAAGTTTTATGTTTGCGGTCCAGTTGAAGTCAGCGTGCAAGCGATGCTCTCATCAATTTTCAAACTTACAGATTCAATATTGTATTTATTCGAAAAATCGTATTGTAACATCCTGATAGACTATTCTGATGTTGATGCACTTTCTTGGCTGTTAGGCTGGGATCAAGGTGTAGTATCTGTTCTGTCCTCAGTCAGATGAGGGGAAACCCTTCTTGACTGGGGTAATTTTTGCTGTTGTCCCATCCAGGGTGTCACTTTTGGGAAAGCTGGACATCGCCCACACGAAGAAATGACCTTGTGTCTAACTTTGCCCTCGTGGGGAGGCAAGTAAATAGGGACTATATTATGGGATGAGCATGCTTAACGATGGTGAATGTTTTGATAACATTTGGGGGGGGGGCTAACTTATGACATTGTAAGAATTCATAGCAGTGAAATGTTTACATCCAAGAAGGATTCATTCCATGTGTTACAATTTTATTTTCTACTTGTATATATCAGATTTCTCTCAGTTTTTATTAAGACTTGTATATGTATAGAATTGTGGCCTTTTTTACTTTAGGGGCAAATTGTCATATCAAGGAAGATAACTTATCGCAACTGAAAAATATGTATCACTTAATCTAAACCAATTTTATATACCACTAACCCTAAGTCCGAGTGGCAAGATCGTAAAACCACACGATTTTTTAGGCGATGATATAATCGCCTAAAAAATTTGTTCAAAAAATTTGTTCAAAAAATTTGTTCAAAAAATTTGTTCAAAAAATTTGGTTAACATTGATTGATTACATATTTTTCATGCAACACCTTATTGTGATGGCTATTCATAAGTTGGGATGTGTTATCTTCCTTGATATGACAATTTGACACCCCAAAGTAAAAAAGGGGCCAGAATTGTTGTAAAAGTAACCTAAACAATATTGCTTTTTGTAGCTAATTGTATCGTCTGCATTTAATTAAGTCATTATTGAGCTTTACTATATCTATGTACTAGCAAGAAGATCCGGTGTTGCTCGAGATTAAATGAGAAACTTTTGATAATATTCACCTTGGAGGGGAGGGGGGGGACATGGTGCACTCAGTATTGATCGGGCTGTAGATAAAGTGACATTAATTGAAATAAATTTCGCTAGATTTATCCTCTTTAACCGACCCAAGGTACACCCAGTGTTTCCCGAGAATACTCCAAGTCTTGTACCTAATATTAACATTAATACCCTTAGTTCTTATTCATTTCTATAATTTAAAATTTATGAATAAAATAAAATAAAGTATTTATTTACCTCCTCTCCAGGAGAAAGTAAAACGTATTTGATTGTTATGGATACCAAGTACAAACGAAGCCCCATGATAATATTCTTCCCCTTTTCATCAAAATTAAATATATCTATCCAAGTACCCTGGGTAATGTTGAGAGAGAGAGGGGAGAGAGGGGGAGAGAGAGAAGGGAGAGAGAGAGAGAGATTCACGCAAGACTTGCTTCAAATCGCTAATGATGCATGGGAGCTAACTCTGAATATAATTACTATTCTGAAAACAAACAAGTTAACTCCCCTGATGATTATTGAACAAAACATTTTGAATCTTGAGGTGAAATACTGATGTAATTTCTTGGATACTCAGTTTTGCTTTAATAAAATATACTTCTTAATCGTCATTTTTTAAATCATTTTGATCAGCAAAAATTTGGATTATCTGTATCTCTTTTTTCCTTTTTATTGTAGAAAATACGTTGGAAAGGAGATAAATTCTTGACAATTGTTATGTCAAGAATTGCTAAAAGTACAATTAAATATGATTCTAATTTTTAATTATATTAACTTTTTATTGCGTAGACAAGTTTTAGTAAAAACGAAGAAGTAGTTTTTGCATTATTGTAGATGTGCATCCTCCTCTAAATCACCCCCCCCCCCCAAAAAAAAAAGATGAGATTCTACCTTTTTATGCGATTATGTGCGAACACCCTGACAAACTTCGGAAAAAGAAGAAAAAAGTTATTTTAGAATTTAGAGTTGGGGATCAGTTTCGCATATAAATTTCAAATAAAATGACACCAACCCACCCATTTCCGTTTTTTTTTCTGCGTGTGGTTTTACGAGGGATTGTTTTTTTTTTGGGGGGGGGAGGCTTGTCACTCGGAATTAGTGGTAGGGTTAAAGGTTGTTTTTTAGGGGGGGATTGCCACTCAGATTTATGGTTATTGGTAGAGTTAAAGAATTTTTTAGGGGTGAGTCTTTATCATTCGTACTTAGTGTTAGTTGTAATGTTAAGGGAGAGGTCTTGCCACTCAGATTTAGGGTTAGTGGTAAAGTTAAAGGAGGGTTTTTCTTTTCACAAAATTATATTTTGTCAATAATAACTATTTCTTCTTAATGATGAAAAGTAATTTTTTTTACTAACTTTTCAGCACAAAAAAAAATCCCCCTCAAAAACGACAAAACTTATCTCCCATAGCAAAAAAATTAGGATTAACTGTCTGAAAACGTTAGAATAACCCAGAAATAGGGGATCATTTTATGTTAAATTTAGATATAAAACTATTCCTGATTCTAAAATAATTATTTTTTAGTTTTGTTTTTGCCAAGCTTTTCAAAGTGTTCACATGTAATCGCCTAAAAAAAGTAGAATCTTATTTTGGGGAGTGGGGAGAGAGGGTAACAGAGGGCGCTTATCTAAAGATTTACTACAGTTTTTTTTTCTTTATTAAAAAATTTCCAATATTTTTAACTTTCGAAGCAAAGTGTTAGATAAGGGTTATCTCCCCTTCATATCTCATACCATTCCCCTTAACTACAACCTCTCACCATCACACTAACCAGTTCATAGCAGCAGAAGTCCCTCTGCCTACTAACAAGTAGTCTAAAAAAAGTCTTAAAGACGTTCACACGTGTCTGCATTATTTCTTCTTGTTAACCTTTTTCATTATGTATTTATACATAATATAACATGGTGTCAGAAGAGACTCAAGAACCAACAACGTTCACAGAAGTCAACTAAATTCAAAATAAAAAGGAAATCATGGAATTTTTACCACATCCAAAGGAATTAAATATTGCTTTGGATAATCTCGGACAAGAATGGGAAACATGGAAAAACTAATTCCAAATATTTCTTCAAGCTACAGAGTCAGATATGAAGTCAGAGAAGGTAAAAACTTCAATTCTATTGACCTGTATAGGAGACAAAGGAAGAAACGTTTATTCCACATTTAATTTCGAGAACAGGGAACAAAAGATATGACCTGTAAACGGTGATTGAAAGTTTAATACACATTGCCAACCCAGAAAAAATTTACCTTTTCTAACACACCTCACATGCAAACAAAAAGAAAACCAAAGATTCGATATGGTACAGAGTTGCGTCAAAAAGCAAATAAATGTGAGTTCGAGCAACTTACAGACAGATATCGGTCATTGATGCAGAAACATCAGAGAAACTAGGATCAATAAAAAGAATAGACAAAATAAACAAGATGGATATACAAGAAAAATACAAAGACTGTTTCGGCGACATAGGAAAACTACCAATTGCGGTAGACCCGGATGTAAAACCAATCGTAAATCCTCCAAGGAATATTCTATTTGGTATGAAACCAAAATTGAAGAAAGAATTAGAAAAAAATGACAGAAATGGATAATAAAAACCTATCCAGGAAGCGACAGACTGGGTAAATTCCCTTGTCGTCGTGGAGAAACAAAATGACAGATTAAGACTGTTTAGACCCCAGAGACTTGAACAAAGCGATAAAAAGGAGCATTTTAAGCTACTTACTACTGAAGAAATATTCACAGAAATGAACAACCTGAAATACTTCAGAAAATTAAACGCATTAAACGGATATTGGTATATACCTGTTGACGAAGTAAGTTCGAAATTATTAACATTCAATTCACCATTTGGTATTTTTCCTTCACTCGTCTACATTATGGAATACACAGTACGTCCAAATTTTTGCAAGTTGAAGTAGCAAAAAATCATAGAAGGTATAGAAGGAACGAGAAATTCCCAAGACGACATAATAGTATGATCACAAACCTTAGAAGAGCACAAAGAAATACTTTAAAAAACTGTTCAGCCAACTACGTAAAGCAGGTTTGAAACTAAACAAATCAAAATGCGAATTTGCAACAACGCAATTGACATACTTAGGTCACCTAATCACTCAAGAAGAGATAAAACCAGACCCTTCGAAAATAAAGATCAATACACAAATGCCTATTCCTGAAAATAAAAAAGACATCCAAAGATTTCTAAGAATGACGAACTACTTGTGCAAGTTCATACCAAAATACTCTGAATTAACTACACCATGCTCCTACACAATGGAGTACTGTGGTCATTTGACAAACATCAGATAGAAACAATAGTGTTGTGATGGGATACCTGACTCCCCTCAAGGCTGATAAGTGTACTAGTCTGTAGTATATATATACTATGAACAGTAGTATGTATGGTGGACTGTATTCAACAGTATTCAAGTATATTAGGTTAATCCTATTGGATTACCGGTAGTGCTATTGTTTTGTACAAGATATACGTTGTAATAAACCATCTTCTTTTAAAGACCTTACACTCTGGTTATTTTTGTTATTATAACTTATAACCAAGTTATATTTAATAGAGAAATTAAAGCAAATAATAACAAGTACACCAATTCTACAATTTTATGATCGAAAGAGACAAATAAAAATCACCACTGATGCAAGTAAAAAAGGCCGCAGTTCTTCAGCAAAAACATGGAGAAACGTGGTTACCTGTATCGTATGCGTCACGTTTGACAACTCCTGCAGAACAAAATTGAATTGGAAACGCTCAGCATAGAATTCGCTTGTAATAAATTTCACCAATTCATTTATGGAAGACATTTTCTTATTGAAAATGATCATAAACCTTTAAGGCAGATTTTCAAAAAATCAATTACGAAAGCCCCCCCTCCCCCCAGAATACAGAGATTCTTATTAGGACTCCAGAAATATGAGTTTGAAATGACATATAGCCCAGGTCATGAGTCAGTTATTGCAGATACACTGTCACGTGCACATCTAACGGATAATACACAAGAGATATCAGATACCGAAATCGACAAATATATCCATATAATTTTGAGACAATATCCGATGAGTGACCACAAACTTGACATATACAGAGAAGAAACAAGAAAAGACCTAACATTACAGATGCTAATGGAGTATGCAACATCAAATTGGCCAAAAAACAATAAAGATGTGCCACCCTCAATTGCACCATACATGCCTGTTCGTGATGAGATCTCCATTAGGACTAGTACTAAAAGACACATGAATAGTAGTCCCAAACTCTGTAAGAAAAGAGGCCCTACAAAAAATCCACACCGAACATTTAGGGATAGAAAAATGCATCGCAAGGGCAAAGGAAGTTATATATTGGCCCAATATAAATAATCAGATCAAAAAACTGATAACCACATGCACATATTGCATAGACTATCAGAATCAACATCCATCGGAATCAATAATACATCATGAAATACCCAAAACACCATGGACTAAAGTAGTAACAGATATATTTCATCTGTATAACAAAGCGTATGTAGTAATTATTGACTACACAACCAGATATTTTGATATCCACAAACTAGTCAATTGTGAATCACACACGGTGATTAACAAAATAAAACATACTTTCGCCAGGCTGGGTATTACGCAGATAGTAGTTAGTGAAAATTGGCCGGAGTATGGATCATTAAAATTCAAGCAGTTTGTTAAAGAATGTGATTTTAAATATATTATGATGAGTCCGAATTATTCACAAGCAAATGGACTTGCAGAACGAAATATACAAACTATAAAAATGACACTAAAAAATGCTTTTAAAAGTAACCATGGTCCATACTTAGCAATGCTAGAATTAAGAACCACTCCTCCAAAAGATAAATCACCAGCTCCGGCTCAACAGTTAATGAAAAGGACACTTCGAACAAACCTTCCTAACATAATGCACAATAAACTACTGAAAAAGTGTCAAGTGGATAAAAATATGAATAAAAATAAGGAGTTACAAACCCTGAAAACAAACGACCCTGTTTGTATAAATTCCAAGGAAATTGGAACAGAAAAAGAAGGGTAATTGTTTTGATGCCGTACCTATGACAAACATTTGGACTCGTTCATTATGGTGCCGTACCTATGACAAACATTTGGACTCGTTCATTATGGTGCCGTACCTATGACAAGCATTTGGACTCGTTCATTCTCAATAAATACTGGAAGCATTAAGCTTCTTACTTGTTGTTAAATCCCAGCCCGTTCAGTCTTTCATTAACTTCAGTTGATTGAGGACTTCGGGATGGGGTAAGGTAATACCAGTCAAGGATTCGTTCTCAACAATCAGTCCGACAGGAACTGGGCCATTTTGGTGGCCTTTTATCTGTAGGGATGAGGTATTAGTCCTGGGTTGTCCTAGGAGGTGCACCTTCCCAGGCTTTGCCTCCCCTCTTTGGGGTGGAGTAAGTTTATTGCTTACTGCCTGAGGCGCCCTGACCGGGGAATGCCGACGGGGCTGCTCACGCTATTTTTGCTAGGCCAGAGTGCTCCTTCTTTAGGGGCGCTGGCTTGCCTCTCCTCCACCTTCCGACCTTGTGTCACATATTGCTGCGGTGGGGGGCAATTAAATACCGTTGTTCAACCCAGCCCATTCAGTCTTTAATTAACTTCAGTTGATTGAGGACTTTGGGATGGGGTAAGGTAATACCAGTCGAGGATCCGTTCTCGCCAATCATTCCGGCAGAAACTGGATTATTTCGGTGGCCTTTTATCTGTCGTGCTGAGGTATTGGTCCTGGGTTGTCCTAGGAGGTGCATCTTCCCAGGCCTTGCCTCCCCTCTTTGAGGTGGAATAAGTTCATTGCTTACTGCCTGAGGCGCTCTAACCGAGGAATGCCGACGGGGCTGCCCAGGCTATTTTTGCTAGGCCAAAGTTCTCATCTTTTAGGGACACTGGCTTGATTTTTGCCCCACCTTCCGACCTTGTGTCACATATTGATGCGGTGGGAAAAAAATTAAATACCTGTTGTTCAACCCCAGTCTACACTGGCAGTCAGGATAGATGCTCTGCATCTCTTGTTTCTCCGTTGTATATATTTTTCTCCAATATACTTGTTATACCTAAACGCTGTGTCCGTGTTTTCATTCTGGGCCCTAAACAGGTCCACAACAATTGGTGACGAGATATTCAAGCTTACAAGGCACCCACCACTACAATTAACAACAAAGTATTCGAACTTACACGGGACCCACCAACTGTTGACAAGATATTCGAATCTACACGTGACCCTACAACAATTTACGAAAACCCCTAAAAAGGGCCTCACAAAAACTGGCTACAAGATATTCGAATTTACACGGGAGCCTACAACTTGAAAAAAAAACTTTTAAAAAGGAACTCACAAAAACTGGCTACGAGATATTCGAATTTACACGGGAACCTACAACTTGAAAAAAAAACTCTTAAAAAGGAACTCACAAAAACTGGCTACGAGAAATTCGAATATACACGGGAACCTACAACTTGAAAAAAAAACTCTTAAAAAGGAACTCACAAAAACTGGCTACGAGATATTCGAATTTACACGGGAACCTACAACTTGAAAAAAAAACTCTTAAAAAGGAACTCACAAAAACTGGCTACGAAGTATTCGAATTTACACGGGAACCTACAACTTGAAAAAAAAACTCTTAAAAAGGAACTCACAAAAACTGGCTACGAAGTATTCGAATTTACACGGGAACCTACAACTTGAAAAAAAAACTCTTAAAAAGGAACTCACAAAAACTGGCTACGAAGTATTCGAATTTACACGGGAACCTACAACTTGAAAAAAAAACTCTTAAAAAGGAACTCACAAAAACTGGCTACGAGATATTCGAATTTACACGGGAACCTACAACTTGAGAAAAAAAACTCTTAAAAAGGAACTCACAAAAACTGGCTACGAAGTATTCGAATTTACACGGGAACCTACAACTTGAAAAAAAAACTCTTAAAAAGGAACTCACAAAAACTGGCTACGAGATATTCGAATTTACACGGGAACCTACAACTTGTAAAAAAAACTCTTAAAAAGGAACTCACAAAAACTGGCTACGAGATATTCGAATTTACACGGGAACCTACAACTTGAAAAAAAAACTCTTAAAAAGGAACTCACAAAAACTGGCTACGAAGTATTCGAATTTACACGGGAACCTACAACTTGAAAAAAAAACTCTTAAAAAGGAACTCACAAAAACTGGCTACGAAGTATTCGAATTTACACGGGAACCTACAACTTGAAAAAAAAACTCTTAAAAAGGAACTCACAAAAACTGGCTACGAAGTATTCGAATTTACACGGGAACCTACAACTTGAAAAAAAAACTCTTAAAAAGGAACTCACAAAAACTGGCTACGAGATATTCGAATTTACACGGGAACCTACAACTTGAGAAAAAAAACTCTTAAAAAGGAACTCACAAAAACTGGCTACGAAGTATTCGAATTTACACGGGAACCTACAACTTGAAAAAAAAACTCTTAAAAAGGAACTCACAAAAACTGGCTACGAGATATTCGAATTTACACGGGAACCTACAACTTGTAAAAAAAACTCTTAAAAAGGAACTCACAAAAACTGGCTACGAGATATTCGAATTTACACGGGAACCTACAACTTGAAAAAAAAACTCTTAAAAAGGAACTCACAAAAACTGGCTACGAAGTATTCGAATTTACACGGGAAACAAAAACATTAAGGATTTTTCTTGAGAACCTTCAAAAAAAGAACCCCACAACGACCGCCGAAGTGGGATTTCAAATTTCAAAATTACACCACTACAAAGACTGACAACGTGGTTACGGTAAAAGATTCGGAAGAACCTTTTAAAATAGACGCCACAATGGGCGACAAAATTGACTAAAGAAAACCTTAAAAAAACAAAAAAATATTTGGAGAAATCAACTACAAATTCAGCAGACAACGTCCTAATTAAAAAAAAACGGTGGAAGAAAAGAGAAGAAAAAACACGTAAAGACCAACTTATTATCTCTTAATTTAAGCAAGTTCAGTGGGGGGGGGGTTCTATTCCGACACTGTTGTAAATCTTAACAATAAGGAAATGCATGATTTTTTTCTCTCTCCAAAAGAGAGAAAATTACTTCTGCCGAAAGAAAAAAAAAATTGAAACCGTATTTTCATTTTTTTTTTCTCTGACTAAAGTGCCGACCGCAAATTCTATGGCTACGCACTACACGTAAAAGCATACTAAAAAAGGTTTTATACTCTTTTTGTTGAAATTACTCACTATAGTGAGTACTTGTTATTAACACATTCGAATTTACTGTAAGTAAATTATGATTTGTCTGCCCTTTCTCTTTTTGTTTTGTTGCTGTTATTTAGTAGTAAAATACATGCACGTCTCGAGTGGAAGCTTACGAAAATGTGTTTGTCTGTTAATAAGACAAACAATTCGTCCTGCTATGAAGAATATCAGAATGTTGCCTAAAACAAAAGGTACGTTTCACATCTGTTATTCCGCTAACGATTCCCAGGGTTCGTCTCTTTTACATTCAATAGGATATTCCTTTATTCCACAAATAGTCAGAACCTGTCCAAGCGTTTGTGTATTTGACATCCAATCCGATATTCCTTCATTCCGTGAAGAGAACGTGTTCCAACATTGTGCAGGGAAAATATAAAATATTAATTTAATTAAAAAAATAAATAAATATCAGAGTATCAATTCTGAGGGAAAAAAAGAATTGACTGTAATTAAAAAATAATCGATAAAGCTTACCGACACAGACGTCTAAACTCTTAGCGAACATTTGTTGTTTTTCAGGAATGAACATTGGTTATTCCAGAATGCTTAATGAACACTTCACATGAATCTGGTGGAGGGGGAGTAGATATCAAGATGTGAGTAAAAATGGATGCCACCTTCCCTTTGGAAGGTTTATTAGGAAGAGTCCGGTAATCCGAAGAAAATATAATAAATATTGAATGAAGAAGAAATGAATGTATGAACCTCTTTTTACTGCATACGGTGGTCAACTACAAAGGTGTGATATCCTGGTTGCAGTGCCGGTTTGTAAATCTCCCTTGGCCATGCAGATCGTCGTGGCAATAAAAAAAATAGATCCAAGTTCCTCTAGGCCGGGATGGCGACAATGATGATGATGACGTCGCCGATCTGGTCGTCTCGTCCAGCTACAAACATACTCCCACGTTGAAACTGTTTATAGCAGCAAGCGATCACTGGGCGAACAGCAACCGGTTGGCTTTGTGGGGGCGAAGGATCATTCAAAGCAGAACAAACAGGAAAAGAACAATGTTCAACAACTTGGTCTGGGTTTTTTCTTGTATAGAAGAGTAATTATTAATAAAAATAAAAGAAATGATTTTACATTGGTCAATGGTAGGATTAATGTCTACCGTGCTCATAAATGTCTTTAGCAATAGTCTCCCCCGGGCGTCAGTTCAACTCTCATGAGCGTCAGTCCAACTCTGCTCGTGCATGAAAAAACCACATTATTTTATTGAAGCGGCAGCATTTTTGTTATCCGCGAGACTAGCTGGCGTCTCGTTCTGTCGTCCGAATGAGTTCATTTCTACATCAAATATATACTAGTTTTATATCTCCACTTCGTCTCGTAGCAGGGCCCTCAATTGGCATAGCATCACCACCAAGATGCATACTAGCATGTCACCTTCCTTTTTCTGTGTCATATACTCGTAATTAACACCTTCCAGACCGTCACCCCTCCCCACACACACACACAGAACAACGGATAATGCAATCAAACAACGAGAAAAAACTGCAACTAGGAAATGGAAACCAAAAGTCAAAAGTTTTTTTGTTTTTTTTCTTGACTGGGTGTTCGTTCAGCATGCATTGGTGTTCCACTCATTCAGGCAGTCGGTATGTGGATGTGGGTGCGTGCATGTATGCATTTCATAGTTCTTGTGTTGGAAGAGAATGGCGATAAAATCAATGACTTAAACATGCAATAAAAAAAAGTTGTTCTCCTTTCTCTCTTTCTTTTTTTTCTGTTTTTTTTCCTTCTTTTTTTTTCCAGTCCATTAAAACATCAGTGCTACGTATGTATGGGTGTGTGCGTGTATGCATTTTGTGGTTCTTGTGTTGGAAGAGGATAATGATAAAATTAATGATCTACGCATGCAATGAAGAGTTTGTCTCTAGGAAATGAGGGCTAGCAACGCCCCTTACAATTACTGCACTATCCTCTTCTCCTCGGAATCAATCTTTACTTCTTCACTGTTCATACCTTAAGGTTAGGCTTTGGTATGATGCTTGCTCTTTCCAACTTCTTCTCCACAGGTGGGGCATCCACTGGGATTTCCAACAAGAGCAGCGATTCCTGCACCCGCTCGTGATCTGGGTGCAGTGTACTCAAAGGTAACCCTTCTTCGCTCATGCACTCGGTTGTCAGTGTATTCACGCC
This sequence comes from Sepiola atlantica, assembly GCA_963556195.1. Taxonomy (NCBI): domain Eukaryota; kingdom Metazoa; phylum Mollusca; class Cephalopoda; order Sepiida; family Sepiolidae; genus Sepiola; species Sepiola atlantica. The sequence continues at coordinate 34,250,289 of OY744546.1, read as the reverse complement.
ATCCAATTTCTCCCTATGTCTTTCCCGCGCCCTTATTACTGCAAAAGCTAACCCTATTATTTATGTTTAAAATATCACTAACATCGGCCAAGCGACTATCGTACCCGTGTCTAATTTCCACCTTCTAACGTGAATTTTCCTTTCCTGCAAGGCTTAGTCGAGCCTTCAGTTTTTCCAAAGCTAATAGCTTATTACCTTCCGATTACATAACACATCCTAACACATTATAATGCTTCCATAACTGTTCAGTGGGATCGACCGGTAATCTTAAATGATGGGGTAATTCGGCCTGTATCTGCAACAGCACCTCTCTTATCTACCGGGGTTATTATACTCGGCGACAAGTGTCTCAGCGATAGCATATCCAACTGTGCACGCACATGCTCCAACAGATTCATCAACGGCTGTCATGTCTGGTGCACCCACTCGTCAGTGTCAACAACTGAAATTATCTCAGTACAAACCCGTCTGGTTCACGTACCTTCACTGTCATTACGTCGGCCACACCGGCCACCTCTTCTCTGCATTCCCGTACCTGGGAAAACAGTTTCCTCAGACTAGCACCTTCTGCTGTCACTGCGTCGGTCACACCGGCTGTCTCTTCTCTACATTGCCGTATCTGGGAAAACAGTTCTCTCAGACTAGCCCTATTCTTGGCTCACTCCAGCCGGTGACGTTCGATATCGATACGCCTTCCCTGGCTGCATGCGACAGTAACCCTTTTGGTTATTCTCTATTGCTTCCAATTTCTTCGTGATTATTTTCTCATCGCTTCTGACATCGTCTCTTGCGACACACTGAGTGCCTCTCCCAATATCGGTGGTACTGATTTCTTCTGCCTCGTCTGTATAAACACTATCCCTCTTAGATAGGATCTCATATCCTTCACTTCGTTTATCACTACTTCTGCACCCTTTCATAAGGTGCGCCACAATCGAACATATTCTTGGTTGTGCGAATATCTGTCGATTACCTCAACCCCTTTTTAAACTCACTACATACCTGCCTGGTCGTTTTGGCAGTAGCCCATCTAGCTGCAGGTCTATTACTAACGTGATCAACCATTTGAATTTAACCACGACTACCCCCATCGGTCCCAGTTATGCATCTCTCTCTATCCTTATCTATCCGTTTATCTCCAGGGTGACATCCAAGAGAATGGTCTGTGCCACAACCACCAGCACCGCACATGCATGGGGCCCTCCCTGCACATGGTGGAACCAACAGATACGACACAGCCTAACCTTAGCTTCTCCCCTAAATCCCTGACTATCTCTTGCTTGGCTTTCCTACTATTCTGTGGTGGTGCGTTTTGCTCCCCTCAACCGTAACTTCATAGGCAATTCTTCTACCTTTTTGGCTAACTGATTCTCTCTCAGTCTCTTCTGGAGCTGGGCCAGGAGTATTTTGTCGCCCTCCTCCCACTCATTAAACTCATCAACCGACTTGGCAGTAGGGTTTAATTGATCTCTCTTTCCATGGGGGGGGGGGTTCATTGCTTCTTTCAGTTTCTCATAAACCGGTGAACAAAACCCAAGCCCGTCTTCTTCCCATTTAGTTTCACTACCCTTCACTAAACTTGTCATTTTTGGGGCCACCCTGCCTTTTATTCTTTGCAGGGTGGCCTCTGGGCGTTTCTCTTATTCCTTACCCCAGTGTCAGGTGGCACACTAAAGTTCGGCATCCTAATCCCTAACTTCCGATCTCCCGCTACTGTGCACCACCGACTCTCATCTACGAACTGACCACACCTAGTGCAGTTCGGTCCAAACAAGCTGCGTAGGCGCCCATAATTTGTGGGACACTCTGTCGCTCGATGCCCTTCACCCCTACAGGTTCAGCAGACCGGTACCTGTTTAGCCAGAGCGGACCTATAGTGCCCGTATTGAAGGTCCCGTGCCTTCCTTCTAGGATCGGAGTCTACCTTCCAATCCTCTACGCCCCCTCTTCCCATTCGGGGCCCCGGACCCCTCGCCCCTCTCTACATGCTCCCCTAGCCTTATGCTATCTCTCGCTAATCCTTGAGCCTCAACCAGGGCCCTGGTGACCCCTTAGAACCTCTCTCTAGGTCTCTTTGTCACCCAACCCGTCCATCAGGGCATCCACCAAGATGGCCTGGATGGGACCCGTATTTCGGATCGCGCCATCTGGGAAGGCTTGAACTACCAACCCCTGGATCCACTCGACTAACTCATCAAGTCCCTCGCTGTTGTTTAGCCTCAGCCGAGTTAGCTTGCGTACGGCCTCAATCGCAGTCTGCTTGCTGGCATATTGCTTCACCAGCCGCTCGCGGTGCTCCGTCCCCTCAATAAACTTCAACACTGGGCCCATCGCTCCATCCAGAGCAAGCAGCACCATCTCGTAATCTTCTAATCCATAGATTACCCTTTTCTTTTGGATTACCGGTGGGGTCTCCTTATGGGGGGGGGGGTATCCATATTCCCCCTATTGGTCTTCTTATTTTCCTAGTCTCTTCTACCCCCATCTCTGCTACACTTTCTACTATATCCTCTTCTGAACCCATTCCTTCTTTTGTGTTATAAGATGCAACCCCAACAACAGAAATACCCAACTACGCGCAAAGTTAAACAGCAATCGATACACTGACAGAGTACAAAACTGAGCAAAATGAACAAGGGAAATCAAAGAGTCACTTACCCCCCTCTTTCCGCGGTCTGCTCCTTTTGTGGTCTACCGATGTCGGGTGGTTGTTTTTGCAAGTTCGTCCAGACCTTATAATCGATTGACAAAAGTCTGCGATCTTGGTCAGCTTTCAAAGTCTTTCACAAAAAAAAACGGTTTGTCTGTCGGTCTATTTCTTTTTTCTATTTTCTTTTTCAAAACGGGTTTGGGTGCCCGTTGGACTATTTCTCTTTTTTTTCTTCTTTAGTCTATCTCCTCTCCTGAACCGATATCCCTTCTGGGGAGATAAAAAAAACAGGGTTCTGCAGGAAAAAAAAATTTGTTCTCCCCGTGGATTTTTCTCTTTCTACCCGAGGTTACCAGGTACTAATAAAACGTACCCTGATCTTGCGACACGGCACCATCTGTAACTAGCTCTGTGGGGGAGAAGTTATCATTCAAAGCAGAACAAAAGGAAACAATGTTCAACAACTCGGTCTGGGTTTTTTCGTGTATAGAAGAGTAATTATTAATAAAAATAAAAGAATTGATTTTACATTGGATTAATGTCTACCGTGCTCGTAAATGTCTTTAGCAAGGGTTGTTTTTTCACTAGTTCTCTGTGTGTGCGAATTCTTTACACAAGTGGTTGTCTAAGTCACAAACTTAATGGGCGAAGGCGGTGGCTAGAATTTCGTCCGGTCTATTTCTTCGGCACACACCACTTTGACGCACGCCACGTCGGTCTCCCCTGGGCATCAGTTCAACTCTCCCGAGCGTCAGTCCAAATCTGCTCGTCTGTGAAAACGCCACATTCTTTTATTGAAGCGGCAGCATTTTTGTTATCTCGTTTTCTCGTGCGTCTATGGTCGTACACACTCCTTCTCCGCTATCTTACTTCCTGCCTGTCTTCCTCTCTCAAAGAGAGTGGGGACGGTCCCCTCACTCTTTTTTCTTAAAATAAATGGGATTTTCTCCTAACCCACCATTATCGCAAAAACAATCGCAAAAACCGTGGCCTTTCTCATTCTGTCACACAGCTGGAGGTGGTCTGTGCCCGGCTTGTAATTAACGATGACAGGTTCAAATAAATCTCCGTCAAGTGGATTCGTTTTTCCAAGGTCGTGACGTCTTCAAAACAACCGTCATAGAATCGCAGTTCTAAAAACGCGCCATTCACTCAAACAATAATATCGCTTTATTGATATTTCAGAATTAAATTTGCGATATGGAATTCTCTAATCTCCACCTTCTATCTGGCAACTCTCTCCTCGCCTCTGGTGGTAATTGATTTTGAATATCTTACACGATTCCGCGAGACTAGCTGGCGTCTCGTTCTGTCATCCGAATAAGTTCATTTCTATGTCAAATATATACTAGTTTTATATCTCCACTTCGTCTCGTCGCAGGGCCCTCAGTTGGCGTAGCATCACCACCAAAATGCATACTAGCGCGTCACCAGGGTACCCGATCCCCATGAGACTCCGGATACATTGTCACAAATGCATAATTTCTGGAAACATGCATGAGCGCTTAGGCTCATTGGAATGCGGAACAGATTAGCATATGAAATAATTATGTCTTATTGTAAACAGGAAAAATCGACTTTACATTATTATATAGAGATTTTTTGTTGAGAATGCAGTGAACGATTTTGTTAAAACAATAAAATAATACTAAAAACAAAAGAAAGTTTCACATCTAAAGAATCCTCATCAACATGTTTACATACACAGCCTTTAAACACTAAATTGAAATGTTTCATGTTTATCTTTAATAATTATGGTAAAGTATCTTTTTGTAAGAACCTCTGTAAGCTGCTTGCAGCAAGTATTCATCAGCATTGTCGTTTACTAGTAAAAAGCAGCAATCTTTGAGTGACTCTGCGCATAAGTTGGATGGTTGGAAAGCAATTGCACACATTCTATTTGTGACAAGTAGAGATGACTCGAATTGTATTCCTGTATCCGTGATGATATCAGAGCACCAAATCTACTTGACCAATATCTGATGAAAACTTGTGAAATCGCAATTACGTCTGACTAGAAAAATGATATGAGTATCCATTCATCTGATGATTGGAAAACATTGGTTTAAGCAAGTTATATGCAGGCAATTCTTTTGTTACTTTTGTTCACCCCAAACAAGTTCACACACACACTCTCCTTCACTGACAAAACAGAGGCAATCTAATATATATACACATCTACAATGCCTACCCAATTTATACACACTGCCACATGCAAACTGACACGGCACCAGCCAAAACAAACATGGCTACTTAACTTCTTCTTTTTACAGACAAAACTACTCTTTCTTCACCGAGAACGTTCTTGGACATTTTAGCTCTCATTATCTACTAACATTTGACTTTTAGTTGTCCTAACAAGTTGTCAATAAAATTTATGTATTTATGTATCGATAGACTTTGTCTTTCTTTTGATATTGCCTTATCCCCAACAAATTATTTGGAGCGGGGGTCACTTCGCTATTATACCTCCAATGTAAAATGGACACTTATTTTATAGCCGGTGTAACTGAAACACAATGAAAACGACCTTCTATATTCTAAAGATTGGATTTCACTTACACCGGCTATAAAGTAAGTATCCGTTTAACAATGAATGCAAATATATATTTTATAAAAATAATTTTTCTAAACATGTAATCAACATTAATCTGCAGTTTTTTTGAAAATATAAAATGTTTTAAATTTTTAATAAACGACTATGCTGAAGCTGTGCTAATATTTAAAATGAAGGGTGTATACTCACAGTGACTGGAGTTTGACATCTTCCAAATCTTCGTAGGAAATATTGACCCATATGGGGGTCGTTAAGTGAATTGTAAGAAGGCCAGGACGTTCTTTTGGCTGCAACAGAGATCAGGTGATATGCAAAGATTTAGACTGAAATCATTAAAAGACAGAAAATAATAATGTTTTTTTATGTTTATAAAATAAATTTTAACTCAATTTAAGTAATTTTTTTAATGGAAATCGCTTCAGACAAGGCATGAAGCCACTTGATGTAAAGAGCTAAAAAATATTACTTCAAGGTCAAAAACTAGCCAACGATAAGTGTTAGGTGGGTAGATTCCGACCCTAAAAACAGCAATTATTCCCCCTTTGTCAGAAACATCGCTCATGGAATGTGAGGACTAAAGAACCAAATAAGGAAACTAGGAGAATGACGAGCTAACTGCCGGAAGTAGACCTGCTGAAATTCGTGCATGTGAAATCTAGCCAGTATGGGTTGAGGACATGCGTTGCATGGAGAGAAATGACATGAGAATGATACGATGGATGTGTAGTGAGTCTTAGACAGGCTTAGATCTGATGACCGCAGAGGAAGATTAAATCTGGACAGTATAGGGGGATGTGGGGAGAACAGGAGACTTCAATGATGTGGCCACATTGAAAGAATGGATGAAAGTTCTTGGGTTAATAGATGTAGAACAGTTGAGGTAGCAGGCTCAGTTGGTAGCTTAAGCAAAAGAGGGATAAATAAAGACCTGGCTAGTTATAGGTTAGTTTGGAAGTCAATTTTTAAAGGCTGTCCGACACGTGCCAGCATGTAAAACGGACGTTAAACCAAAGTTGAAAATATAGTCTTGTAAATCTCAGTTCATATTAACATGGATCAAGCAATGAAAAGTAGAATTCGTATTAAATATATTATCAAAAGAAGTATTTTTTACATAAACTTTTAGAAGAGCGACAGATTTTTCTTATACGATCAGTGATTCTATTTTATTTGTAGAGCAATGTTTTCATAATTGATCCAGTTTTTGAACCAGTATATTAAATCCTCAAAACAAGAAGCTTAGCAATCCAGTGATAAATATAATCTTCTTTTAATAACCAAACCAGGGTCGGTCTTACTGCAATGCAACTGACCTTAATATACAGTGCATTAAAATAAAAATACTGTTTGGAAAATTGTCAGTCTATGTAATATTTCTATTAAATACTAGCTTTAACTACCCGGTGTAGCATGAGATTCATTAATGTTATTTTAGTTTATACTTTTAAATTTAAAAAAATTATAATGTATTGTCAAGAAGAAATAAACTTAAAATTTAAGGGAGATAACTCATACTTTTACCTTTAAGTTTATATTTCTCTAGCTTTCGACTTATTTGTAGTCATCTTCTAAATGAATTATAAAATATGCATTCTCTCTTCTCATTTGTGCTTCCTGTATTTGAGTAAATTATATGCAGGTTTTACATGAAAGAATTCATGGTATTATTGTAGATTAACACCCTAGGCTAAATCCCACCCCCAATGAGATTCTACTTTTTTAGGCGATTAGGTGTGAACACTCTGAAAAACTTGGCAGAAAGAAAAAAAACAATTATTTTAGAATGTAGAATGGGGGATTAGTTTCGCATATAAATTTTACATAAAATGATCCCCATTTCCGTAACATTCTAAGGTTTCAGTGCAGTTAACCAAAAAAATATTATTTTTGTGCTATGGGAGATACATTCAATGCGTTTGGGGGGGGGAGGTTTACTTTTTAGACAATTTTGTTAAATTTATATACAAAACTGATGCTTCACTCTAAATTCTAAAATGATGTTTTTTTTGTTTTTTGTTTCTTTCTACCGTCAAAAGAACTGGTGAAGTATCAAATGCAACAGCAACAAAAAATGCCCTGAAAAAAAACGAACGATTTGACTTTTGCTGAAGCTGTTAATCTTTTAACTGAATTATTTAGCCCGAAGACTTCTTTGTTTCACAAACGCTGGAAGTGTTTGAACCTGATAAAAAAAAAGAACAAAGATTATTCAACGTTCGCATCAGTCGTTAATAAACACTGTGACGATTTCAAATTAGCTGAACTTAGAGCTGTTAATTTTAAATGCTTAATTTTCGTATCAGAAAAAGACGCTGAGATCAGACGAAGGGTTCTAAATAAATTAGAAAGTGAACCGAACTTAACACTACAGAAATTAGCTGAAAACTGCCAGAGATTTATAAGTGTTAAACAGGATTTGAAGGACATTGAAGAGTCGGGCATTGCACACATTAGAAAAGTATGTCAAAAATCGAAATTCAATTTTCCTGTAATAACAATTCAAAAAAGAAATGGATTTTCACGCCTCTACACAGACAAACCAGCGCTGTAAAAAAACAGGATAAATTGTAGCCAGGCCCTTACCACAATTAAGAACATGCCGGCTCTGGAAAAAGTCAGAGCACTACAGAGTTTCCTGGGACTGGTAAATTGTTACCAGGCTTTTATCCCAGAGATGCATAACCTCCGTGCTCTGCTGAACGAACTGTTAAGAAATGATAAGGTTTGGGAGTGGAAGCTCAAATGCCAGGAGGCATTCGACAAAACGTAGATTTTGCGGGCTTGTTGGAGGAATTTTACTATCTAATTGTAGCCAGCAGTTTATCCAAATGGCCCGGAGTATTATGATCTAAAAAGCCCACTACAGAGGTGACGATAAACTTCCTGCACGAATTGTTCGCCCGTTTTGAGGTAGTCGATTGTTTGGTCAGTGACAACAGAACTCAATTTATGTCCGCCGACTTTAAAGAGTTCTGTGATATTTTCCATATCACAACTCCCTCGTATCATCCTAGGTCAAACGGCCAGGCAGAGCGCTTTGTGGACACTTTAAAAAGGGCCCTGAAAAAAGCTTGCGGCACCTCACGGAAACGGCCCTGCAGCAGTTTTTACAAGTATACAGGATCACGCCAAACGTTAACACACCATCCCCATTACCTCATTCAGAGATGATGTTTGTGCGAAAAGTAAGCTCCGTTTTTTTTAGAAATTACTGCTAAAACAGACCGAACACGGTCGAACCTCTATTGTATCAAAAAAACGCTTCATCCCAGGGGATAGAGTAAATTTCAGAATGTTTAAAAATAACTCGTCTTTCTAGGAACTTGGTACAATAGAAAAGAAAATTTGAAATATGGTTTACATAATCCAAGGACCTCAGTTCTCTCATAAGAGACACCTTAATCAAATTAGGAAGCGACTGTCGGATGACACTGACAGCACTCTCCAGGAAGAAGAAGAAGTTATGGACATCATATACGATACTTTCGACATACCAGTACCCCAAGCAGCTCCAGAAAAGCGGCAATCTAAACGAAAACAGAAATCCCCGGATCTTATCGTAATCAATCCAAAAAGAAAACGATATTGATACTTCTGAGGATGTAACACTTTGGGGGGGGGGGGGGGTTATGGTACCTTACCTATAATGGAGTTTGGACTCTTCCATTCACAATAAATACTGCTTCTCAGTGTTTAGTCAACCCTAGTCTATACTGGCAGTTCTCTGTTGTATTATATTTTCTTCAATATAATTGTTTTACCTAAACCTTGAGTCCGTGTTTTCATTTCGGCCCCTTTACAGGGTCACAACAGATATAATTCATGCTGGTTATTCATCATGAACAAGTCATATGTACTTTGCTAATTCATTTCTCTTTCATTAAAAGCTAACTAATTAGTACTTCCATAATAACTAAATAATTGATCCAAATGCGGCTATTATTCTCGCTATTTATTTAGATATATTACTAAAATATTCATATAAAATCATAGAATTATGTCAGTAATTTAAGTTTTTCATATATAAATTATTATTATTATTATTATTATTATTATTATTATTATTATTATTATTATTATCATTTCTGATGATCTAAAAACAAAACCCCATTTACTTTTTATTATAGAATCTTTCAGAATTAATTTCAGACGGCAGAATAAGAATTGTGTGACTTGCTATTTGTTTTCTCGCTTCCCTTCAGCACTTTAAAATGGTTTCATCCAGGAACTAGAAAAAAGCATGTGTTTTACTTGCTAACTTTTAGGTGATTGAAGTATATATATTTATTTATATATATAAATATAAGTATGCAAATAAATACACATTGGTCTTTATTATAGAGTGGAGAATAATATTCATAATATTTATGCCGTTTTTGATATTCCCTTTTGCACTGATCTCTACATTGGAACACCATAATAACTTGGCTCCCAATTCTTTGCTTCTCTTTCCTACTTAACATTCTTCGTGGAACTTTTATCCTTATTTTCTGATCGATTTTACACCTTGTGCTTTTCTATCCGTTCCAATTCCAATCGATCATTACTTATTTCCACTTTTCGTTTGCAGCTGTGCATGAATTCATTTAAGGATGTGGATTGCACAGCATCACCTCCACTTTTTCATGCAACATTTTGTTATGCCAATGTAACAAAAGTATTCTAACAGAGGCACTTATTAAACCTCATAACCAAGATTTTTAAAGTTATAAATATCTATATAATAATACACTAAGGCAATTTCATGGTCGTACGTTATCATCCTACGCCCCTTTTTGTTAAAAGATGGGAGTGCCCAATCGCCGGAGATGAAATGCAAAAAAATGTAATCTTTTAAATTTCATCTGATGTTGCTGTTGCGTCGAATGTGAAACTCGAACTAAAATACGCTTTCTTTGCTTTTAGGTTAGGATCAAAGTGTAGTATTGTTCCATCCAAAGAGGGTACAATTATATCATGGGGTCTGCGTTCGCGCTAGACGTCCATAGAATGGAAATATGTCACAAACTCCTACAAGCGTAAAACTGTGGAATTTCCACAGGTCCCACTCGTAATTATTAATACAGCTATGTACTCTCTAGGCAGATAATTGTGATGATGGTGGGAAGGGGTAGAATTTTTTTCTCTTCCCTGAAGAGGAACTAGAACAGACCCTGCTGATCTTAAAATGAGTGGCCTGCCTGTTTGCACGTGGTGGGTCAGTTTAGCCTTGTAACAGCTTACATGAGTGAACTATTTTCTATTGGCAGTGAATTGTGATTCGTCTTGGCGGTTATGTAACCATCGCCTGTTCACTGCATGAACAAGCAACTCACCTAAGCTCAATGAGATTCATACACGATGAATCATCTTGTCACTAAAACCAGATCACGTGATCAACATCAACCCTTCAGTTCGAGCCCATACAACAGACAAACAAGACATACATTCCTGCACTCTCTACCAGCCCTGTGGTAGGTGAATCGATGAACTCCAGGATAAGATTATTTCGTTTTGTCTATAACCCATTGTATTACCCTTGTTCTGTTACTATGTTTCCTGTAAATAAAACTGCATATCTCTTTAGTTGTGAAGCCATCGTTTATTTCGTGATGCATGGTTATCCCATTTGCTTATTATATTTCAGTCAGACATGGCCGGCGACGTATGTCATCAATCTGATTTTCCTCTCGATTTAAACTCTCACCTAAAATTGGCTTTACAAACTAAAGGCTAATGTACAAGTTTATTAAACTCATTAAAATTTGAGGAAAATATTTGTCACAAAAATCGTTTCCAGTGGGCTGCAAAGAAATAGTCTTCAGAGTGCATGCGGTCTGCAAGTTGCATATTTGATAACCTTATTCTAAACTGTGAATGGAATAGTATGCATTTTTAATACAAAGTGTGAAACCATTGAAAAAGACACATGTGTTCTTGTCGTCTTATTGTTTTATAATACAACATAACAATGAAAAACACTAAAGTTGCCTGTGGGTAGTCTAACATTATTAGACATAAATATTATATATCATCCATAAAATATCATAAAAATAATTCCTATATTTCTTATGAAAAAGATATGTTCATTACATTCAACAAATATTTCACTGTGCTTTCTATGCTAAAGTTTATACCGGCTGAAAATTTATAATGACAAAAATTACACCCGATTCATTTCTTTTATGTAGTTTTACTAAACTGTGTATTAATTTTTCATTTTGTTTATAAATTATTCGAAATAAATGTGATTATCTTATATGAAGATTCTGTGAATGCAGTTTCATTGTTTCCATTGCCAAAATGACAAGCTTTCTGCCTTCCTCACTCTCCCATGTGAGCGAATGCATTTTAATCAGGTTCTATCCTACCCCATGGCACCTTTGACAAGTGTCTGACAAACCATATGCCATGAATCAACCCTAGGCTTGTGAGTGAAATTGGGTATGATGAAACTATTCAGACAGCATGGCCTTGAGAGAGATGGTTGTTGCCAAAGCTTTGCAAGCCTAATACATGCTGCATGACAGATATCCACCATGCAACACCCCATACGACCTGGAAAATAGTGTGTGTGGGAGGTACGTTTATACCTCCCCTCTTGTTTTACATCTCCCCTCTACATGTCCTCTCCCTTTTTCTCTGTTGACCCATCCTAGACAAAACATGAAAGATAAACATTTTCGTAAACTCTGATCCACTTTCAGTACATAGTATGTGTACAGTCGATACATACACTTTCTCCTTAACTGAAGATATTCTGTCAAATGCAATTTTTATTATTGAAACTAAAATTGTTTCATTAAAGTGTGACAATTTTCGGCACATTGAAAGTGACACATTTCACACAATGCTTACATTGAAACAAAATGATAATAGGAAATGTATAAAGTGATTAAGAAAGGAATTTCCAAATGTACACTCCTTAGAATTAGAATTTTTGAATGAGTAACAATTTCCCAAAATAGCTGCCATGGCTTTTAATATATGGAAATTACTTGTTTTATTAAGCCCATTTATCAAAGCTGATTGTAACGGCTATTTTACTGCGACTAAAAGACTTACAGTAATCATGGGAGAGTGGTTTCATCTTGATACTACTGAACTATTCTTTTGTGCAGATAAATAACAGTGAAAAAAGCACAAAGAATGTTGGATTTTGCTACATAGAAAAGGAAAAAATTCTGCTTCTATTCAAGAAGCAAAAGTGTTTCTCTTTCCATATTTGAAATAATTTTATCACAACTCAAATAGAAAATCGTATTCGTGCTATTTATAGATAACCAGAAGAATATCCGGGCCATGATGGATAAAAAATAATTCCTCAGACAGAACAGATTGGCACCACTTTTATGCCTCCTCTTTACAAAAATTAAAATCATTATATAATTATATTAAACCTTAAAATCAACACATATTGGTACTAAACCTTATGTCTAGAATCCTTATTCCAATTTTGATCAAAATCCATTACATGATTTTGATTTACGAAAATGTCTAAAATTTAAGGCTTAAACTTAAGGGGTCATAAGAAGAACTTGAAATTCAGAGAATTTTGCTTAACTGGTGTTTAATGACTATGGATCAAATTTAATGCAAATTTTGAAACATTTAAATTAACTGGTGTTTAATGACTATAGATCAAATTTAATGACTATGGATCAAATTTAATGCAAATTCTGAAATATTTGAATTAACTGGTGTTTAATGACTATGGATCAAATTTAATGCAAATCTGATATATATGAATTTACGGGTGTTTAATGACTATGGATCAAATTTAATGACTATGGATCAAATTTAATGCAAATTTTGAAACATTTAAATTAACTGGTGTTTAATGACTATAGATCAAATTTAATGACTATGGATCAAATTTAATGCAAATTCTGAAATATTTGAATTAACTGGTGTTTAATGACTATGGATCAAATTTAATGCAAATCTTATATATATGAATTTACTGGTGTTTAATGACTATGGATCAAATTTAATGCAAATCTGAAATATTTGAATTAACTGGTGTTTAATGACTATGGATCAAATTTAATGACTATGGATCAAATTTAATGCAAATCTGATATATATGAATTTACGGGTGTTTAATGACTATAGATCAAATTTAATGACTATGGATCAAATTTAATGCAAATTTTGAAACATTTAAATTAACTGGTGTTTAATGACTATAGATCAAATTTAATGACTATGGATCAAATTTAATGCAAATTCTGAAATATTTGAATGAACTGGTGTTTAATGACTATGGATCAAATTTAATGCAAATCTGATATATATGAATTTACGGGTGTTTAATGACTATGGATCAAATTTAATGACTATGGATCAAATTTAATGCAAATTTTGAAACATTTAAATTAACTGGTGTTTAATGACTATAGACTAAATTTAATGACTATGGATCAAATTTAATGAAAATTCTGAAATATTTGAATTAACTGGTGTTTAATGACTATGGATCAAATTTAATGCAAATCTGATATATATGAATTTACTGGTGTTTAATGACTATGGATCAAATTTAATGCAAATCTGAAATATTTGAATTAACTGGTGTTTAATGACTATGGATCAAATTTAATGACTATGGATCAAATTTAATGCAAATCTGATATATATGAATTTACGGGTGTTTAATGACTATGGATCAAATTTAATGACTATGGATCAAATTTAATGCAAATTCTGAAATATTTGAATTAACTGGTGTTTAATGACTATGGATCAAATTTAATGCAAATCTGATATATATGAATTTACTGGTTTTAATGACTATGGATCAAATTTAATGACTATGTATCAAATTTAATGCAAAGTTTGAAATATTTAAATTAACTGGTGTTTAATGACTATGGATCAAATTTAATGCAAATTCTGAAATATTTAAATTAACTGGTGTTTAATGACTATGGAACAAATTTAATGCAAATCTGAAATATTTGAATTAACTGTTTTTTAATGACTATAGATCAAATTTAATGACTATGGATCAAATTTAATGCAAATTCTGAAATATTTGAATTAACTGGTGTTTAATGACTATGGATCAAATTTAATGCAAATCTGATATATATGAATTTACTGGTGTTTAATGACTATGGATCAAATTTAATGCAAATCTGAAATATTTGAATTAACTGGTGTTTAATGACTATGGATCAAATTTAATGACTATGGATCAAATTTAATGCAAATCTGATATATATGAATTTACGGGTGTTTAATGACTATGGATCAAATTTAATGACTATGGATCAAATTTAATGCAAATTCTGAAATATTTGAATTAACTGGTGTTTAATGACTATGGATCAAATTTAATGCAAAACTGATATATATGAATTTACTGGTGTTTAATGACTATGGATCAAATTTAATGCAAATCTGAAATATTTGAATTAACTGGTGTTTAATGACTATGGATCAAATTTAATGACTATGGATCAAATTTAATGCAAATCTGATATATATGAATTTACGGGTGTTTAATGACTATGGATCAAATTTAATGACTATGGATCAAATTTAATGCAAATTCTGAAATATTTGAATTAACTGGTGTTTAATGACTATGGATCAAATTTAATGCAAATCTGATATATATGAATTTACTGGTGTTTAATGACTATGGATCAAATTTAATGACTATGTATCAAATTTAATGCAAAGTTTGAAATATTTAAATTAACTGGTGTTTAATGACTATGGATCAAATTTAATGCAAATCTGAAATATTTGAATTAACTGGTGTTTAATGACTATGGATCAAATTTAATGACTATGGATCAAATTTAATGCAAATCTGATATATATGAATTTACTGGTGTTTAATGACTATGGATCAAATTTAATGACTATGGATCAAATTTAATACAAATCTTAAATATTTGAATTAACTGGTGTTTAATGACTATGGATCAAATTTAATGATTATGGATCAAATTTAATGCAAATTTGAAATATTTGAATTTTCAAATGGGAAGTTATGCCCATATTACATCCTCTAAAACCTCTTTAAAACACTCCAAATAAATTGAAATTTGGGGAATATTTATTAATTGATGTGTAATATCTATTGTGAAAATTTCACAAAAATCGGTGGAATCTGAATTTATATGAAAGGCTTCCACCCCACGCTTTGCATCTTTTCATAAAACTTAATTAAACTAAATATAGCTTATATTTGGACCCCTTCTGCCTCGCAGCTAGGTTTCAAAATTCATAATGATCGGTTAATTAGTTGAGAAATGAATCCTGTACATACAAATATTTAAACATATAAACATACCTAACTTTATATAAATATGTATAAATAAATATGTAATTATAATTTGCTATGAAATACAAAATGTTCTAAATTTTAAGATAACACGTTGCTTTATTATTCATGAACATCAGTGATCAGCCTGTGTATATAGAATGGGTAAGTATTGTGAGTTCTATCTGAAATGGTAAACACTTACTGGCAGCACATGAATCAGATTGTGTGATTTGGCTGTCTGTTGATCGCCTGTAAAGTGAGGAATGTAGTTGTGGAACAGAACTTGCGGAACGAGATCTCGAGCCATTTTGCTGATAAACAGCTGAAAATAAAAAAAAAAAGAGAAATAATAATCATTCCTTAAAAAAGATTGAATTTTTTTAAATTAAATAAAATAAAATAGTAGAGGTATAGGATCTGAAACTCTGCTCTCAACAACCATTCAATCCATGCTACATATTTAAATGGGCCATTCGTTGTAATCTGCACTGACCTGACACTGGTTGATAGTGACAGGTATATATATTGGAATGTAGCAAATTGTTGTTTATATATATATATATATATATATATATATATATATATATATATATATATATAGTGCGTGTGAGATTTTTTTGTTCATAGGAGTTAATCCAATGAAACTACTTTGTAATATGTAATAGTGCTCAATAACAAGTAGAGCTATATTTTAGCATACATTTTTATTTATACAGACATTATGGCTACATATATGCATAGATGTTTCGTCTACCACCTTATATAATGGTTTAGCCTCATCATTCGTCGTTTTCAGTATCTTCACTGTCGGACGTGGCCTGATGAGGCTACGCCTCGAATAAGTTGGTAGCCGAAACATGTATGCACATATGTTGCCATAACGAACTTATACTGATATATATATATATATATATATATATATATATTAGTGGGACCTGTGACTCCGCGCGTTGCCCAGGAAAATTGCCGAACCTAAGAAACCCAGCCTGAACTCCATATTACTATTTTTATTCTTATTTTTACTTTCTATAATATTTCAAGTTTTAAATAAAAACAAGTAAAACGTTTACTTTGCTGTTTATGGATGTCCAGGACAAATGCAGACCCCACGATATTACTGTGAAATCCCAATGGAAAAAGCAAAAATCAAAGTGCAAATCCGAAAGTTTCAAATCGAATAACCGTATTGTGTATGTTTTCAGCTTCCCAAATTCTATTTTTTAAATTTGGAAAGATAAATTGTGACACAGAAAACGTACACACGCTAATAAAAAAGGAAATGTGTAAGTCATAGGTAAATAATCCACCATTTTGTGACCACTTATCTGAAAGACACTACGTGTTTATGAAATCTTAGCTTTATCAATGTCAAACTGTAATAATAAAATGAAAATGCAAAAAAAGGAAACACAAGTCTTTCTCTTTTATTGTTTTTATATGATTTTGAAAGTTTAATTTACTTATTAATCTGTTTACATGCTTGCATGCCTAAAGTTTATATTTTCTTTTCTCCTTTTGCCATATATCTCTCTCGCTCTTTTTGTCCTGCCTTAAGTCAAAATACATTCAATTTTGATTTCACAAAACTGAGACGAAACTAATTGTATTTTCTGACAAAGTAGGGATGTATGAAGAAAGAATTAAAAATGAATAATACTGAGTGCTTAAGAAATATTAAAAAGAAGAGAACAGCCTCTCTCCCCAAACATTTCCATTCTTTCATATAAATAGACACGTATTTCTCACTCCCCAAGAATAAAAAGTTAAAAATATTTTATATTTAGGTTCCTGCTCCCCCTTACTCGCATAGTGTGCATACTCAAAGTAGCATAAATTCTCTTAGACAGAAAAAGGTTCTAGCAAAAAAGTGGAGAATTATTTTAATAAATAAATATACATATATTTACCCATAGAAGTAGGAAAACTATCTTCAATTGTTTCAGGGATAGACATAAAAACTTATTCTAAGTAGATACTTAATGTGTGCATTTTTTTCTTCTTTTTTAACCAAGCAGGGTGTAGAAATACATAGTATTTACCGAAGCATGGGATTACTTCACTCGGTAAGATGGACCCATAAATCTTGTCAGATTATCTATCTAGGAGAAAGAAACTCTGATAAAAATCCTGCGCTAAACATCGTGACTATAATCATGTTGTCACTGTAACACTGAGGAAGAGTGGCTTACTTACTCATGGATGGCCACCTTCCTAGAGTTAGAGACTCAAACAAGATATCTAGTTTACAAACCTATAATTGCTTAAGGAGTGGATAGGTTCCGCCTATTGTTGGATCGCAGTCATTCTTTGTCTATTAGTCAGGCGCAGATGTACCATCACAGGGAAACTTAAAAAACTCCCTTGTTTCCTGACTAGTACAAAGAACGCAGTCTCACTCTCTATCTCTCTTTCTCCTTATCTGGACAACATGGGGATATGGCATAACGATAGTGCCGTTTTGTGGGAGCTGGGATTCCCTACCTTTATAAGCCTTGCACCAGACTTCTATTGCCCACGTAAGGAGGCAAGTAACATCGAAAACACTGCACTTCAAATGTCACTACGGATAAAGTTTGCGTTAATCAGACTTGAGCCGACTCGAAATTGACAAGATGTTTCTGAAGTCAAGGGCTCGCAATACATTTAAAAGGTCAAAGAGCTGACCCGATGAACTTGTCACCTGCGACTGTTGTAATTGAGAGCATCAGTGACTTTACCTCCCTTTCTTTTTCATGCATACTGTGTGTGTGTCTCTCTCTCTCTCTTTCTCTCTCTCTCTCTCTCTCTTGCTTTATCATAGCGAGGGAGATATTAGCAGTTTGGTTGACGACTTTGTACATGAGGGGTCGTACACGCAACTAGCTCAGCCAACTTTCAAGTTTCTAATTGTTCTTTTCGGAATGATGAAATGAACTGTAATGCAAGTGTTCAAGTTCAGCACAAGTGTTCAAGGTCCCAGCCAGATAATTGATTCTCAGGAGAAAATTAATGAAGCCAGAATTAATGACGTCATATATCTAGACGAAATACCCAACCGGGTATAAACCCATTTGTTTAAGACGAATCTAACCATCGTTTATTCAAGAGAGCTGGTGTAGTGCCGTGCCCAAGACGTAATAGCCCTTCCAGAGACGTTTCCACGGCGCACATACACCAAGTTACTCTCCCCAGCAAACAATAGTATTATAGCGATACTTGTTTGTCACATGACTATTTTGAGCTGCTATTTTTCTGGCAAGTTGAAGGCACAGGATTGACAGCTTGACACTCTCATTGTCCAAAACCCACTCTATCAAAATAAACATGAAAATGCAAAGTAGCAGAAAAACAATTGCACCAGGCGCCCCCTAAAAACAACCAAATCGCCTCCTCCTTTGAGGCTCTCCTTCACAAATATCCAGGGATATAACCTTGATGATGTAGAATCTTTCCTCTACATAAAATCCCAAAATATCCTAACACTAACGAAACAAATCAATTTCTCAATCAACTCCTCAATTTCTAATTATTTTCAAATGACAGGATACCTCCTTCTCTTTCGTAAAGACTTTATGATCTATATGATTTCAATAAGTAATCGCTTAAAAAATAGTAGTAATGTCTAAATCACTTAGATGATCCCCCTTTTTGTGACTACTTATTTAAAAGATATTACGTAAGCAAGTGTTTATTCAATTATTGTGTTAATACTACCAAACTGCAATAAATTAAATTTAAAATCCCAAAGCAAAAAAAAATGCAAGTCTTTCTCTGTTTTGTTATTGTTTTATTTACCAAATTATTTTTAAAATATGAGTTTGAATGTAAACTGGAGCCGGAAAAAAAACTGAATTTTGACAGGAAGGAAATGGAAGAGCTGAAACAATTACATTCAAGTGATAGAATGCAATTTCGTGAATGATGTCAGTATAAATCAGGTAAAAGTAAAATAGGCACAATTCCATCAGAAATAGATCATACACTGTTATAACAGAATCGGGTGCTATGATCTGGCAAAACCTTTTGCAAATACAGGAGAGTAGCAAAACAAAAGTTGCATTCTTCTTCCCTCTTACCTGACAACAATGAGGCGGAAGTGTTAGATACTCCAAATCGGAGATGCTGGATATACACTTACCTTCACGGGTGTGTACGTAGGCTTCATCTCCATCATCTTTGGGCCATGATCGATAACACAAGGACTCCGGGGTTTAGTTTCAGAAGATTTATTTAACGTAACAGACGAACAGATAGTGTGGTTGTTTGCATGAGAGAGAGAGAGAGAGAGAGAGAGAGAGAGAGAGAGAGAGAGAGAAGAAATAATTATTGGGGAAAAATATTCAGACTATTAGCACCACTTGTGTTCATTGTCCCGCCTCACACGTTCGGGGTTCGGGACAACCCATTTTTTCCAACCGCCTCGCTCAATGAGTCAGGAACAAGAGAGCGACAAAGTCTCCCACCATCATGACGTCACTTCCGACTTCTGTTTTGGCTCTCACCCTCTCTTTCAAGGAACCCTTCTACTCACTGCAAACCCCACTATCTAACAGAAGAACAAAGAAAACGGACCAATGCTGCTAACAGAATCTAACAACTTTACTAACTGTAGTATTGTAGTCCAATAGTTAATAGTAATAAATACACTCAGGAACAATATTAGAAATCAACTATACATATTTTTTCTCTCTTTGTAACAAATAAAAAATTTATTGTCCTTTTGAGACTTAGTTCAATCTGGTAGTTAGGAGTGCTTGTCACTCCATAACAACGAAATTGTATCCAAAGTTGGAGATAGTTGTCTTTTACACTTGCGAGAACGTTTATATTCTTGTGTTACTTTAGGTTTTGGTATTTCAAACAAATCATAAATTACTTTTATAGGCTCTTCCCTATGATGATTTAGTTCAAATGTATATCTCTTTTTAAGCTGATTATAGTGTCTTTTAATAATTCATTTCGGTTGGTTGATATCCAATTCGTTTCTCAATAATGTTTTATTTTCAGCTAACTTTTCCATTTTATAATCTTTAAAATAAATTTTTTCGATTTTGCTGTATCAGAATCATGCTTTCTAAACTTTTTGGTTTTGTTAGGTATTAAATTATCAAATACTGATTGAATCTTTTCTGCAAACATAAGTTCAGGGGGTGATATTCCTGAATTTATACTCTGGTTTGGAGTTATCCTATCACCTTGAGACATTGTTGTAACAATTCATTTTCAGATTTACTTCTGACTTATTTTCTTAACGCTTTCTTAAGCCTATTTATGCAGCGTTCTGCTAGTCCATTAAATCTTGGATGGTACAGAGCGATTGTTACATGACTAATTTAAAATTCTTTGCAGAAATCTTGTAATTTTTTAACTGTAAATTGAGTTCATTATCAGAAAAAATTGTATCAGGAATACCAAATGTTGCAAATATTTTGTGCAAAAGGTTTATTGTGCTTTTGCATGTAGGCTTCTGACATTTGAAGAATTCTGTCCACTTTGTTAAACTATCTGTCGCAATGAAGTAATAAACACCATTCATTGGTCCTGCATAGTCTTGAGCATTTTTATTGATGGTGTTTTTGCTGCCATTGCATAACATCTACAAAGTTTCACAAGATCTTCGATTATTTATCTGTGACAAACTAATAAATATAACTCCTCATAAGGACGTTAATCCTAGTGATACCTGGATGTCCTGTATCCTTCAATGTTTTTATTTTTATTTAGTGATGCCGATATCACTACACGTTCACTGTATAACCAAATACAATCACAAGAAGAAGAAATGTTTTTGTGATTTAATTTTTTATTTTGTCAGCTCATGATTTCTTTCTTTTTCTGTAACAAATTTATCAAATTTTGCTTTAAATCTCCTCGAATGTAACTGGTAATTCCTTTATCGTATTGAAAAGTACGTTTTTTATTTCCATTTCTGTAATTAATGCTACAGTCACTGTTCAATTACTTTTGGAATAAGTCTTGACAATCTGCCTATGTGTCCAATTTTCTTCAATGGAAGGGAGTTCATCCATTGGAAATGTATAGTTTAAAAGAATGGTTCCCCATCTTTACAGGCGATTCGCTGTATAAGCCGATATGCATTTCTTAGACACAAATATTGGTAGTAATCGCTGGTAGTCCATTTGCAAAATAAATCTTGTCCCATGCAACAATTATGAAATTTTGTTACTGTAAATATTATATCAAGTTCCTCTTTTTCTATTTGACTGTGATTTTTCTTCTGCTGACAACAACGTTCTTGATGCTTGATCTACTTTTAGCTGTCCGTTATCTTCCTTGTGTAGTAAAACGGACCCGAATCCCAAGTTACTAGCATCAGTTGCAACGTATATCTCCTTATTAAGATCATAATGTCCAAGAGATAAGTCAGATGTTAAAGTTTTTATAATTTCTTCGAATGCATTTTGACATTCAGGAGACCAGCTCAATTTTGTATCTTCCGTAAGTAATTTATTTAGTGAAGCTCTTAATGCATGCATTCTAGGAATGAGGGTACAGGTTAGACAGCTTGTCTGGCTGCTGTTTCCAACTGACAGGACAGGAGCCCAAACTCTTGGGTAGCGCTAAGAACAGCTGCTCCATCATCAGTTGCATAATACTGTGGGTAGTTGTATGTGCTATGTCGCGCATGGAAAGGGACCCTGCAATTATCTCCGGTGAGCTTTCCCGAGGCCACAACCCCCATGGACCAGGTCGCGACTAATGAACTGGTTGTGTGAGCTTATTGGCACCTAACAAGTACCCACCTTGCCCAACCCACTTTATAACACTGCGCAGCTCCCAATTTAAGTTTAACCCCCCCCCCCCCCCCCCCCAAAAAAAAAAAAATTCTCCCTTTTTCTCAGTAGCCCCTTACATCTACAGTGGCGGCCTGCCTTGTTTGGGGTGAACTATGTTGAAAAAAAAAAAAAATTTCCAAATCCCAAAAAAAGTTGTATTCCTGACACACTTGTTGGCAGAGGATCGTGTTTTTTATTGCTATAGATCTGGCTGGGTCTGTTTTTCGACCTTTTTCACTAATTACCTGCTCTAAGTATTTAAGAATTCGCATTTATAAATGCTTAGTTTTAAGCTGTTTTCTTGCATTTTATTAAATACAATTTTCACATGTTGAGTCCATTATTTGTTGAAATATTCCTGGTGCTACATTTATACCAAAAGGCAGTCTATTGAATTTGTACCAACCTTTATGTGTGGTTATAGTTAACAATTTGATACATTTCTCTTCCAATTGTATTTGCAGGTATGCATCTGATAAATCGAGTTTTGAGAATATTTTTCCTTCATTTAATTTTGAAAATATATTTTCAGGACTAGGTAATGGGTAACTGTGCGATTTTAAACAAGCGTTCGGTCCAATTGAGTAATCGGCAAAACCCCAAATTTTGTAGTCCTTTCTTTACATAAAATCTGGGACTCAACCAAGCACTATAATCTGTTTTACTTAAAACTTTTTTTTTCTAAGTGGTGCACAATTATTTATTGAACTTCAAAAGGCACTTGTCTTTTTGGTCTAAAAATCGGTTATGCATTAGTTTTTAATTTGAATATTGCTTTGGTATTGAGCACGTTTCTATTCTTTCAGGAAAAAATATTTGGAAAATTTGATTTTCCTTTTAAAATTTTCTGTGCTGGTTGTGGACTAATAAAGATTGCAATCATGTTACCAGTTTATGTTGGGTAGCGCCGATAAAAAAATGTAATATGTCTAACAGCATGACAAATAAGTTTAACTTGTTTCAAAAGTCAGTTTTTAAAATTTTGTTCAATGATTTGTGTTCTGTTACAAATGTCCACTGGGCCTAACAAAAGAAATTCATTAGTATCGCCAAGGATACTTGTCATTTTATGACACTAGCGATGTTATTACGAGTCTAAGACAAACTATGCAAATATCAGAATACATTTTTTACATATAAAATTGAAAACTTAAATTTTACATTTTTTTAAAATGTGGGTTTGTGTAATAAATTTAGTGTCAATTGGCAGAGTAGTTTTCATATCCATCGAATACGCACACACCAACTCATCTTTATATTATAGACAAAAAACATAAGATATATATCTTCTTTCTTTTTTAACACCACTTTCTCTTTTAATCTTCTCATAGAGCAGAATTGTCACATAGAGAAGGAAGATGTTAAAAAAGGTGAATCAAGGTTATAACCCTGATGCATGCAATACACTTCTTGAAGGACTCAGGTTCTCGGTCGCCAATGGTAACACCTG
This sequence comes from Sepiola atlantica, assembly GCA_963556195.1. NCBI lineage: Eukaryota > Metazoa > Mollusca > Cephalopoda > Sepiida > Sepiolidae > Sepiola > Sepiola atlantica. Next base: position 34,226,595 of record OY744546.1, on the reverse strand, counting down.
CTATTGCCCCCACATAAAAATGTCCAACCTTCATTAGCAACCAAATTTCAGCAGGATATTCCACAACATTTCTCCCTTCCCTGTGTCATCGATCGCCTTTGAAGAATCAATAAAACTAATGAAGCGCCTCTGATGCTGCTCCACATCCATTTCTTTTGAAGTTGAACACCATGTCCACCCTTCACTCCTATTTAACCTGTGTAATATCATCTTGACCATAACAATTGGGTCAGTGTTATATTTCGTTATATATATTTATGTTAATCAGTGAAGTGGACAAAGAACTTAGAAACGATGTGTTTATTCTACCATCTATATTAAGACAATGAAACAAGCATAAACATTGAAGTGTTATGCTCTGTTAGTTCTTTTCTATTAAATGGAGAGTTACTCAAACAACTCATGAGCAAGTCATAATTAGAATCATTTTAATAATCTATAAAATAAAAGTGAACTTATGTGTGTCCATCTCGCTTCAATAATCACGTATGCAAATTTAATTTTTATGAGCAAAAAAGGAGAGGCTTAATTTGAATAGTAACTAAGAATAAAAAAGAAAGGTAAGAATAATTACGTATTCAAATTTAATGTTTTTAAATATTTAATTCGTTGGAAAGGGAATAAATAACAATGACATCTCGATTTATTGACTGATTTTTCGTTGAAAGAAAAAACTTTCAATTCTTTTTTCATTTAATTAATTTTGTGAGTTCTTTTTAAATTTAATTAATTTAATTTTGTCCTTGTTTATCGATTATTTTTTTTCTTCTTTTTCTTATTAATTAGTTTCATTTCAATGATTTCAAGTAGTGAATAGAAATTAAACCTGCGAAGCGATAGTAAGCAGACGAAGCCAGCGAGTGTACAAACAATTAAATAAGATAAAACTGAATAAAAGAAAGCAATTTTTCTTTGTTATTTTAAAACAAAGTCAATATCTTTAAAATATCGCTGGTGTTGGGAAATAAAGTTATTATCTATTTTCCTCCTTTTTAAAACAATTTTTATTACATCTTTTAGAAAAATAAAATTGTTTTCCATTTGATAATCAAAATATATTCCTTTCATTATTTGTATATTTGTATGTTTCTACGGCTGTATGGGCTGGGAATGTTGAGTGGTTATTATGGGGTTACTGCTCATGTGGGCTGCTGTTGTTGGGTGACTTTGATCGGTTGAGCTGGTCAGTTCAAAGTGACTCAGCTCTGTGGTCTGTATAAATCTTGAATGTTCTGCTTAGTTCATCTGAGAAGTCTTCCATCGCTGTGCTTTTTCATCATGTAATTATGTGGTTCTGTGCGTTTGTCTATAACTGTTGCTGGTTACCAGATGTTATTTTCTTGCAGGACAGACACTTTATTGACGATAACCAATTTTAATTATTATTTCTGTTGCCGTATTGTTGTTGCTTCCTGATTTTTATGTTTTTACCTTTCTTGAATTTGTCTTTTTGTGTGTCAGTGTTTAGCCTTATTGGAATCCTTGTTCTTATTTTCCTATTAAATAGGATCTCTGCTGGTAAACTCACTTAATTATGACAAAGATTTTAATATTTTTTAGTTTCTTGTTTGGAGGAAATCGAAGTCACTATCACAATAACGACGACGACCACCACCACCACCACCATCACCACCACCACAACAACAACAATAATAATAATAATAATAATATAGGAGCACTAGGAACAGTCCCAAAAAACCGGGAGAAAAGACAACGACGACGACGACGACCACCACCACCACCACCACCACCACCACAACAACAACAACAACAACAATAATAATAATAATAATAATATAGGAGCACTAGGAACAGTCCCAAAAAAACGGGGGAAAAGACTAGAAGAAATTGGAATCAAAGGGATCACTGAGACCATACAAAGGACAGCAATGATCGAAACAGCTGCAATTTTAAGGAAAATCGTCGAATGCGGAAACCAACCTGCATAAGCTACGAATGGTAACCAGTCACATTGAAGTTACAACAGGAAGAAAACAAAACCACAGGAAGAACATCACGTCACGAACCAAGGAACAGAAACTGAAAAAAACATCATAAGCTGCCCCCCACCCCCACCCCAAGAAAAATGGCACCGGCCTCGGCTGACATCATACAAAATAGTCGTAGAAGGGCAAGGAGGATGAGAAGACCGAAGAAGGATATCACTGGAAGAGTGCGGAAGAGTGCTGGGATGTTGACGAGGCTTATTGCCATCCAAATTCCAGGGGAGACCAATGGTCGTTGCCAGCAGGAAATTAATGGTAGGCTGCTGTTGCGATACCGCAAGGTCATTTGCGATGGTGATCGAAAAGAAGTGGAGAGTACTGGAACTCTGGGGAGACTTGTTTTCACTCAGACTCCAGGGAACACTGTGACAACAACAACAATAATAATGACAACGACGACAATAACACCAACAACAACAACAACAACAACAACAATAATAATAATAATAATAATAATAATAATAATAATAATAATAATAATAATAATAATAAATTGATTTCCAAACTAACCTATCTCTTGTCAGGTCTTTATTTATCCCTCTCTCTCTCTCTCTCTCTCTCTCTCTCTCTCTCTCTCTCTCTCTCTCAAATCCATCCTTATCACTTCTTTTCATATTTTCCTTGGCTTTCCTCTGTGGGCTGATCTTGTTACCTCAATTGTTCTACATCTACTAACCCAGGAACTCTTATCCATTCTTTCAACGTGGCCATACCATCGAAGTCTCCTGTTCTGCATGCATCTCCCTATACTGTCCAGATTTAATCTTCCTCTGAGTTCATCAGATTTGAGCCTGTCTAAGACTCGCATTACACATCCATCATATCATTCTCATATTATTTCTCTCCATGCAACGCATATCCTCAACCCTCACTGGCCAAGTTTGACTTCCATACATCATGACACTGCATACACATGCCTGATAGACTCTTCCCTTAGTCGACAGTGGTAACGCTCTGCTGGTTAGTAATAGCAAAAGTTCCCTGAAATTACTCCACCCACTCCTAATTCTTGCTATCACACTAGCACCTGCTCCACCCTGTGCTCCAATGTCAGCATATAAAATTTTTAAAGAAATTAAACTGTTTAGATTTTGTTCATTAAAAAGTATATCGAATTCACAGAGCTTTGAAAATGCAAACACTATAAATAAGTAGTAGAGTAGATATGAATTATTACTAGTGGAAGATAACAATTTTTTTACGCTGAGTCAGACTTCTAAAATGTCAGGAGTTCGAGTCGAGATTTTGGGCTCTGTATCAACAATAAGGATCAAATATTCATTTCAAAGAAAGATTAATATTTCATCAGGTTAACACTAAAGCCTTTGTGAAAATAGAAATGTTCCCTCATCCTCTGAATTCACAAGATTTTGTTTTATTTTCCTCAAACAGTTTATCTTTTGGCCGTTACTGAATTCACTTAATGAAAAGATCTTTGATTAAAAAAAAATGAAATGTGGGAAGAAATTGGAATTATGAAAAAAAGATTTGGAAATCGTGAAACAAAAAAGCAAATTGTATTATTTGGATTATTCCGACTACTGTTCTGATATTGAATATTATTCTCACAACGTTTCGACCGATGTAACTTCTGACCTTCTTCAGATGTTTCTTTTCAACCATGGAATTTCTACTTGAACCTTTTATTTAATTATGGGAGTAGATTGTTCTCGTTCTGTCAGTCTTAAGTAATTCTTAATTATATTCTTAGTATCGTCTGTATTGAGGATAGAATCTTCAACCTTCAGAAGACTGTCACTTAGAACTAATTATTACTTAGCACTTTATCCGTTGTGTCACGGGTCCATGTAGACTTCTACCCAGTCATGGCTGAAGGAACGAGAGCAATCTACCCCCGATTTCAGTTAGAAATTCTGTACAGATTCCCAAGTTCGACATAAAAATTCCTGAGTTTGAAAAGACGTATCTGAAAAAGGTCGGATGTTACATCAGCCGAAACATTGAAGGAATAAACATCCAAAGTGAGAACAGTAGTTCGAATAATCCAAATAATCCAAATTATCAATCCTCATCTAAAAAATTCCGAAACATAAAACAGTAAATCGTCCAATAAATGAATTAATCTCCCAAAATATCAGTCGTTCATTTTAATTTTTATTTTTACTAAAGAAAGATTTTTGAGAAGGCATAATTTCAATGTCATCTTACCTCTTCTTTGTTGTCTGCCTACTTCATTCGGGCTGGTAGCAAATGGTGGTTTTACATAATTGCGAATCGCCACTGATGGTGGTCGTGGTCGTGGTAGTGATGTCATTACCCATTTCATGGCCTCTGAGTTGCTAAATGGCTGCGACATGTTAGAATAATCATGACTTCTTCCACCAGCATTAATGACCATCTTATCAAATTCCGGTGAATATTTGGAATACATTCTGAAAAAAAAAACAAAAAAACTTTTGAAACTATCTAGCTGATAACTTGAAATTCAAAATAATGATGTCCATTGTCCAAGTAATTTTATTTTTTGCTAAAAACAGATTTTTTTACACATGTCCTCCAAACTATTTGAGGGTATTAACCGGTCCGTCATGCCCAAGTTTAAAATATCATTTTCTTTGCACTCTCACGCTTAAATTTGAAATATAATTTTTTGGTCTGTCACACTTCAGTTTTTAATATCATTTTTTCGCTCTGTCACACTTAACTTTTAAATATTAATTTCTTTGGCCTGTCACGTTTAACTTTGAAATATCATTTTTTTTAACTATCATGCTTAAGTTTGAAATATCATTTTCTTTAGTTTGTCACTATTAACTTTTAAATATCATTTGTTATCTGCCATGCTTAAGTTTAAAATATAATTTTCTTTGGTCTGTCACACTTAAGTTTGAAATATCATTTTTTTGGTCTGTCACACTTAACTTTTAAATATTAATTTCTTTACTCTGTCACACTGAATATTTAAATATAATTTTCTTTAGTTTTTCGCACTTAACTTTAAAATATCATTTTCTTTTGCTGTACCACAAACTGAAAAAGATAAAAATTTCCAAGACAATTTTGATTCGCTTCCAAAACTTTCCGCCATACATTAGTAATTCAAAATTAAATCTGGGTTCAGCACTACAAATCTGGATCAAGGATTCAAAGCTAACAGTGCAAATATTCTGGTTCTTAACCCTCGATGAAGTTCAAGCAGACAGTGTATGTTGGCAATGTTATGGTATATCGAGTTAGTTCATCAAGATGGCTCAGATAGATAAGTAGAAAACAAGAAACTGTGTCGTATGGTTGTTTATTGTCAGGGGCAGATAATTGTAGGTTAACTATGGATCTTAAGGGATTAGCTAAAGGGAGTTAATTCATAATACAACATCTAATACGTAAGGTGGTGGCTTCTGTTTTTGGAGATTCTGAAGATGTAATCATGATATAAGTACTTGAAAAAAGGGGGAAATATTAACAGACAGATCTATGCATCAAAATGAAGAGAACTGAATAGAACAATCAAGTTGAAACATAGATGGAAGCTGGGGAAAGGTTTGCTCTTCCTCGTTGATAATGCACTCATTTACACTGCACAGTTTGCAGTAGCTGAAGCAGCCCACTGTTTGCAATGTTCGAACATTTTGAGATCAAGTTCACAGATTTCAAATGTAACATTGGAAAATAGTGAAAGTCTGTGTTGTTTCTTCAAATCATTCTGGCTGAAACTGAGAACATTTTGAATATCTATAATAAGTAAGTTATTTAAATGTTAGTACTTTTCAACTACTATAACTAAAATATTTATTTAAAAACCCATTTATAATGACAATTACATGATAAATCATGTGTCCATAATACACAAACAAAAAGAAATCGAAAGTAAATTCATTTCATATGATTCAAATCATTCACAATGACAGTGCAAATTATCATCACAATGATATAAGGTTTAACATCTGTTTTACATACTGACATGTGTAGGACAGCATTTAGAAATTGATTTCCAAACTAAATTATCTCTTGCCAGTTCTTTATTTACCATTCTTTCTCTCAAATCCATCCTTATTATTCCCTCTTATGTTTCCTTGTCCTTATTCTGACAACTGACCTTGCTACTTCAACTGCTCTACAACTACAAATTCAAGCACTCTTGTCTATTCTTTCAGTAGAACCATACCAACACATCTCTCTATACTATCCAGATTCAATCTTCTAATGAGGTCATCAGATCTAAGCCGATCTTTAAAACTCACATTACACATCCATCATATCATTTTCATATTATTTTTCTTCACACAACACATGTCCTCTCACTTCCATAGATCATCACACTTCACAAACATGTCTGATAGACTCTTCCCTTGTCAACAGCAGCAATACTCAGTTGGTTAGTAATGGCTGAACTTACTCTATCCACTTCTAACTCTTGCAATCACACCAGCACTCACACCTCCATGTGATAAAAGTAAACATATTTCATATTAAGACAAATCAACTCGGATTTTTTATTATTTCAATAATAAAATAAGTAACTTTCTATTATGTGTTCAGTCACACGTATTCTTTTTTTCTCATAAAAATTCTTTAAAAAAATAATTGCATGCAAATGCATCTGGAGCGATACAAAGCGATTTTTTCTAAACAACATTAATTTGCATATGCCTAGGAAGCTGACATTTTAATATATCATCCAAAAGTTCATTTTAAGTTGTTGGTATACATTTCAAGTATCTCTGATTTTTGTAACATCAGTTATTCAGAATTTATTAAATGGCTAAAGTTGTAATGCAAATTCTGAATTACATAATTTTATGGTTATAATGGAATTGGCCAAGCTAATAAAAAATTAGCATAACCGGTCTATATGGTCTATAAGTAAAGCTGGTCTGTAACAATAAGTAATTGGATAGCTTGCCAGCTGAGAGAACTACTTCGACTATATTTCAACATCATAATAAAATGGAGTCACCAATAGGTTCCTCGTTGAATATTGAAGAACTTTAACATGCAAAAGTATGTATACAATGCTTCGAAGTGCAGGCCAAAGCTAAGAAGTTATGAGACAACTAACCTGGAAGACAAAGAAATCACGGACATACTTTTTACCACTGTAAAATGCAAAACAATTAGATAGATTTCAATAATTACATAGCTGAGTAAAAACCTGATATTTATCGGAATCAAAGAAATTATGTTGCAAAATATTCGACCAAGAATAAAGATTGGTCGTAACTGAAAGAACCAAATTCTTGGCATTAGAACAAGAAATTGGTGAACTCATCATGCAATATCTCAGCAGCAGTAAATATTGTAAATTTAATCGTTCTGGACAAGAAGGCATCACTTCCAACGACAAATTGATTCAAGTCAGATTAGAAAAAGGTTTGTATAACATCTTCATCGATTTAAAATCTTAGAGCACTTACAGATAAACCAAATGATGTTAGAAGTATTGACTTCATATAATAGGAGGAATTAATTGAAAAGTTCAACAAAACAAAGAAACCAATTAGAGATGATGGACAAATATGCAATAAACAAAACAAAATTAAAATGCCAATATTGTGACTATGAGTAGGAATCAAATAAAAAGAAGTTTTCCAGCATGTAGACACATATGTAATAAGTGTAAAAAGAAAATTATTTTCGAGTCGTATGTGACAACGTAACAACGTTAAAATAATAGACAACGTTCGTTCAGTAAAAAAGAAAAGCAAAAAGAATATCTGTATGGAAATTAAAATGAATGTTGTTAGAGGGACGACAATGTAATATCCCTTCAAATCTATTTTTTGGGGGAGGGGGTATTCAGAGTTGTGTTTCTTGGAAGAAAAGGTCAACTCCCGAAATTTTGTGAGAACATGTGACCTCATCTCGGTTCTCGTGAGGTCTGAGAATTAAATTAACTTTCTTCCTCTTTTTCCTACTGTTTACCAAACGAAGTAGACCTGCTGGGTTTCGGACCTGTTCCTACTACGAACTCCCATGTGTTGACTGTAAGTAAATTTTTTGTGTGTTTCACATGACTTCCATGCCTGTGTTACATTTATGTGCATTCGATTGTTTAAGGACATGTATTGGTTGTTTACTTTATGTTGTGCTATAGTTTGTGAAGACAAACTGTGAATAAATGCATATTTATTTAATCGTTGTCTTTTGTTGCGGACATGTGCATGCTGGCAAACATATGATTAGGACTCGCATTCCCTGATCATACTTTGCCTATCTTAGTAGAATGAGAATATCATATATTCTCATGCATCAGTGTAAACTTAAAAATACATATCGATACTGAAAGTGAAGAACTTTCGGGAACCACTTTCTAAACCAAAATTACAGCAAAATCTATTAAAATTAAAACAGTTTTATGAAACTTTAGAAAAACAATAGGATTTTGAGTGCACATTAGGACAAAATTCCGAAATTATTACTATTATAATTGTCGACTTTATAAAAAATCATGATCTAGTAGGAACAGATTTAATTAATATTTATTATAGAGCATGAATACTGATAATCCCGAAACTGGAACATTAAAAAATGATAAAGCCAATCTTAAATTAAAAAGAAATACTAATCTATCATATTTCAAAAGCTGTAGACTTTCTATTCATGTACAACGTATGGTAGTTGGTAAATTGCATAAAAGGGTAGAAGAAGTAGGCATTCTCCAACATGTTCCCTTATGTGAAGCAAATGAGCTTCATCCATAGTTTTTCTGAAAAGGCCGAATGGTGAATTTATAATCTACGGCTACTATAAAATTTTCTTGGTAATTTAAAAGCGTTCGAACAGAGTTATCTCCCTTAGAGATATATGTTAGGCTTCATCACAAGATGGTGGCTTTGGCCTGAGAGTTTGTAATCTCGTTCTATACATGCAGTGGTAAATTAAAAACAAGACTTTCCCACTACTGATAAATATTAATCAGGCTTTTAAAACTAACATCTTTGTGTGTTAGGTTATTTTTCTGATTGAGTCACCAACTCTTAGACCATGGTCAATGAACCAGGTGACGTTGTTGTAAAATATTCTTTGTATGGTGTGTACCCATCATCAACATTCTATGTAAGTAAACTTTACATATTCCGTGTATTTTCACATTGCTCTAATTTTTGCCTCTTCAACGTGCTTTTTTCCTTATTGCAACGGAAACAATTTGTTTCAGAGTTATTTCTTAGTTATTGCTTGTATACTCTTTGTGTATTACATGTCTCTTAACCTCCTCTTATGTTCGTCTACAACTGTAAACAAATTAAATGTTATTGTTATCCAACTGTTTCTCTATTATCCTTTTCTCTTCTGACACACGTGTCTGTTATCAATGATAACACCCACGAATAATGGCTGCCACGTGTATGGAGAATAAACATACTTGACACGTGTTCAGCTAAAATGATGAATTTGGAATATAAAATATTCTTCTTTTACACAAGTGACTTTTTATTAAAATTATTTTTTACCAATAACTTTAAATATAAGATTGTTTTAAAAATTGAATAATCTTCAGATCGGAAATGTAATGTTTTTGATATTTTATTTCTTTACCAAATAAAATATTCAATAAAGAATACTGTTGTTTGAACGCATAAAAGTCCTGTAGATAATAGCTGACAAGAATCTGATCATCAAATCACACTTCTGCTTGGCATGTAAAGATCTGGTGATGCCCGAGGTCAACTCCTTGATTGTATGTCCCAACGACTCAAGTATAAGTCCTACTACTGAGAAATATGAGAAAGTTTGAATATGCTTTAAATTTGAAAATTCTAAACTGGAATATCAAATAAGAAATTTAATTTGAACTTTTTTTTATTAAGAACTGATGTAATGAAATAATAATGGGACTGGGTGTGCTGTGTGAACTATGAGTGAAAGAAGGATACAGGAATTGTGTGTTTTATCGAACCCATGATATCTTGGCAGTATTTGAATGTAATCTTAGCTTTCTGCAACCATTGCATTATTTTATTCATATGCTTTTGTTTACATTTCCTTTGCTTTTTCAGGTCGTTCAGCTATGAGCATTGAGGAACAAATGATGAACACGTCCAATGAATAAAAGAACATCACTGTACTGAAGCAACCTCCTTATTCACCTGTACTTGTTCCATGCGCCATTTTTCATTCTTCCAAGCTCAAGTGAATCATCAAGAGGACTTATTTTGAATCAAAGGGCTATAATAACGGAGCTGAGGGGTGTCCCAAAAGAATCCTTCTAGCAATCCATAGAAATATTGCAGAGAATGATGGAAAAGTGCATGAGACTCGAGAGGATTACTTTGAAGGGGAAACAACATGTAGTTTGTTGCTTGGAATAAAATGTCTGCAATACCAGTCCCATTATTTTTCAGACACACCTCATAAATCAGGATCAAAGTTTGAGTTCCAAAATATAGAAACGGATTATAAATCCACCTCAGAAAAATGGCATTTATTTATTCAATTTGTATTTACTTATCTGCCAACAAGGGCATGGCGTGACACAATTACTCAATTATTTAGTTGAATAATTATTAAAATTAGGACACACCACTATAAAGTAGAATAATTGTTATTCAATGTACAAATAGCTGTTGGGAATATTTTATTTCACATTACATCACAAAAATATTAGTGTGTACTATTCTATTTATGATACGACACACATGTCTAAAAGAAAGATAAAAGTGAACTGTTGTTAATAATATTTATGTTTATTTTATACAGTATAGTTAAAAAAATCGAAAGTATTTATGAGATTTAAAGACCTTTGATCGATTTTATTGCAAGATAAAACATTTTAAAATCAGATATACTCCTTCTTTTCTTCTCTTCATTTTACATCACTTTTTCCTTGTGCGGCCGTCAGACGTTTTTTGATATCTCACAAGCTCACTCTTCAGTTCTCACGAGTCAGCGAGTCAGCTGTCTCCAAATTCCACTCTGTACGACTTTGACTAATCACTTGCTTCCAAGTTTTTCATTGCCCGGCCACCATTCCTGCGATTCAAGACATCCATGCTTCTGCAACGGTTAATCCAAGAAGATGAACGCTCCACATGACCGTACTAGTGTAACTGTTCTGTCGTTAGGCTAATTTCTCTGCTGGGAAAGTGTAGTGCTTTCAGCAAATCCACTGACGTTATGTGTTGGGTTTGTCAGATTTGGCACTGTAGATCCAATGTTTGGTTAGATTTCACATTTCAGATCCATCTAATCATGGATCTGTCATTGCGCTGCACATCTCATAAATTGTCAGTGTTATATTCGTAACGCCGACTAAAAATTAAAGGCATCTTATAGATGAGATGAAAATACACACAAAGAACGTAACTTAAACAATAAATCCTAAATAAGATATGCAATGTTCGATAATAATACAAAAATGCATTAAAGAAGGCGAATAATAGTGTTCGAATGCACAAGATATAATTGTACTTACATACACTACGACAGGGAGATTTATGAACAAAGTTTATTGGGAGTTTGAAGTCATGCTCAAAAGTGGAGCACCAGACAAAACGTCCATCCAGTTTGAAGATCATGCCAATAAGATGTAGATATGGGAGCGCCCGATCGCCGAAGATGCAATGCAAAAAACAGTAATTTTAAAAATGTTATCTGGTGTTGCACTTGTGTCAAATGTGAAACTCAAATTAAAATACAAATTAAAATTCTTGGTGTTCGGATAGAATCAACGTGTTGATACAACACAGTTCCGGAATGGATGTCTCGCTCGAGTGTCCCTGCTGTGACATGCTCAAAAAAGAAATGCATGATCACGCTTTCTTCCAATATCGCAAACTCCGGTGATACTGGGGGTATGTCAACGAAGTGATGGCTCGTATCAATCCCGAGCAGCCGCTGCTGCTAAAGCTATCCTACATAATTGACAATGTCCGGTCGCCGTGGGATGGAGAGAGACAAATGGTGTTTCTCGCGATCCTGGTTGTAGTGCAAATGATGGTGTGGATGTCGCATCTGAGAGATGATCAGGAGGATATCTCTTACTGATTAGGATCAGATTGCTTTCTTCAAGCACCAGCTGAAGGTCAAAATCAGATGTGATAGAAAAAAATTACATTCGTCAGTTTTTGAAAAAAGGTTGATACAAGTAGCGAGCTTGTGTGTACGAAAAAGAGTCAAGTATGAATATGTGTTTCCTGCTTGAGCATGGCACACGCGGTTCCTGGTCCTGTCGGACCCCAGCTCTTTGGGTAAGTTTAGTCTCTTAGCGAGTCGAGTGAATGAGTTATCTCAACCCCTCTGGTAATAGAAATCCTCCAAGATGTCCACTCCCCACTTAAAATATTTTGTCCTCGGCCTCTCCCAATTTGCATTTATCTTAGAAGGACACCAACAACTCTCCCAACTCCATCCCCCGCGTTCTGTTTTCTCCCACTTAGATTCCACTCCCATTTAGAGATTGGCCTGCTTGTTTTTGGTTCTGAACAAACCGGAAAACAGTGGGCGGTCTATTATTTAGAAAGGGTTGGGAGGGTCTTACTAACCCATTCTTTTGTTTTTTGTTTTTTCCCCACTCCCCATTTTATTCCAATGACATTTTTGTATATATATATATTTATGAACAATAAGATTTCAAATTAATTTGTTGATATCTTAAGCAGGACAGACCCAAGTGTAAATGTGGTATTGTGGTGACTGAGATGATTCTAGTTAAGAGTAGGATAGACATTTTTATCACTTTAGACTAAGGATGACCAACGACACCCATTTCTCTCACACTTTTAATGGTCTTGTGTCTAATTTGTTCCGAATGCATTTTTTGATATTTTGTGCAAATAAATAATTCAAAGTGTAGTAACTGTTCTGTCCAAAGATCGTAAACTGGATGTCCATAGAATGAAAATATATCAAAAACTCCTACAAGGACTTTGGAGATAGACATTCATAAGCAGATATATTCTGAAACTAAATTAACCAGAGTAATTATATAAGTATGTTTCAGTTTTAAACAAAGGTTGTACAATAATATAGTGGGGGTCTGCGTTTGCACCGGACGTTCATTGAATGCAAATATTTTTAAACATGGCAGCAATATACAACAAATGAAGGATACATCTGTAGAATTTCTATGGGTCTTGCTAGTCTATGGTAAAGAACAACAGATGAAGGATACATCTGTTGAATTTCCACGGATCTTGCTAGTCTATGGTAAATAACAACAGATGAACGATACATCTGTGGAATTTCCACGGATCTTGCTAGTCTATGGTAAATAACAACAGATGAAAGATACATCTGTTGAATTTCCACGGGTCTTGCTAGTCTATAGTAAATAACAACAGATGAAGGATACATCTGTGGAATTTCCACGGGTCTTGCTAGTCTATGGTAAATAACAAAAAGAAAACTTTGTATAAATAAAATTTACTTACTATGAATCACTAAATCACAAAATAAATTAAGTTTTTCTATTAACTTTTGCAACAAATTTAAATTAACGTTTTAAAATGCTAGAAATCATTTTTGTGCTTAAAATAAAATAGTGATAATGTACACTTCCTCTATCAAAAATGATAAAAACAAAATTATGCTTCGTCAGTGTTTGTATTGATAGTTATACAAAATCATAGAATTACATCAGTAATTTAATTTTTCATACATAAATCATTATTATCATTTCTGATGACAGAAAGAAAAAAATACACCCACCATACACTTTTTATTTAGAGTGGAGAATTGATTTCCAGGCTCATTTCAGGCGGTGGGGGTTGTCTGATTTACTATTTGCTTTTTCGCTTCCCCTCACCATTTGAAATGGTTTCGTTCAGGAGCTAGAAATATCACGTTTTTTACTCACTAACTTTTGTGCGATGGAATGGATTTATATGTATTCATATACAAATAAATGCACATTGGGCTTTATTATAGAGTGGAGAATGGTGGCAATGTAAAAGAGACAGATTGAAAAAGTGTTTGTATTCATTATTAGTTTTTACTCATCATTTTAGTGCGATGCTGATATGCAGTGAAGCAGGCAAATCGGATGAAGAAAACACTCATCCTTTTTCTTTTTGAGAAGATTTTTCTATTTTTGATGCAGAAACCAAATTCTTGGAAGCAAAGAATAAAAAAAGAAACAAAAATACAATCAAGGTTAATGGCTGGAGTCATGCTGTCTTGTACCTGATACAGTTAAGAAACTGAAATATGAACCCAATCACCATGGCAACAAAACGAAACCATCAAGTAGACACACCCTGAATGGCTTCACAGAAACACCTTATCTTTCATTGTAGCAAGTGGGTTTTCTGTCTGAAATAAACGCAACTTGTGCAACTAACACATTCTTACACAATATCAACTAAGAATTCGTCTGATTCGTCTTATTTACAAGTGGTTTTTACTTACCAGCTTCTCCCCTGTTATTAAGCAATAGAAATCATATTTTCATTGCAGGAAAAGTATGACAGTAATCTCACAAAGTATTAAAGACGAGAGTACACGATGAGAAAAAATGTTTACACTAATATTCATATTCATATTAAAAAAATGCCTGAATCAGTGAAGTTAAAAAGAAAGAATTAGAAAACGTCTCAAACTGGAAATAAAAAAGAAAAAAAACAAAAATATATAAATCGGTATAAAAAGCAGAAAGAAAAAAAGAAGAAAAATGTCTCATTATGCAAATAGATTGATGGTGGGGAGGGGTTGTCTGACTTGCTATTTTCTTTCTCAATTCTCCTAGTCCGACAGTTTTTTTTACTTGTTAATTTTTATGTGACAGGACGGATATATATATATATATATATATATATATATATATATATATATATATATATATATATATATATATACAAATAAATGCACATTGCTATTTATTATGAAATGAAAGATAAAATTGTCAGAAAGAGATGTTATATTTTCTTCACTCCAAATAATCAAAATAATTAAAAGATACTTTTATGCATTCATTTTTATGAGTTTTATATACTCTGGTGTTTGCAATGCCAAGAACATCAATTTTAAATTTTGCGATCATCTATTACTATACTAAATATAAGTTCATCAACGTTTGTTTCCCTAAAGCTGTGTTTCCTATATATTTAATAACACAAAATACATGCTAAAATATAGCTTAGTTCTGGGATTGAGTTATGTCTGAAAAAATGTTTTGTTTGAATTGTTCTAATTAGCCGTAATTTATAATTAACTGAACAAGTCACCCCCATCTCTCTCTCTTTATGCATTTGTTTCGCCCTCTCACTCTATGTTGATTTATCCACTCTAATATTTCTTACTGCCTCTACGAGCATTTAAAGAAAGGGATGTGAACATTTAGAGAAAGAGTGACTCTAGTCTCTGTCTCAGCATCGTCATCTAATTTACATATATGTGTCGATACACACCACAAACATGTATGTAAATTAGATGGCAAAATAACAAGTCTCTTAAAGACATATTCATTTCTCTGAAATAAAAACACTCTAATTTGTGTTGTACACCGAGTTCCTTTTTTTTTATTGTTTGTTGTCATGTTATTACATGCCTTTTCACTTATTTCTCTTGCTGGTGGGGATTGTGGTACACTGAATAAGTGGCTATTAGCTATCGCCAACCATGCCAATTCTCTTGATATATAAATATATATATATATAAAAGGAAATGGTAGTTTGCTTGAAGCATTGCTAGTAAACAAGTAAATATGAAGGTGAGAATGCTTTCTGCATTGCTTCTGCCTCGGAATTCTCACCTTCATATTTACTTATATATATATATATATATATATATATATATATATATGTGTGTGTGTGTGTGTGTGTGTGTGTGTGTGTGTGTGTGACTCTTGTTCAGGGTGCGAACTGTGCGACTGGTTTGAATGGTTATCTCTACACTCATTATTCTGCAAAGATGAAATGTATACGTATGTAGATAATATTTTAAATATTTATTATTAAAATAATTATATATATATATATATATATATATATATATATATATATATATATATATATATATATATATATGTAAGTAAATTACGTGTACAACAGAATGGTAGGATTAATTTTAGAGGAAGCATTATTAAAATCAATGAAACAGACGAGTGAGGAAAAAAAAAAAAAAAAAAAAAAAAAAAAAAAGAAGGAAAATTGTTAAAATTACCTTAAGGCCTTGTCGTCTGACCCTCTGAGAGGAAACGTCAGAATGGTACATTAAAAACTAAAAGTCGAATGAGAAATGAAGGGGGGAGAAAAAAAAAATAAAACTTATTTCAGTTGGAGGAAACGAATGAGAAGGGGAAAAAAAAAAAAAAAAAAAAAATTAAATCTCTCAACGTTATGGTGGCTTTGAATCATTAAAGATCTCCAACTGATGTTTCAAAATCTTTTGTCTACACAGGCTAGGTCGATAGTTGTTAATGACTAACGCCTCAAGAATATTGAGATGGTAGTTCGACCTATATATATATATATGTATGGAAAAGTTTAAGTTAAAGAACCAAAACAATTGCCAAATCACATAACACAAAATTTATTTATTAATAAATCAGATCTTATGAATCCCTAGAATATATTAAATACTGCAGATAAAATTAAGCTCAATGGTTAGCATGTTATGTTAAGCAGAGCTTTCATATTATAATTCAGTAAATTACAAAATTTATAACATAACTCTGGAACTCCCTCACTACTCCCTGTTTCCCCGACTGTACTGACATGCAGAGGTTTAAAACTAATGTAAACAGACATCTCGCTACACGGCTCCCAACTTAGGATGACACCCAAAACCTATACCCTAATTCTCAGTAGCCCCTTATGTCTACAGTGGCGGTCTGCCTTGTTTGGGGTGAAATATGTTTAAAAAAATAGAAATAATTAATATTTTTAATATTATAATCAAGTTGATTTTCGGAACGTGATTATAATATTTAAAATATTAATTATGTCATAAATTTTGTAATCTACTGAATTATAATTATATACGTACTCATAACACCATATTATTTTCTTTGTTTTTACTACCCCGGTTTCGTCCTCTAATATAGTCGGGAAACTCACTGAATTAATGTCTTATACATGTGATTTAAATTTCATTAAAATCAAATATATGTATTCGAAGTTCTAATAAGGTTTTGTCCCTTAGAGGTAGGGCAGGTAGATATTCGGCACGTAGAAGGTAACGTAGAGATTTGGGACCACTTCCATTGTCTTCCCCGGAGAATTTTATACATATGATATAAATTTCATCAAAATAGGATATATCTGAAGCTTTGACGGGGTTATATCCTCATAGCCCATTAGGGGTGCACCTAGAGATACGAGAACACTTCATTATCTTCCTCAGTAACCCTATTTATTCCAGTTTGCCATCACTAACTAGCAGAGCGTTACCACTTGTCAAACAATGGAAGAGTCTATCAGGCATGTGTACGTAGTGTGATGATGTATGGAAATGAAACCTGACAAATGATGGTTGAGGACATGTGTTGCATGGAGAGAAAT
The DNA here is from genome assembly GCA_963556195.1 of Sepiola atlantica. Taxonomy (NCBI): domain Eukaryota; kingdom Metazoa; phylum Mollusca; class Cephalopoda; order Sepiida; family Sepiolidae; genus Sepiola; species Sepiola atlantica. Next base: position 34,209,191 of record OY744546.1, on the reverse strand, counting down.
AATATGAGAATTATATGATGGGTGTTTAATGGGAGTCTTAAGGACAGGCTTAGATCTGATGACCTCAGAGGCAGATTAAATTTGGGCAGTATAGTGAGAGGCATGCAGAACAGTAGATGGTATGGCCAAGTTGAAAGAATAGATGAGAGTTCTTAGGGTTAGTAGATGTAGAACAATTGAGGTTGCAGGGTCAGCCTACAGGGGAAAGCTAAGGTAAACATGGGAGGAAGTGATAAGGATGAACTTGAGAAAAAGAGGGATAAATAATGAGATGGCCAGAAATAGGTTAGTTTCGAAGTCAATTTCTAAAAGTCGTCCAACACATGCCAGCATGTAAAACGGACGTTAAACCGATTTCATTTCATTTGAAAACTCATAAACTATGACATTTGGCTGAGATCAAAATGTAGTACCTGTTCTGATACTACACTTCATCTTTTTGAGGAGCTGGATTTTTCCCGCATTAAAAACCGACCTTGTGTCTAACTCTGCCCTCGTGGGTGGGCAAGTAGATAGAGACAATCTTCTTGCATAACTATAAATAATAAGTCTGTTTACGTCAATATTATCCACAAGGATAATATTGAAAAGAGGCTTATTATTTTGCTATCCAATTTACGTCCGAACACACCATTGAAATTAGATGGCAAGATAAAGCAATTAAAAAGTAACACTGAAAAAAGTCACTCTTTCTCGAAATGCTCACAGAATTATTCAAATATTAAAGTGGTCGAATCAACACACAGCAAGAGATGGCGAGAGAAATAGATAAATAGTTAAATGAGAGATGGGTGGCTTGTTCAGTTTATACCAAATTACGGCTAATTAGAAGAAGTTAGAAATCTTTTCAAACATAACTGCTTTTCGGTCCCCATAAAATAAAAATAAAAATGTACAAATGCAGCAATAATGTATTTCGTTTTCTTCCTTTTTTCTTTTTCTTTTTCTTTCCCTTTTCTTTTTTTCTTCTTTCTTTTTCTATGCGTGTGGGTGGGTAGGTTGGGGGTGGATGCGTGTGAGTGGAGAAAGAGATAATTTTGATTTTACAATTTCACAAAAGATGAGATTGTTTTGATGACATTTGGAAAAGACTAGACTTTTGATTTTTACACTTTCATAATTTCACTGAACCACAAGTGTCACATGAATAGGTTATGAGGAATTACTGAAGCATGTAAAAAGTGTTATTTTGGGAATAAATACATGAAAAATACTTTTTGTGTTTTGTTGTTTTGTCATAGAAAGGCTTTAGAATGTCCATAAAAAATTACATAAAACAGAAACACGAGGAAAATAATTTGAAAAACTCAGAAGAATTGAAGTGTCAGGTGGCCGTGACACACCTTGTTAGTGTTGTAAAGTCTGACTGGATTCACCGATTGAGGTTTTAAGAGTGGTACACCATCTGCATTTGTTTGTACAGTCTTCTTCCATCTGAAACTAAGTTCAATTAAGTAATTTCGCTCATAAAGTTGTATTTTTGAATACAAAAAAATATATCAGTGAGAGCGAAAGCACGCAGGAGAGAGCGAGAGGGTCGGAGGGGGGGGGGGGGGTAAACTGACAGATGCGCACTCATGCACACCCACACAATCACCGATACACACACTTCCCCATGCTTATCATATAAGTAAACAGAACAAACCGTTAACATAAATAAAATAGTCATTACTTATATATCTACTTACCTTGTGCTTGCCTTAACTATCCATAAGTAAAATCATAGATAAAATATGCTTGGGTCAAATATTTGTATTAAATACGAATCCCGTTTGCATGTGTTGTTTGTTTCTCTTAAAGTGCTAAACACTTGACTTGTATGTAAATAGTTTTGTTTGTGTGTTACTTAGCAACCAAATCAGTTCTATTATTCAATGCAGCATGCCATAACACGATCAATTTCCTCAAAAACGAGTGTAATCGAATATTCACATGTGGCAAGGGATGGTCCTATTGTGCATGTCATTATTCAGATGTATTATCACAATAGCTCGAATTTAAAACATTTTCTTCTTTACAATAGCAGAATTAAAAAATACAACCATTCAGAATTTTTTAAATATATATATAGATATATAAGTCTAAGTTTGGAGACATAGGGTTAACAGCACATGGCAGCTGGCAGTTTCTCAGTTTTCAGATGGTATGAAACTGCCAATCACTATATGCTGTTGACCCTGTGTCTCCAAACTTAGATTTATATGAGATCTATCACCAATATTGAGCACTCTCACCTGAAAATATAGCAACTAATACAACCACTCTTGACCTGTTCTGATACTACACTTAATCTTTTCTGTCCTCAGTCAGTGTAGGAGAAATCCTTCTAGAATGGGGCACATTTTATTTTTGAGAGCATCCATTTTGGAGAGTTGGATTTCTCTATATAAAAAAACCGACCTTATGTCTAACTCTGCCCTCGAAGAGATGCAAGTAAATATTGATATGAGCAACTATATATATATATATATATATATATATATATATATATATATATATATATATATATATATATATATATATATATAGTGTGTGTGTAGTTTACAAGGCCACAATTTTCCGGAAGAAAATACCAAAGACAAGAAAATTTACATCGGTATATCTGCGGGGCACTGAAAACAGCGTTTTTACAACCATACACACTCTTTTGTGGACTCAGAACTTAAGAATAAAACGGAGTTGGCTAAACAGTGGTGGTCCCTGAGGAACGAAAATCTTACACCGGTGGTTTCTTGATCAATTTTGTGTAATTCCAGTATCTCTAGAGGATTTAGGCAGAGATGTAATTTGTGCTTGGAAGAAAAAATACGGATTCTGAGATGTGAACACAGCAATCTTTTAAACAGAAGACATGAACTGATGGCCAAGTGCAGACATAAATTTAAATTTAAAATTAACAGCAACTCTTAATTATAGATTTACAGTAATCCTGAATTGTGGATCTACCTAAATTTGGTCCATTTGTATGTCTCTCAAGTTATAATTTAGTTTTGTTAATATTTGTTTTGGGTTAGAATGGTTATTCTTAACTATTTTTGGATTCCGATACCATTTCCCTACCCCCCTTACTCCTTCTTTCTCTATCGTCTTATTTTTATTTCTATTTTTATTGTTATTGGCAATTTTATTCATTCTATCTTATATTATTTTTACTTTGAATATGTATTATATCATTATTGCTATTATAATTATTATTATCTATTTTTAACTATTATAAATTATTATTTTATATTATATATTATTAGTATTATCATTATTAACACTATTATTACTATTACGATTACTAGTATTATTATTATTATTATTATTATTATTACTACTACTACCACTATTAATATTATCATTGCTATTTTTATGATTATCTTGAGTATTTTATTTTTATTTGTATCACTATTGCCATTATTATTATTATTAGTTGTACTATAATTATTATTCTCAATATTTAAATTATTATGATTAGAATTATTATTATTGTTATTAGTCTTATTATTATTATTATTATTATTATTATTATTATTATTATTATTATTATTATTATTATTATTATTATTATTATATGACATTGCCTTCATCAATATTATTTTATCAACTAATTTCTTCACTAGATTAAATACTATTATCTCAAATTGATTCAAATACATTAATTGCTTTAGTTAGGTCTTTCTTTCTTTCTTCTTTTAGGCTTCTGTCTACATATTTTGCCCCATAAAGCATAAAAAGGGGAGCAGGGGACTTGTCGGCACATGTTCCCCTACGCATACAGAAGGGGGGTGCAGACGGCAACGTTTGTCAAAAGTGGGTCAGCAGGAAGCTCGAAGACAGGATTTCATAAGTCAGCCCACGCATTTGCGGGGGCGGAGGATTCAACCAATCAAATGAGAGAATACTGTTACTATGCACAGAAGAGCGGGAAAATTGAAGCGAGAAGAAACACGAGGAGAAGGTCTTCGGCCAGCGTTAAGAGCGGACGTCTCTGAGATTGACATCCCACCCCGCTGTCATATCAAACAAATTATCCCCGCACACAAAATCAAAATATAGGAAAAGTGGAATTCGAAAATTAATGCTTAAGAAATGCAGCAACATTTAATACGGCTGTCTACCGGTCACCAAAGGAAAACCCTGGTCCAACAAAATTGATTACGACAGACCAGTCAATCAACTGACCTCTCCAACCAGCTTCTTATAGATAACTCCATTTGTGCGAAAGAATATCAGTTGATCTTTTGAAAAATATAAATAAATAAATAAATACTTGTTATGTATTGTTAATTTGTCTTGGTTGTTTATACAATATATGTTTATAATTTGTGATACAATGCGTTATTAATTTTTATGGAGTACGGGTTGATTTCCTTTCATCGGGTTTTCAACCTTTGCACATTTTACATTCGTGGCTGAACTACGTGTAGGTAACGTTCAGTGTCTTAGTACCACAATTATAACATTGGTGTCAGAAGTAACGGTCTCTTCACAAAAGAGTAACGTACTCACACTGAAACGCACGAGGTTGATTTTCGACACAATTATAACATTGGTGTCAGAAGTTACGGTCTCTTCACAAAAGAGCAACATACCCACGCAGAAACGCGTAAAAATAAGTTTAACAATTATAACATTGGTGTCATAAAGCTGGTTTCCGAGAATAAACAAAAATATTTTTTTTAAATAAAAATTTAAAAAATGTATATTAAGGAGGAGCTGTGAACTTTTAACTCGTCAAGCGACGAGACAAATAAAATAATAATTAAATAGAGGATTGCCACAAAGATGGATTACTCCGGACTCACTGAAGGAAAGTTACTGAGTCTTATTAAAGACCAGAAAGCTGAGCTATTTAGGCTCAGGCAGGAGCCAACACAAGCGTCAGACTCTGTGATAAGAGAAATGGCGGAGGATTTAAACAATTTGCTGACAGCAATGAAGTCGGCGACCCCGACGCCAACGCAGTCCAGTCATCAGGCTGATTATAATTTGCTTTTAAAGCAACAGTCGTTGCGCGATTCCATGCATCATATTCGCCCGTTCCAGCCGGGTGTCGACATGAACAAGTTCATCACTGACCTAAACAAGGCCTATGCTATTCACGTACGACTGGAGCATCAAGAATACCCCAAATTGGAGGATGAATTTTTTAAAGTGGCTAAGCAGTTACTTAACGAGGGAATATTCCAGCAGATGGAAGACTCAGCACATGAGACAACATCATTCGACCAGCTAAAGGCTTACCTGTTGTTGGCACACGGTAGCCACATGTCGAATTTTCAGCACTTGATTTCGCGGGAAGACTAGAAAGCACAACGAGGGAGGCAGCAGTCCACATAAAGGACAAATATAAAAAAGACAAGCAGACCGAAATGTCGGCGGACACAGTGTTTTCATTGATGGGTGCCATGCTAATGAGCGAGAAGGTGAAGTTGTAGGCACCGAATGTTTTCTCACACGTAGTGAAAACTATGGACAGACACTACACTGCTGGAGGCATAGCAAATGAGGCTCAAACATATCTGGACAGGGGCATTCAGTTAAATTTTTCTCCGGTGGCGAAGCCAGTAGCTTACGTGGCACAAAAATGGTGTCAGCACAGAAGCCCCCAGAACGGACATTCCAAACTCAGACTAAGGTACAGAGGGGACACAATGCCCAAACTAGCCGAAGCCAAGAAAAAGCTATTCCAGCAAAATAAAAGGCAGGCATACCCACAGAACAGAGAGATGGTCAAGTATCGACAGCCAAATGTCCCAAATAGGATGTATGATACAGAGGCGCGAGCAGCTGGTGAAACACCCGGTCGTGGTAGATACCAGCGAATGGTACAGGCCCACACCGCCATAGCGAGGGACAATGATCGAGTGAGCACCCGTACTCAGTCAGAGGAAGAGGATTTTCTTCACGGCACGGACGAGATGTGATGCTCTGATCCACGCCTAATATTATAAAGGAAAAACATCACTTCTACAACGTTCAGCAGGATAGGGGACCAGGTTCCCCATTCACGAAGGTAGCAGTCGACATCCAAGGACATAGCGCACAGCTCATGCGAGTCCACCACACCTGACAGAACATGGAGGCATGTAAGAATTTTACCAGAGCATTTTTGGCAGTTAGCTCCGAAGTTGACACGGCGGCCGACAACCTATGTGATCGAGTCAACATAGCAGCAGAGCAGTCAGCGGACGACACATTGGCAAGCATTATTAAGTCTCTGCACAACGGGAAGTTGGACAGCAATTTCAAGATTGATGGACAGGACCATAGAGCCGACATGTTTATGAAGCACATCGGCAAATTCTACCTGGAGCCTGGCACATCAGTTCTCATGATATGGGATAGTAACATGACGCCTAAGCTGGTGGTGCCTTACCGAGCAAGAAGTGCATATCTGCACCAGGCCCATGACTGTATTAACCATTCAGGAATATCGCGCATGCAAGACCATCTAAAAGATTTCTGGTGGGAATACAAGAACAGGGACATACAGTGTATGTTGAGTCATGTATGACCTGCGCCAAACAGAAACACTTATTTAGAACTTCGTTAAAAAAATAAATAATAATTTCGAAAATTTTCTGCTTGCTTTGTCACGCTTGTAAATCCAGCTTGGTTTGTGTTTGTGTGTTTTTTTTTTTTAACGCAGGTAAGTCAGTGGATTTTTCATTCGGCACTGTCCGGCGTTAATGTAAACATCCGGAAAGCGCGGGTCCCAATGTAAAAAAGCACCAATATTACTTATAAATAATTATTCAAAGCTCTTGCGAGAAAAATATTATTTAAAAATAACTATATATATATATATATATATATATATATTGTGTGTATTTAGGCAGCAAGTTTTCATTTAGGCAAACGTTGTTGAATAGCACGGAGTGTTTCTGCTTTGTGATCTTTTTTTAAATTTTTTCCATCTTCCGAATGGTCAACTTCGTACCTCGATCAAACTGGTGTATGAAGTTTCCGTAGTTTTGTTGTTCTATCTTTCTTGCGAGTACTTTCGATTTGATATCCTCAAATCATCTTGTGTTAGTGTGAAAAAAGAATATGTATTTATAGAATGTAAAGAGAGGAAAAGAGTATGTCTTTACTTTTTATTTTATTTATTTATTCTATTTATTCATATAATATATATATATATATATATATATATATATATATATATATATATATATATATATATAGGCAGCATTTTTTCATTGTACAAGTTTAATTAAATAGAAATTCTTTTTTTATCCATTCTTTTCAATTTGCACACCAGTGATTTGATGTTATGTTACAGTGTAAAATTCACCCATGCGAGTCGAAAATACTTGCAATTAAGGTGAGTTCCTGTTTACACTGGAACATAATATCAGATCGCTGATCTGCCAATTGGAAAGAATGAATAAAAAAAGGAATAAACAGACGCTTTCACTTCCTATTTAATCAAATTGTATCCATATATATATATATATATATATATATATATATATATATATATATATATATATATATATACACATACAATACGTTTAAAACTATCACCGTTTATGTAGTTGTTCATGATGGCCGTGAGGGTTAAGACGTCGGAATTTGAGTTATTAACATGACTTGTTCCGGGGTTTCGAATCCTGCGATCTGCTTGAATAATAATCTTTACACTGACGATTCCATAAGGATAAAACGCATATGTATGTAGATAAAAACAAATATTTATAATTTTATTTATATATATATATATATATATATATTTTAAAATATAATTATCCACAGACACATATTTCGTCATCTTACGACTCATCAGCATAGCTGAAACTAGTGAGATTCAAAACTGAAGCCCGATGCTTTACCACTGAGCTAAACGCCATTAGTGGAAGGAATGTATCGCTTTTATAGATGTCATTTATTTTATTTGCGATATTTGAACATTTATTTATATGGAAAAGCATTTTACCTAAATGCTAGGTGGGAATCATTTTTCCTTCACCAATGTGATGCCCTCATATGGGGAGCGACGTATATTTTTTAAATATAAAGACTGGTAGAATACCCATCCTAGGACGATAAAATTAATTCCCGGAACTGAACAGTTTTGCCCCAATTGTATGTCCCTTACGAAGATTGAAATCAAGATGCTACTAAATCCTATGTCAAGAATCCTTATTCCAATTTCGATCAAAATCCATTACATGATTTTGATTCGAAAATGTTTGAAATTTAAGGCTTGAGCTTAAGGGGTTTTAAGAAGAAAGTGAAATTCAAGGAATTTTGCTTAATTTGTTTCTAATGATTATGGATCAAATTCAATGCAAATCTGAAATATTTGAGTTTTCTAAATGTGAGGTTGTCGCCATAACATTGTGATTTATTTCCAATGATACATGATGTATTATGCTGCTTTTTTTAACACTCTGTTTGCATGGATAATACCCTTAACTAAACGATTAATTTATCCCACAGGACTGGAATAAACATAGAAAATCACAAAAAAAACAAAAAAATGAGACTTGTACAAGATTTTAACTTGTTCCTTCAAAAGAGGAATTTCTGTCGTGGATGTTGCCTTAACCACTTGTCTAACAAGTCTCCAGCTTTTTGATTATAAACATGTTTATGTTTTTAGTATCATTTGTAATTTTCCTCCTGAATTTGACTCAGTTAACCTGTTATAAGCTAAACATTGGAATTTATTTCCGACTATATATTATGTATTACACTGCTTTTTTTGTTTATTTGTGTTTAAATAAATAGGTAATTAAGCCACAGGACTGGAATAAACAGTGATTAATACATCGCTTTGGGGGGGGGGGTATATTGACAGTTATATTGTCAAACCAGTTAGTATACATATTTGCCGATATGTGAAATCCCAGTGGGGCCTGATGTTATTGATATCTGCCCCATTCAATAATGAACGTAGTCATGTCACATGCAGATGAGGAAAAGTGAAGGCTATGGTATCCATTCTACATGTTAAGGATAGTTTTTCTCATATGTGCTGGTATCATCAAGGCTTGAATAAAGGTATGGTGTGCCTCCCTCGTGGTGGCAATGCTGAATTTCTTTTGGTTTACCATGCACCTGGGCGAATCGTCCTTTTTGGTGCAACAACCATCCTAGAGCACTGATTTGTGAGTACACCCACCACATTACTTCGATAATACTCAGTACAACTTTCTGCTTGATGTCCTATTCAACCATTATTTCCTAATGATGTGCAATTGTGATTGGGGTGTGAACTACTGCTGGTGTTGTCCTTGTAATTAAGGTGACGTTCAGGAGTTTTCCCTTCGTGGTCTGTAGTGGCTGGTGCGGACCAAAATTCCCCAGTATTCATTACTCTATTGTAATTCTAACAGTCATCTTCATTCAAACTGAAACTACACCCAAAACAAATTGATTTAAACACGAGAATATAACTCTAACTTAAACAAATATGACATAACTGTATCAAGATTAAAATCGTATTAAGTTGCAGTTCCTTATTTTAAACAATGTTATTGTTGTTGCATAGAAAACAACTTAAGACGTTTGATTTTTAAGTATACAATGATAAGACCACCTTAAAATAAACAAATCGTTATAACAATTGGATCAGAAAATAAAAACCTTTTCTTTTAACTAATGAGTCACGACTTATCAATGTCCCCCAAAAAGGTCTCTTGAGGTGGAGGGGTTGTCAATTAAATAATGAAGAATATTATGAGAGGATTGACAATTATGAGAGGAATTTCAATTCAGCTTTTGTCAATTGTAGTTTAAATACAATTTTCTAGAAATTCAACAAATTTTGTTAGTCATTTGTTAGTTGAGTGGTAAAGTAGAGTTTGTGGATTATCAATTAAAAGGTTTATGAAGCATTTGTTTCTAGTGACATATTGTATGCATGTGTAAAAAGGCATGTGTGGTTGTGAGTGTAAGAAATAAATAAAAAAGGGAATAAACAGGAGGGAAAAATTATCTCTATTGATGAAAACAACGTGCTTGCCACTGGAACTTTGTTGCATGGTATACTTTTCTCAGGTGACATCGTATTCAATGCAACAACATGTTTGCCACTAAATTTTTATCGTGTAGTAGACTTTTCTCCAACAACATCGTTTTCAATACTGAACTTGGGAACAATGTGTTTGCTACCGGTACTTTGTTAAGTGGTATGCTTTTCTCCAACAAAACCATTTTCAATACTGATCTCTATCACTCAATGATCTTAGCTCTTAGAGTGCTAAAACGCTTCTGACAACTTTTCTTAGGCTCATCATTTATGGATGGCAAAGCACGCTGGTCACACATGGTCGATACGCATAACTACTCTTGTTCCAGTGTGCACTTGTTCTCTCTCAAATCCAGGCAGCAATAAGGTAAGTCAAGACTATTTCCACCACTTGATTCAAGTTCTTGCTTATCATGTCCGTCACAAAAAGCACAGACTATTGAAGTGACTATCTGCTTGTAACAATACAGTAAACAAGATAATTAAAGAGTTAATTTTCCTGTACAAAAAAGATAATATAGACAGAAGGAAACCACTCAAAAGGTTATATGAAAAGCAAGAATAGAATGCAAAATCATGATGCTTCATACCCAGCAAACATTTTATGAATACTCATTAAGCTATGATTAGTTGTCTATTTATATGACTAATAGACTTGCGGCTCTGAAAAATCATTTCTAAAACCATTGATTCTAAAATATATTGTTTTTATTTAATTTTAGAGGGATTACTCAGGACACAATGTCTGACTAATTTATTGGTGAACCTGAATAGCAAACAGAAACATGAGATTACAAATGAGAAACATTAGATAACATTATAATACATAACACTACTAAACTACAGTCCTATATGCTTCCTTAAGTCTTTGGCACGATTATCGAGTGGTAAGGACTGAAAATCTGATAAACTAGTTTAGTTAGGGGGGAGCAGCAAGTATGGAAAAGTTCCTTATGAGAAATAAAATAAGCAAGATCACAGAAAGTTCATCAGCTCTGTAGAACTGATATGCTGAGTCGGTTATATATTTGGATCACGTCTAGGCCGTAGGGGTTGCATCTTTTGATGCCTGGCACTGTTGCGAGGAAGTAACCTGGCCAGGGCTCGAGGCAGCTTCTTGAAAGATTGTACTGAGGGCACACAGCTTCGTAGGTTGGTAGAAGCCAGTAGTCTGGGTGGAGAAATCGCATGGGAGTCAGCTAGGTGAGGTTCAGGGCTGAGCAGTGATTGGGGTTTAGGCTGAGGAACTGGGTCAGCTGAGGCAGGTCTGAGTCCTGGGTTGGATCTGGTTGGGGCGGAAGAGGAAGGTGGTGTAGGGAGAGAGCCTGGTAGTAAGGTGATAGGGCCTCTCTCTACAACAAGGGTATAGTGTCGTAGGAAACACCTATTCCTGAGAGTGACACGTTTTGAGCAATCAACACGTATTACGTACTGATGGAACTGCCGAACCTCTATGATGATCCCAGTCTTATCCTATTTAGTTGGATGATGTCCCACCTGGTTTTGGATTCTTACATAGTCTCCAACTTTGAGAGGCGGTAGATTGACAGCATGTTAAGAGAGTCTTTCAGCATTGCGCATGTGGCGGTTACAGAGGGCCTCCTCTCTAGCCTGGAGGGTTTGCTGCCAAGTGGAGTGGGGTGTGTATTTGCCAAGACGTATTGGTATGAAGTCTCAGATGGGTCGTCCGAACAGACACATTGCTGGGGACAGGCCAGTGTCCCGATCGCTTGACAGTTTCCCCCCCGATTTTTTCCCTGCAGTTACTGTGGGGAAAAGATACTGCTGAGTGCCTATGATTTAAGGAAGCACTCAGTTTCTGGGGCTGTGAATTCTGGGCCATTGTCTGATGAAAGTTCTTCTGATATACCATAACTGACGATGGTTCTGCGTAGAGCTCGGATGAGGCCCTTTGATCCATTAGCAGTTTCTTCCATGATGGGCCAGTTGCTGTAGCAGTCAACAATGACCAGGTAGTAGTGGCCTTGGTATGTGAAATAATCTGCAACTATGGCCTGAAATGGGTAGACAGGCTGGATGGGCGGGGTTGGTGACATGGATGGTTGAGAGGGTGCCATGCGGTTGCAAGCAGAACATTTCTCATGCATATTTGAGATTGCAGGGTTCATACCGAGCCAGAAGAACGAGGACTCCGCCCTGGAGCACATCTGAGAGACACCTTGATGAGCCGAGTGCAAAGACTCTAGTATTTCAGACTGAAGAGATTTGGGGATTACTCTGCGATCATGGTACAACACCAAACCATCAAAACTGCTCAGATTATTACAGTACTGGTAGAATTGGCAGGTGTCCTCTGGGAGGTCTGTTTTTGTGACTGGAAAGTGGTCTTCCACAGTATCTGGTAGCCGCACCATGGTTATGTCACTGACAGTGACAGTGCAGATGTCATCCCATGAGATTGACTCTATGGTGGTGCTGTCGCTTAGGTCAGAGGAGCAGACTTTATGAGCGAGAGGGTATGCATGATGGATGGAATCGAGAATGGGCTGAGGCAGTGATGCGGTGTACAGACCTGCAGCAGCGTCGTCAGGTAGTTGTAAATGGTCAGCTGAACTGACAGAGTGGTGGGACAGGGCGTCACTAGCTCAGTGACGGGGGGCAGGGAATGTGGACAATCTGAAACCGATAGCATAGGGTTTTCTCTTTGAGGTTTCGGAGGTGTGGGTTAGGTATGTTATCTAGGTGTCTGTCACCAAATAACTTAAAGAGAGGTTTGTGATCCACAACGAGGATGAGGTCATGTCACCCTTTGACAAAATGCCTCGCTTTGTCTAGTGCTTCTACTACAGCTAGGGCTTCGCCTTCTATGGGGGCGTAGCAGGATTCAACCGATGACTATTTTCCATCCGTCCCTGCAGCAGAATAGTGTGTGGGGTGTACAGCAAGTGCAGTGCTTCTGGAATAAACAGGGTAATGCTATTTAAATCAATAATACAAGATGATACTATTAAATACGATATATATAGTACTGATGAAAGATCCTCACACAAAAATTAGGAATCCTAATTTGCATATCTATTTTGTATCCAGTCTATAATAAATTAATGCTTGGTATTATTGATTTCAAATTATATTGCCTCTATTCTATATGCAATAGTTTCGTCGATATTAACAGTAATTAATTAAAATTATTTAATTTAAAAAAAAAGGATAAATTCATTCGTTTTCAAAGGTCACGGTCATTTAAATTAAACTTATTTACTTTATAGAAAAAATATAAATCGATGTATCGAGGTGAGTGCTCCCCTCCCCCTTATCCCCCCTGCTCTCTCTCCCTCTCACTCACGACATCAAAGTCAAATCTTCTTTTTTATTGTTTTTTTTAAAAGAGCTTTGCATCATCGCCCAAGCGAATTGAATTCTTTTTTTTATCCATTTATTTCTTATTTAAAAGATAAATAAATTCGTATCGAAATTACCAAAATATTAGTATTTATCTATTTCATGAATAAATGCGAAAGTTTCTGTCCTGTGTTTACAAGATATTTATGAATGAAATTCTTTAAACTAAGGCATGAACCACCTAATCGTTGTTGGGGGGATGGTCATACAATTTTGACAACAAATGCTTTTTTCATGCGGTCGATAGTCATATCTTTCGTCCAAAATACCCTGGACTTACTCTACACTATACACTCTCACTAAAATACCGCATTCACTCTATGACTTAATCCTTACTTACTTTGCGAAGCAATAGCGAGATGGGACTATTTTATTTTTGCTATTGGAGACAAATTCTGTGCGTTATTTTGGGGGGAGGATCCACTTTTTTAGGCGATTACGTGTAGTTGTACGACCTTGCCAGTTGGACTAAGGGTTAGTGTTAAAAATATATATTAGTTGATTTCCCTAATAAGTTTGTATTGTCCTAAAAAGTATAGTATCATTTTTAAAGGAGTGGATAATTCAGCTGAGGGTGTTAATAAACAAATTTAACAAAGTTTGTTGTTAATTTTTAAATTACAAAAAAAAAAAAAATAGATTCATATTTTTTAAAAATCGTCGTTAAGTTTTTCTTTTTCTTTTTCCGTGAAAACACAAAGTAACTATTTTAAATTACTCAGGAATATATAATTTTTTTATTTGACTAATTGTCGTTCCGCTTTTGACGATTGTCAAGAATAATCAACAGAAATTACAAAAAATCAACAAATAACTGTTACCAAAAGAAATAAAATTTACTTTTCTACCTGCCTTATTTTTGTGTGTTTTAAAGTATTTTAAAGCGTTTTTTATTTCAATTAAAAAATTCGGTGAAATGTATTATGTTAGACTGAAAAACAAAGATGGATGACAGTCGATTGCCGACCGTCTACGAAGCCTGATCATGTTTTTTTGTACTTTTCTTCTTTTCAATTAGGTAGAAAGTAAATTTTAAAGCGTCTGGAATAGTTATTCATCGACTATTTGTTTGTTTTTCATCCAAACAGACAAAAAACGTATTAAACAAACTTTGAGGATGTTCGCTTACGCCATCTTGAAAATTGAACTGTAATGTGATCGGATTTGGACAAATTATTAAAATGCAATAAAAACGCTTTAAAATCCTTTAAAACAAAAAAAAATTAAGCATGTAGGTATAAAAGTAACTTTATTGCCTTTGGTAACAGTTATTTGTTGATTATTTGTTTGTTTGTTTTTTAGCCCTTTTTTTCTGTTGGTTATTCTTGAGAATCGCCATTCCTTTGATTATAGGGAATTTATTTTTATGCTTAAGCAAAATCTCAACATTGGAATATATCAAATAACACCATGACAATCATCTTTTTGTTATTTCTCTTCAAATGACCAAAATGTGAAAAGAAAATTGTTTCTTTGTTTTTCTGTAGATAACGCTACAGCTAGATTAATAGCTGCTTGGAGGGCGGGTAGTTTTTTTGCTAGTATTTATATAAATTTGTTTGTTTATAAAAAAAGCAGATGACACTGTATGTTAATTTGTAGTAGTGATAAACATTGGTATCTATTTCCTCTGCTGGAGAGCAATCCTAATGAGGTTGTTTGGTCACGCAATGGTCAATCAGACTATACGGCATAGTAATTTCTACCGGACCATTTAAGGACTCCATCCTCAGACCTTTAGGGGTTTGCAGATAGACAAAGAGCTTCCAGGCAGCCATGAAGAAAGACGTATACACTCTCTTCTGCCACCTTTAGACTAGATACTCAGAGCACAGCTATCATCACTTGAAAAAATACAGCTCCCAATAAAAAATTATCGGCAGCCGACACATACCAACTTTATTTAATTCTTTTCAATCACAGTTGTAACTTTTGGCAGCATACACTCAACTCAATATAAAATCAATATATTTATATAAATTGTTTGTTTATAAAAAAGCAGTGTTTCCCCTTGTTTTAACGATCCTTTTATTACAAATTATTATAGGAGAGAGTTTTGTAATCCACATGGAAATTCGCTCCTATTAATTTACATAGCAATTATTTTGCTGGTTTATGAACTAAAAGTATAAAAAAGAATCTGAAAATTGTAGATATGACCTATTTTTCATTATAAGGGTTATGCTGATGTGTAGAGCAGAAAGACTAGAAGTGTAAAACTTGGTTTTGAAGAAGATTACTCATAGACGGCGGCACCGGGGGGGGGGGGGCCTCAAGCCCCCCCCTCCCACTTTACAGTCATCAATAATGAAGTTATATATGCATGTGTTTAACCGGCCCCCCCCACTTTTTAGGAGAGCCCCCCCCCCCACTTTTATAACTGTCCCGCCGGTCCTGGATTACTACTGTCAATAGACATCTATCTGAATAGGCTATAAATATTTTCTAAAGGATTGTTATTTAGTGGGCATTTAGTAAATACATGTCTGTCAACAGGTATAGGCCCAAATTTGTTTTTGTTTTTGTTTTCTTTTTTACTAATGATCCATTGCTTATCAAGGCCAAAACTAACTCAACAATAAGTGTTGATGAGATGAAATAATTGTCAGTTGAGAGATGAAGAACCTTATGAGAGGATTGGGAAAGATTGATGAGATGGACTAAGATCGAATTACTTGTGAACATGGTTTATAACAAGAATCTGTTGACATTCAGTTTGAAGACGACCATGTTGTAGTCTGCAGGGAAGCTCTTACGAAGAAGTTCTGTTTGTAGAAATTCCACCTGACACAAGGCACATGAAGGAAGAAAGGAAAGTTTTTTTTCGTTGTGGTAGAAAACGAGTTCTCACTGTAAATGTCTTACAAGAAGCAACCAGAGATTGGAGCACTTGGCTGCTAGGCCTATTATAGGTGTCACCTTGGCTTTAACTATTTAATTAAAATACATATATTTTTTACATTTTTGTTTTCACATTAAGTAAAGTATTCAGTCGTTAAATGTCTGTTGGTAATAAAGCATTTGAAGAAAGAGAATTAAAATCACAAAAACATCGGAAAGTGACTAAGTTTTCAGTTCAGAGGTGAAGGAAAGACAGAAAAATAAAGTTGCTTTTTGAAAGCAGAATTAGTTTTTTAAAAATGAGAAGTGCAGGAAAGAACTATTTTCTAATTAGTCACTAACTTAATTAGAACTATGAATAGTTACATTAAAAGGAGAGTTGTTAGAGTAATTAGGGAAATGAGAAGATAATTGTCATTTATGAAGGGGGTGGAAAGGAAGGAAATGACAAGGGAGGCAACTGTTATTTACTTACATCTTGGAAATGGGGGGCATGGTGTGATGGTAGTAGAATCTCTATGATGGATTTCAAGAAGATGCAGTGGCTTCGTTTAAGTAGGAAAATGGCTGCAATCACATCAAGGCAACCAAATTAAATGTCGAATTGATGGAGTAAGGCTATTAATTTGACTTTGAGGTAAGAGGTGGGATTACATCATATATAAACTGTCTCTACTGACCTTAGTAATTACTGTGAAAACAGTTTGAACAAAATTGAACAAAATTGAGCCACTAAAATCAATGCTAAATTCAACCTTATGTTATGTGTAGTTTTTATGACGATAGGGAAATAAAAAGTGTATGTTCTCATCAAGTTGAACATTTCGTTGTGAATGGCAAAAGGAATAGCTACATGCAATACACTCTTACAGATAGCAGATTTGTTTTGTATGCACTGGAGTCAAGCAATCTTGAACCACGTAGACATGAAGTGAAATTTATGTGAAAAACAATTAGAAAAGATGAGTCCTTAAGGTAATTAAAAAAAACTTGTATTCACCCCAAATAAGGCATATTGCGACTGAAGCATAAGGGGCTACTGTGGTATGGGCCAGGTATATAAGAGGCAATCTGGGTGGAGAGTTGGGCATATCACATTTAAATTTCTGCATGTTGGTACTGTCGGGAAAACAGGGAGCAGAAGGGAATTCCAAACATAAGCAGTTCAAGTAAAGAAGCTATCAAAGTAGAAAATCTTCCGGCATCTAGAGACTTCTATAGTGAAGAGGTGGGATTTTGCTGTTAGTCAGGTGGTTTGGGAGTATTTTTGTTTAGGAGATGCAAGTGCAGTAAAGTTCATCGGAGCACATTCTGTGGAAGTACTTGTAAAACAAGCACAGGGATACAACTCTGCATCAGCTTAGCAGATAATGTAGCACCTATTATTATAATAATAATAATGTCCGATTAGCAGGATTGAGTTATTCAGTGATTGCCTGCAGAACTGGATGAGTAACTATATGGAGACAAATGCAGTTGGTATTTCACAGTAATGTTTATATGAAAGCATTTCAGCGGTGTTGAGGTTTCTGTTTTCCTAATATCCCAGATCACATGATGGGGTGGGCAACTATTGGATAATTTAGCTACGTGGTCACCCATCTAAAAGGTGTGATTCAGAAGTCCACTTCCTCTTTTCCCCTTTTTTTGGTTTAATCCCTGAAGCGACAGTATCGTTGTTCATTGCTCTTATTTTGTTCAGACAAGTTCTGTGACATGTGGTTAGTCTCTTCCCCAAACAGACCAATTCTGTCCACATGCCAATACATAGCTTAGTAAGTCTGCCTTTTCATACATCCACATATTAGAAAGCTTTGACATGTATGCATAATTTCAGTGTATTACTTGTAAGTGTAAATAAATCCTGCGATATTTGTATAAGTAAGGTTTTAGTTATTTTTTGTTTATTTCTTTAAGTGTAAGACAATTAAGAAACGGATAATATTTATATCTCTCTATCTCTATCATTTGTGCCCATCCTCTCTATGTGCACATGTGTTACATCATCATCATGTGTTACATCATCATCATGTGTTACATCATCATCATGCAAGAAAATATAAACCATAATAAGTTTACCCTCCATTATTTCTCTCATAATATAAAAATACTATCTTTAACTCAACGTTCGTCATCCTCCTTTTTTGCAAGAACATTTGCAATTAAGAAGGGCATCCCTTATATTTAAACTTATGAGAAGCAAAACATTTTTTGAAGGCCGGTACTTGTAGGCGTAAAGACAAGATAAGATTATCCTTGTATAAGTGTATGCCCATCTAACTATACTGCTGCAAACAAAGAATATACTAACTTCTTGATATGTTGGGTGGAAGGGTGAAAGTGGAAGGGTGAGAGTGGAAGGGTGAAAGTGGAAGGGTGAAAGTGGAAGGGTGAGAGTGGAAGGGTGAGAGAGAAATGGGGTAGCAATTACGGCTATGTCAGTTGTCTGATTACAGCTGAAAAACAATGAACAGGGAAATAGAATTATATGACCTGTTTTTAATAAAATAGTTCACGGCAAGATGATACCTATAACTGGTCTAGCAGCCATGCAACTAGGGCTTACAACTGGTGACATACTAAATAACAATTCTATAACACATTTTTAGACAAAAGAAAGTTAGTAATATTCAGTAATTAATTAGAAACTATTATTAAGAAACACCTTTCAGCTAGAACAATTATCAAATTATTTCCATAAATGAAAACGTACAAAGAATTCAAATAAAACATTCTGCCCCATAAAATAACTAAATCCACGAGTATTGCTTTATTTTAATTATCACAATTATAGATGTTGATGCAGAAACAAGGAGTTAGGTTGTTTGGGGCATATCAACTGTTTTGAGTTATTTAATGGTGAATCCAATCAAGTAGATAAATGTTTTTGATAAAAGTACAGAATAGTTAACATGTGTAAACACCCAAAAATAACAACACATAATTTACATAAAACGCATTAGAATGAAATTCTCTACCGAAACCACCTAGTTTTAACACATGGAAAAGATTTGTAAGATTTCTAAAAAATCTCAGAAATCTTTTCCGCACGTTAAAACGAGGCAGGTTCGGTAGAGAATATCATTCTAATGCGTTTTATATAAATTATGTGTTGTTGTTTTTAGGGATTTACGAGTTTTTCAGTGTTAACTATTTGGTGCTCTTATCGATCCCGAACCAGCTTTCGTGACGTTCGACTCGGAATCGTTCGGCTGTCCTACGCAAACGGCTGAGTGTTGACGAGCCGATTTGTACCAGACGACAATTTTGATACAATGCTGCGTCCTATGATAATAATGTTTTGCTTGTTTTTTGTTTGTTTGTTTGTTAGGGTTACGGTTAGGGTTTAGGGTTTAGGGTTAGGGTTAGATTTAGGGTTAGGGTTAGGTTTAGGTTTAAGGTTAGGGTTAGGGTAAGGGTTTGGTTTAGGGTTAGGTTTAGGGTTAGGTTTAGGGTTGGTTTAGGGTTAGGGTAAGGAATTTTTTAAAGAAACAACAAAGAAAATTAAACATATTTTCATTAATTTATTTGGAAAAAACAACAGGAAAAAAAAACATAGCAAGGTTACTGTTATAAAATGAATACTGTATTTTTATTTACAAGGAATTATTTTGAAGAAACAAAAAAAAAAACATACCAAAATTACTGTTATAACGACATATTTTTTTACTTTTATTATTTCTTTTTACTTGCTCGCTGTTCCATGTTTTCTTTTGCACTGAGCACAGCTTGGTTAATCGCTTGATATCTCTCCACCAATCGGCTCGTCAACACTCGGCCATTTGTGTAAGACAGTCGAACGATTCCGAGTCGAACGTCACGAAAGCTGGTTCGGGATCGATATCAGTACCAACTATTCTGTACTTTGACCACATTTTTATATTTCAAGTGAATATCTTAACACATTTATTCATATTGCATATTGTTGTACAATTCATTACATTCAGTTATTTTCAAATATTAACGTTTATTTATACATTTTGATGATGTTTGTATTTATTTTGTTGTCAGATCTTTAAATTTTTCCATATAAAACCACAGTTTTTAGGAATGATATTATAGTGTCTACTTTAGTTTTTCAAACAATTATTTCATATTGCTGCTGTTGCTGTTGTTGCTGTTGCTGTTGATGATGATGATGATGATGATGATGATCGAATCGGACGTCTGCACAGAACCCACAGAGATCATTCTTCAGAATTGTCTGGTCTGCATGAAGTCTTCCACATTGCCCATAGCTATTCACTATACCTGCAAAATTTCAGGTTTTTAGCAGCAAGGTCCAGCGGTTGCATATGAAGTCAGGGAAGGTTTGGTTTAGTACACACAAAGGAATAGCAATTACACATGCACAGAAGCAACACTGTTAGCCTCACACTGTGGATTTACGGTTCCATGCCTGACACATCCTTGCTTGCCACATGCAAAAGGAGAAACGATCAGAGGATGACTGATCCTAATGCTTGCATGCTTAATACACTTGCAAAAATCAACAAAAGACAATTTAAGCAAACATAACAAGTGTTTATTTACCAAATGATCAACTAATAGTTCCTTCCGCTCAAGCGGAGTTCTTAATAAGAGGCTGGTTTTGGTTAAATCCGAGAAAGTTGATCAGTCCGAATATACAATTAAAAGTACAAATTTAGCAATTATGAAGGCTCATAGTTTTTTTAGGATAGACGAAATATGAAATTCCCTTTCCTTACGTATTTCGAGGTAACAAATGAGAAGTTCTTCTCCTCCCATGGGGAGTCTGTAATAGGAGGGTGGATGGGTTAAAACCGTGGTGGACGGTTGCATGGGATCATTTAAACGATAATATAGAAACAATATGAAAGTTCAATTTTAGGACGAATTAATATGGAATTCTTTTTTTCTATGTCGTAAACACATACTTTTTCAGTTTGACGGCTGAGAGAAAGATATTTTAACAGAATTTTCGATTCTGTGGTCCGACCTTACTGAGCTGTTTTTAGGGTCCTGAGATATACGTAATCTCGACTTCGGTAGGTAATATGATTGACTGGTCTGTCGTAGTCAATTTCGTTGAACCAGGTGTTTTCTTTTGGTGTCCGGTAGACAGCGATATTAAACAAACGCTGTATTTCTTAGCCATTAATTTTCGAATTCCACTTTTCCTATCTTTGATTTTGTGTGCGGGGATAAATTGTTCGATATGACAGCTGGGTGAGCTGCCAATCTTCAAGACGTCCACTCTCAACGCTGCTCAACAACCTTCTCCCCGAGTTTCTTCTCGCCTCGATTTTTCCCACTCTCTCTAGGGCCTTTCGTTCATATAGCAACAGCTTTTCTTTTAATTTGATTGGTTGCCCTACTTCCGCTCTTGCATACTGCATGGGCTGATTTTACGGGTTTTGGCCTCTCGCTCTCTAGACTACATCCGGTCTCAATTTTTAATGTGTGTTCCCTTTTTGGTGAATTGCACTATACTTTTTTCATTGTAGGAGAACATGTGCCAACAAGTCCCCTATTCTTCTTTTCATGCTTTATGGGGCAAAATATGTGGATATAACATAATCCTAAGATCATTATGAATGAACTTTGGGCAAGGTTCTCCATGTTTAGTTAGACCATCTCTCTTTTAACTCCAGCTTACAACACCAGGTTAATCTGTCTCTCTTTCTTTTTCCTATAGGTTTCAAAAACAGAGTAGATCTTGTCACATTAGATGTAGGCCTGCGAAGTGTGGTCAATCCATTTTCAACATGTTTGTAGGATTATCTTTAGTGGTGAAGTGGGAATAAAAAAGGGGGAAAAATGAGAGAAACATGGTCTCAGTTGATGGAAACAATATGCTCACAAATGGAACTTCGTTACATGGTATACTCTTCTCAGATGACACCATATTCAATGCAACGACGTGTTTGCCACTAGATATTTATCCTGTAGTAGATTTTTCACCAACAATACCATTTTCAATACTGATCTCTATTGTTCAATGATCGCTAAAATGCCTTCGGTTGACTTCCATTAAGCCCGTCTTTTATGAATAGCAAAGCACGCCAATCACACATGGTCAATACATATGAATACTCTTGTTCCAGTGTGTAATAGTTTCTTTCTCACTGGAGAATGATTACTTGCCCATTTACACAACACAGTCTATGCTTTCATACTCCGATCGAACGTTACACTGAAGTCAGGCATGTCAATCGAAATGGCAGTACACAGGCTTAGGTTTTTGAAGTGCATTTCACCCAATTCAGTGAGGTGCAATCCTTGATCATATCAATCCTAAGGAGTAGATCAAATCCCAGCAACGGTCCATCCACAACCAGGACCCCAACATTCATGGGCTGAACCTGCTCAATGTTAACTTGATCTTGCCGTAGCCATGGTACTTCATAATCCTCCAATTGGTGGTCAATACTCCAACCTCCTTCTGCGTCCAGCAGCAACACACGGCCTTGCTCACCAACATCTGAGAGCATCCAGAACCCATCAGAGTCATGTATTTACATCCGTCTACAAACACTTTTACAGTAGGCAATTTTCGTTTTTTTCTTTGCTTGAGGAAAAGGCTACCAGACATTTTCTTCCCTTGAACGCTTTTCTGATAAAATGTGCCCAATTTCATTGCATTGAAAGCACTGTTTTTCATGGTTGAACCTCCGCACTTTACTGTCTGACCCCTTCGAACGTACTTGTATACAATTTCCACCATATGATTAGAGCACTTGTAGCAGATGATTGTTCTCCTACATGGCTTAGCAGGTGGAACTTCTGTGCCTGCAGTTGTGGCAGCTGATACCTAGCACCTTTCATCATCCATCATAATGGTCCTTGCATGGGTCAGAAGTTGCTCCATATTCATTGTGTTCTTTCTAAATGAGCTTCTGAGAAGTTGCCTGACATGGAGCAACCTTGACATGAATCTACATGCCAACCATCGATCGGGCAGTGGTTCTCCAACTAGCCGAGCCAAATGATGCATCTCAGCCAAATATTTGTCATGAGTTGGTCAAATGCATTGAACCTATCCATTGTGTACGCAGTCATAAGGGCCCGTTTAATTAGTTCTGTGTCTGTCCTCTGCTCTTTACTAGGCTGTCTGTATACGGCAGGAGCACCACCTCATAGTCGTAGTGGCAGAATGCGCTCGATCTTCTCCATTGCACAGACTTCACAAACCAATTCCACATTCTCTATTCATTCAACAATGAGTATATCAGTTGTGGCGCTGCTGAAGTCCAAGATTAGCCAGACATTGGAGACCTTGCCATCCATATTAAAAGAAATATATATGCCGAAATAGCTAGAAGGAATAAAAAAAAGAAAAAGGGAAAGATTGTCTCTGTTGATAAAAACAACGTGCTCACCATTGGAACTTTGTTATGTGGTATACTTTTCTCCAGTGAGAGCGTATTCAATGCAACGTGTTTGCCACTAGATCTGTATCATGTAATAGACTTTTCTCCAACAATACCATTTTCAATACTGATTTCAGAAACAACATGCTCGCCGCTGGAACTTTGATATGTAGTATACTTTTCTTCAACAACGCCATTCTCAATGCTGATCTCTATCGCTCAGTGATCTTGGACATTCTGTCAAATACGATTAAGCCCATCACATGTGCTACAGGAAGACATTGCATCACTTTTCACACCACAAATTAATATTGAATTATACCCTTTAGACAAAAATCATAATTTCACCTTTCAAAAAAGTGAGTAAAACTACTAAACAATTTCTTCACACAAATAGTAAGTGGAACAATTCTTCTTAATAAGTGGAACAATTCCTCTTAATTCCAGAACATATTTTCAGTCTAGAACTAGAATCTGCAAATAAATTCCTGTTAAAAATACATTGCCAGCTTTTGACAGCAGAGAAAGAAAACATGAATACTGTCTTTGCCCTTTTGTGCTCTAAGTAAAAATTAAATATTTATTTTGTGGTATGCGCGACCTACATAGCAGCAGTAACAACACAAAACTCTCAACCAATCAAAACATAGGAATGATCCTTTCCAAATACGTAAAAATTAAAAAAACATAGCCATAAATAAATTTGGCTTAAACGATCTCAAGAGACAAACTTGTTGGCAATTCTCTCAATAAACATAACAATTTTTTTTTTCAAAATTAAAAGAACAACACTCAACATCTAACATTAATGAGAAATTTCTTTTTTGTTTACCTACCTACATACACACAACCTAAAATAGAAATCAGAAATGAAAGATGACAATTGTTATATCAACAAAGCTTTGAGTAGTTCAATGTCACATCAGTAACATAGATGATGAGTTTTATTTACAATAATATAAAATTACTTATCTGGCAAGGCGTAAAATACTCACATTCTGCCACTCGAATCTAGCTGGCTTGGAGCTCTGACCCTTGTGATTGAATGAGGTATGGTTTGGCTTAGTCCTAAAAGGTAACTCTCACAGACATTACTTCCTCCTTCGGGGGGGGGGGGTATTGTCGGTCGCACGAGTCTACTCTCAGCTACTTTCGTATGTGACCAGAGTGCTCTCTCAGGGAAGCTAGCTTTCCCTACTTTCCAGCATCTTGCAGCATCTTGCTGCAGTGGGAAGCAACTAAATCCCCCTGGTATATGGACCTCACACCATTGAATAAGTTAAGTATAGTTCTGTTTGGTCATAGGAGGCCTTCCTTCCAGGTATAATCTACTCATTCAGGAGTGATTAGTTTATCGCTGGTCACCCCTACTAGAGAATGCCAACAGGCCCTATCTTGGCAAATTTTGCTCCGAATGTCCTCTTTCAGAGAGAGCTGGATTCGCCACGATAAACTGACACTATGTCTAATTTTGCTGCAATGGAAGGCAGGTAAAATTTATAAAATTACAAAGCAAACTTATTGGAATTTATAACAGTCATTGATTTGTCAGTGATTATCTCCCTTGTCCCTTTAAGGAGTGCATGGATTGGCCAACAGGGACCTCAATCACAGCTCCCTTAGGGCACATATGAACTGTGCACACTGAGTTCTGGCCTCTTTTTTAAACTTCATCGAGATATAGGTTGACTGCTTTATGATGGAAGCCCATGAAGGTAGTCGCTAGCAACCAACACCCACCCCTTTTCCACCTTCTCTGTTACCCACCATCTTGGACAAAGTTTGACTACATTGTGTCAGGGCCCTCAAATAACAGTATGGAGAGAGGTATTACTCCTTTTCCAAATTCCCAATATTTGGTTGACATCAGCTTGACTGCATTTGCAACATGAGCCCACAAAAGCAGTTCATACGCAAAAGCCATTCATTCCATCACAAAACTAGTCAGAATTGATAGACCCTAGCATGCAAACAGTTACCCAAAGATTCTTACTCAGATAAGTTTTTGTGAAAGCATGTCTTCACAAATCTCCTTATTCTGCTGAGCTGGCCTCTATTCTCTCCAAACTTTACAATGAATACCTCCCTTAATCTTGCTTCCCTGATAGCTGGAAAATTGCCTCTGTGGTACCAGTGTTCAAGAATTCTGGTGAAAGAACTGATCCGCAAAATTATACCATATATTAAACAGGGCTGGTGAAGCTAGGGCAGTAGCGCTTGACATATCCAAAGCCTTTGACAAAGTCTGGCATGAAGGTCTTCTCATGAAAATTAATTTGTACGATATTGCTAGAAAATATTTAATATAATCAGACCCTTCTTAGTCAAAAGAAAGACCCAGGTTGACCGTACATCTAAACAACATGATATTAATGTGAGTGCGCCCCAGGGGTCGATCCTTGGACCAGTATTATTCCTGATATTCATAAACGATCTCTCTGATGCAATTGTGTCCGAGATGGGTATATTTGCTGATGACACTATGCTCTATTATCGACATGTGGGAGAAACGAACACACACATATCCAACACAATGGCTAAATTATTAGATTACCTCTAGTCTGTAGTCGAATGAGGACAAAAATGGATAATTTAATGCTACTAAAACAAAGCTCCTTTCCTTTAACAATTATTTTTTAAGGAATCAGCCATTGACTTAGATATGTGCACATTCATCTTACCCACATGTCAAGAATAATCCATGACTGTAACTTGTGTTGTTTACCTAGATGCCAGTAGCCAAGAGGTCATGACCAGAGTTCGTTTCCCTGCAAGAAATCTGTGTAGTAGTGTTATGACTAATAAGGGTTCCTGTGGCAAGTTGAGTCTCTCCCTGGTGACAGTATTTGGGTTCTCGTTTATATAGTTAATGCTCACAGGTGCTTAGCTTCCACGGCAAACTCTTTCTGATTGTCCAATATTGACAAGCAATCGAGGTTGAGCATTTTGATAGAATTGAAAAATCAGTATTAAGTATTTCAACCAAATAAAGATCGAATATATTACCGAGATCGTTTCTTTGGCGCTGTTGTTGTTGTTACTGCTAGAACAGAGGTTCTACAGAATTAACGAAAAACATATATCCCTGCATAAATGCGAGAACAACGACAAGTTCAACTGCTGCTGCTTTCTTTCTAGTGGTAAATGGCAGCTTACCTAGACACATGTACGTACACCAATCAACGTACATAGACTAACACCACTCCCACTGCAGGTTAGACATGAAGTCAGTTTATAGTGGGTAATACAGCCCCCTCCCCCCAAAAATGGTAATACTCTGGATGGGTGTAAAATTTGCCATGTTAGGCTCTCTCCTCCCCTGAACTGAGGACGCTTCAGGAAACCGGCGATAAACCAATGTGTCCTCCCGAATGAGGCGGTAATGCCTGGAAGAATGCCCTTTTATGACTGAACAGAACCATACTTTAATCAGATCTAACCGCGACGGCTCCATGTGCGAGAAACCAGTTAGATTTAAACATTTTATTCATTTGTTTAACTCTGTTAAACAATAAGGTGGTCCGGGGCGTGGCAGACATTTATTTCTGAGGAACAGAAACTTGGTCGTCACCGGCGAAATAGCCTCGATGTGGCTTCCTCAGTGCGAGCCTCTTATGGCGTCTACTTAGGGCGATGATCATTTATCGTCGAATTTGTCTGAAACTGATTTAAAATCCGAACCGGGGCAAAATGTCGCGAGCTTTAATACCTAGCCAGCAAAAGATTGCTGAGAAGTTGACAATCCTTAATGATCGGGCGAATGGAATGCTTATTCGGATCTATAACATCAAAAAGGTTGGTTATATTCGAGATAAATATTAAGAAACCTCATCCTCTCTCATTGTTTCTACTCTTTCTTCCTCTCTCTCCTTCTGGTTTAGATACATTTGATATTATCTATTCAATCAAAATATTGAATAATCTAACCAGATTTGTATTTCAATAAAGATTAGAATCCTACGTTTTAATCAGTCGCTAAAATTACTTATTATCTTTCAAATTTTCATTTCATTTTCTCTTTCTGCTAATCCTGATAGTAGTCTTCCTCCCACTCTATCATAAATGACAGCTATTATTTCCCTCCTTCTTTCTTCCTCTTTCTTGGTTCAATTGTATTATAGGGACTGTTGGATTTTCTCGCCTATTTTGTTTGATATTCGCCCAAATGTTAGGATAAGATCGATTCTTGCTCATAGATTGTATTGGCTGTCCTGAAATAAAATCATAATTCACTTTTTAAATTGTTGAAAATATAATTTTAATTTGATGTTTTCATCGCTGGCGGACATTGTTTTTTTTTCTTTTACCCAAAATATTATTACTGTTTAAAAATGTTATTGCGCATAAAACCAAACTTTTTGACACAAAAAATAAACTTTGAACATTCTTTTTAAACACAAAAAGTTTTAACTAATTTAAAAGCAAAACTGAGAAGAAATAGTCTGTATATCGAGCTATATTTGAAGAATAACAAATGATCGCAAAGAAAATGATCGCGAAAGGTAAGAATTAGGCATAAAAGTTCAATTTTATAGGCGTTAAGAAGTAAATTAGAATTTTATTTCTAGACAAAAAAAGTAGTATTTCATACAAAGAATTGATTGTATCCAACATTTGAACGAATGCCAAGCGAAATAGGCGAGATATCTCAGCTGTTCCTATAGTAAAATTGAACCTCTTGCTACTTTTTTTTTTATAACTGGTTTTATCCAGAATTTGTTAACGTTTGTAAATTTCTATTTCTTTTTCAATTAAAGTGCTAACGTTTTT
Organism: Sepiola atlantica; assembly: GCA_963556195.1. Taxonomy (NCBI): domain Eukaryota; kingdom Metazoa; phylum Mollusca; class Cephalopoda; order Sepiida; family Sepiolidae; genus Sepiola; species Sepiola atlantica. The sequence goes on along the minus strand of OY744546.1, from coordinate 34,180,916 downwards.
GATCTGCTCGCTATAATGTTGGCTGTGCCTGTTGTTAGATGTGTAGCTTCTGCAATAACAATTCATTTGATTTAAAATGAATGATTGAAACTCAACGGGCATTTATAACGACAGCTAACAGAACGAAAAAGGGGTGAACATAAACAAAACAAATAGGCAACAAATAAATTATATCTCAGGTAAAATAAGTTACTTTTACCTACCTGGATAAGTTTATTTGTGTTTTAACTTATTTGAAAGCGTTTTTAGTTGGATTTAAAACTCGTGTCTCGATGCCATGTTAAAATTGAAAACACAAAATCGGACTGTTTCATCACGTGACGTCGAGACACTAGTTTTAAATCGAACTAAAAATAGCTTTAAAATAAGTTAAAACACAAATAAACCTATCCAGGTAGGTAGAAAAGTAACTTATTTTGCCTTTGGTATCAGTTATTTGTTTCCTATTTGTTTTGTTTTTTTTCAACCCTTTTTCGTTCTGTTAGCTGTCGTTATAAATGCTCAACTACAAAGGTGATTTATGTATTTGCCTTTCTTCGTTTTTCATCTTTCTCTATATAAAATTTAAAATGGTAAATGTATTAGATTTTTACATCATTTCCTTGTATCCTCTTATCCTAGTTTTGGCGGACGTGTTGGACGACTTACAATTGTTATTTAATTGAAGTGGGGGGTCTTCGTATTAATGAATATCAAATAATCTTGCTGATGTAAGTTTAATGTGAACTGCTCGAAATTCTGTTTATGAAAGATTGAACAACTCTGCTAAAAATTGAATAAGTAATTAAAAAAAAATTATTGCCGACATAAAAGATTTTTTTAAGGAAATGTACTTTGGAAATTAATCCCAAACAATTTATTTTTGTTTACTTACTCGTGTGGGACGTATTTGCTTTAAAAACAATTTAATAGAAAATATAAGCATGTAAGTTACCGTAAAACATATTGGTCTTTGTACTTAAGCCAGGTTTTTACTTCCGGTAATAACCATAACTTAACATGCTTAGATTTTCTATTAAGAGTTAATGTTTATTGTTTGTCGTTGACCAAATTTCTCATTATCTGAAAAATTGTTGCCAAATCGAACGTATTACGAAGAATTAAAACAATTAAGTCCGAAAGGTATTTTTTTATTTATTATTTCATTTCATTAATGTTTGTTAAAAAAAGGAAAAAATAACAAGTTTTAAACATGACATTTTTCTTTTTCCATTTATCATTAACAATTGACATAATTATTTCATAATAAATTGCGAAATCCTACTTTTCTTTGGCGCTTTGTTTGTAGAAAAGAAAGGTTTGTTTTTTTGTGTTTTTTTTTCACAAACGCGCTGTAAAATAAATAAAATAAAAGCTAACTTTTTAAACTTTTACTTTGAGAAAAATGTAAGGTCCTTCTGCTGTTTTTTAAGAGAGGCCTAACATGTGCCTAAACAGCAGTCTTAATCTATGGCGGATGAAGTCTCCTCTGCTAATGAGTATTTATTTACTCCTCTCCAGGAGTTAGGCACAAGGCCAGTTTTTATCTTACTCCCACAAGTAAGATGTGACCCAAGATCGGGTCGGGAAAGTGGGGTTTAAAAATTGCCTGGGCAGCCCCGTCGGCATTACCCGGTAGGGGCGCCTCAGGCAGTAAGCAATAAACTTACTCCTGCCAAAAGAGGGGAGGCGAAGCCTGGGAGGGTGGACCTCCTAGAACTGCACATAGACCGGCGTAAATCAAGCCCCGAAGGCCAAGCCAATAACAGTCTATGGGGTGCAGTATCCATCGGAACAGATACTACACTTTGATCTTAGCCAAAAGGCCAACTCGATGAGGGTCGAGTTTTATTTTCACAACAAAAGTTTCAATGTAGCGTGCGTTTCCCAACAACGGGTACCAAATTGCTGGTATTTATTTTAGAAGGTGAATTTAGAACGTTGAAAACTTACACAATCGAAAAATAGTCTCAACCTAAAAAGGTGGCACTCTGGATTGGGACAAAAATTAAAATTGCTTCGGTCGAGAAAGATCTCTCCTCACCTGAACCGAGGAAAGAACAAATTCTATACTTTGATCCTAGTATCCCAAGTCGGATAAGTGTATTTACTTCACTACAGCAAAATAGGACATGATGTCAGTTTATAGTGGGGGGGGGGGCACCATCCCCTATAAAGGTGGCAACATTTACTGCGTTAGAAGCCAACCCCCCTCTCAAATGAGAAGGTAATTCCTCGGAGGATGGTCCTCTAGAACCGAACAGAACGATACTTCACTCTGAACAAAAAGCGAAAGGGCCAGTTACTAGGTTTTTCACAACAACGTGACTAGTTTGTCCTTTTAGTAAGAATACCCCAAATCTAACCTCAAACCCAAATTCTCTGCGAATTGCAAAGAAATAAACATCGAAACACGCATGCGCGAACCTGACCGTTGACAAAGATAAAAAAAGAATTTATTTCGTTTAACAGAGAAAAATATTGAATTTTTTAAACTCCTGTTTGAAAACATTTTAATCGATTCTCTTAGGTTTATACGCTCGTTATGTTAACTAGGTATTTTAATTTGGAAAATTAGTCTGGTACAAGGCTTATTTTATTTTTGTATGTCAAAACTAGAATCGCTAGATTGATTCCCTCTTGTAACTAAATGGTCTAAAAACTAAATCAAATCATTTTCTTTAAAACCAATGATATATAGCAATGATAACGTTGCTATATATATTATTTCTGTCCTTAAAATGTCTAAAAATAAAATTGAGACCTTATTACATAAGAAATCGAAAAGAATTCAGTTGTTTTTTTGTTCTCCGCAAAATGTTTTTTTTTTTATAAAAAAAATTCAAAACAAAAACTACATTCCGTTATTTTGAGAATGTCGCTTCGTTCCACCTTCTGTCAAATAAAATGTATTCATTTTCCTCTTTTTCAACAAATCTATTTCCGTCATTTCAAATTTATGTGCACAAATGATGCGACGACTCATTTCTGTAACTGTCCAACGTTTTGCACTGAATGACTAATAGTAGCAAATAGCAGTCACATTTCCGTCGACTTCGTTGTTTAAAAACAAATCGGAATTGAATCTTTCTTTTTTAAATTCCTGCTGACAAAACGATTGTTTCTTTATTTTATTTTCGAATTGTCTTTTGTTGAATTGCATTAGAATAAACTATGGTACCACCACTTTAATTTAAACAATAATTAAGGTAGTGGTACCATTTTTTTGGTACGTTAATACAATTCATGTTTCCCTTTGTTTTTTAGAGCACAAATGATCCGTTTTAATTGTGTCAGACATTTGAATTCATTAATACATTTTTTTTTTTTAATGGTAACGCATTCGTAACGTTACTTCGTGACTTTTCGAGAGTGATTTCTGGTTTGAATTAAAGAAAACGAAAAGAAACTTCGGTGTTTATATAGATCAGCCCCCATGGCTGCCGATGTTGTCTCGGTAAAAAATGAGAGAACGAGTTGCCACCATGCAAAATCAAACTCAGGTTCTTGGAACGGAAAAAACATTGATTTATTTACATTGCATTTTTGGTACTTCTACACAATTTGAATCGAACTGTTTTTGTTGTTTGTTGGGATTTTTTTTACCCTAACCTAAGTTTTTGGTTAAGATCGGAAAAAGTCGGTTTGACCGTGGCCTACGTAAACCACAGTTTGTCTCGGTTCAAATTCTATAGAAGCACCCATTATTTATTTTATTTTTTTGGTACTTATGCAGTTTACTTAAATAATGTTATAATTTAGATTAGAACCCCATTCTTAACATGGGGAAGTGTGAGTGATTGATTAACTATTATGTACTTTCAGCTAACAATTTAATAAACAAAAGATACCGTAAAAATTGAACTTGAAAATCCTATCTAAAAAATTGCCCGGTCCTTTTTTAACCGATCCATATATTTACATTGTTGCATTGAATCTTTTGTTGTAATTGTTTTCTAGCATTTTTTTTCATTTCTTTTCAGTCACGCGGACAGTTTATTTGCTTTTATAAATTGTCTAAAAATAAATAACATGCAGCTATTTACAAAAACAAACTGTGACTGAAATTTAAAAAAGAATAATAAAAATCAACAATTTACAAAAGAAATACAATGTAACAATGTAAATATATCGGTAAAAAAAATAAAATTCAAAATAAATCAGCATTGTTCTGTTTTAGTAATCTAGATTTAATCGCTTTTCGACTGTTGTAACTCATTCATTACGGAATGTGATCGCACCAATGTCAAGCGACCATTGGGATTGATCTGTTGTATAAGCACCGAATTTCAGGTGACAATTATGGTTCGTGTTGTGCTTTTAAACCAAAGGAAACCATGAATTTTTCGAAGCGCTTCTATCATCTCAAAGAACCGAATGTTAAAAATAATTGTTTATAACATTTTTTTCTTCTTTGGCTTCAAAACAGATCGTCACATGATGACTTGATTTTCATCCTCTTTTTATCAAAACCGAATTTCTTTACTGAAGGAAGAGTTTGATTATTTTTTTGAGAATTTCTTGTTTTAATCAATTTCATGTCAAATGAAAATATATCTCAGAAAATAGAATATAAATATACAAATCAAATTCTAAATATTTTATCAGATAGACTCCAAAAATGTTTCTCTTTTTTTACCATTATTTCTGAATTCATTCAGTTTATTATTAACTTGATTTGGCAATTTGTTCCAAACAGTTCTTAATCTATAAGGCAAAAATATAATTGTTTGATGGATTTAGTCTTTTAAATCTTTCTTGCCAAAGAGATATTTAAGAAGTGGATTCTATATTTAAATCCCATTAATTATTTCGAAGGTCCAACCTTTTATTTTATAATGAAGGTCTTTTAATGGTTTGCAAAATTTAGGAAAAGTGTGCCGCCCAGTTAAATTTAAGGGCATTTATAACGACAGCTAACAGAACGAAAAAGGAGTTTAAAAAAAACTAATAGGCAACAAATAAATGGTACCGAAGGCAAATAATTTCCTCTTCTACCTACTTGGATAAGTTTATTTGTGTTTTAACTTATTTTAAAGCGATTTTTAGTTCGATTTAAAACTAGTGTCTCGACGCCATTTAAAAATTGAAAACACAAAATCACCCCATTTGATCACGTGACGTCTCGATACTAGTTTTAAATCGAACTAAAAAACGCTGTTTTAGCTGTCGTTATAAATGCCCGAATTCAAAAATGATCTTCTTTTGCGAGTATTTGATCAAAATAATAAAGAATTAAACACAATCTGAACTGAAGTCATTTAACAGTCCACAAACATTTACATCATTATTCGAATATACCCGGTGAACCAAGTGCAAGAGAGATACAAACAATTGCACTTATAAAGGTGGTTAGAATCTTTAAAAGATCTCTCGGCTGGAGTGCCTGAAATAGCGGGTGAATGTCTGGCATTCGGTAGGATGCCCCATCCGTAGCAAAAACAAAAAGATAATAAAATTTAAAAAAAAAAAGAAAAAGAAAGGGACTGGGGCTTCCCTATGATTTGAGGAAACACCGCTAATCATGAATTGATTTCTGCAATCATCTACACTCATGAACGCCTCATCTTTTTGGGGCAGATCAGTGATGAAAAATACATATTTCATGAAACTAAAGTAAGGAGAGGATTAACATGCTAAACACAACTGCAAAGGAACGGCCATCAAAAAAGTTATGCTTAATGTTTGGTGAGATTGCGTTGGTGTGAACCACTTTAAGTTGCTACCACCATCCTGTGTAACGATAGCGGCGGCACTCCTTGCCAGTTATTAGAATGTTGTTGAAATGCTGCTTGGAAGAAGAAGAAGAAGAAGAAGAAGAAGAAAAAAATGTCCTACAGAAGAATGTGTTTCTATCGTAATAATGCAAAGCACATAAAAAGCAAAGATCACATTAGAAAAGATTGAAGAGCTCCCCTGAAAAACAAAAAAACTTCTCACAATCTTCTTCGTCAGACCTTCTGTATTCCTATGGACTTGTCCTTAAAGCCACTGAAGAGAGAAGCTAACTTTTCTACTTTCTTTTCTACAAAATCAAAGCAGTTTTACATTAATGCCATGAAACTAAGGAAATCTTGAAAAGAAGTTATTGATAATAATGATTGAATTTATATTAAGGATTCAATTCACATAATCTAACATGAAGTTATCTTGCCAGATTTTCAAGTCGGACGGACCCAAATAGCAATCCGTCTGACATATCATTGGATTAGATTTTTTTTCTCCCGGTATGTTATTGGCATGAATATATTTTATTTCATGACATAATTGTTCCGGCTAAGACAATTTTTAGAGTGGATACATTTTTCCTTACTTGCCCAATATTCTTACATATTAAAGAGAATTAATCATGTAATTTCCCTTGACTTCTGCAAAAATAAATATCTAAAACTCTATATTTTAAACAAGTTTGTCATTTATTTTTTTTCTTTTACATCTGTGCAACATCTAGTAAAATCTAAAATTCAGATGTTTTCTTTTCTTACCGAAAATTTAGATATTATTTACGGAGAAGTACCTGCCCATGGCCACCGAGAGTTGACAAGGCCAAGCAATTAACTTCCTGTCCCCCTCTGACGTCACTGCATTCCGTGTCAAAACAAGGACCGTAGTAATAACAATAAGAAGGCATTTCGACTTCTCCATTCACTAAATAATCCATCAAAATTCAGGAAATCAATCAATTTTAATGAAATTTTCAGTATTTATTAATTAATGATCACGGAATATAATTAATCCATTACTTTATTATAAAGCTTGGTGCAAATGTATTATTTCTTGTAAACAAAAAACACCTTTACTAAAGTTATTCAAAATATCAAAACATGTTGACCATACGATATTGTAAATATTTAAAACAAAGCATTAGAAAACTTTAAATATTGCATGTAAAAAAAGAAAAGAAAAGAACACGATTCGATTCATCTTGAAATTGATCTTTATTCAATATAAAGTTAAAGAAAATAATAATTCACCATCAAATACTGCAATAAACTGAATTATGAATTACCATTATTTAAACTTCTAACCCAATCAACCGTAAGTAATTCAGACTTTGAAATTTGTTTAAAAATTATACAAAAAAAAGTTTTGAATAACTTTAGTAAAGGTGTTTTTTGTTTACAAGAAATAATACATTTGCACCAAGCTTTATAATAAAGTAATGGATTAATTATATTCCGTGATCATTAATTAATAAATACTGAAAATTTCATTAAAATTGGTTGATTTCCTGAATTTTGATGGATTATTTAGTGAATAGAGAAGTCGAAATGCCTTCTTATTGTCATTACGACCGTCCTTGTTTTGACACGGAATGCAGTGACGTCATTTTCTAGCCAACCGGCCTGTAGTAACTCTCGGTGGCCACGACCTGCCTGAAAAACTAATTTTAAAATGCAATTTAAAACAAAATCTTATAACTTTTATTTCCTGTTTTAAGTTAAATTTAATAATGTTGTATATCATTGTGATAGTCTAGTGGCTGTGTCTTGACACTGCACAGTTAAAGATCTGAGGCTGGGACTGTTCTTTCGGTGATGATGTCTATCTCGCCTTGAACTTGTTGTCTTCACTGAAAGGATACTTCTCCAGTTGCTGTTAATTTTAATAAAAAATATTTACATGCTCAGAAAGATAATTCACTGAATGAATTCTTTTTTTTTTTTTTAAATCTGTTTTGTAATCAAATCAATTCAACGTTTTTAAATTCAATAAATACTGTGATTATTCTTGTAACTGTGCCACTTTTTGTTTGTTTTTGTACTAATTTATCTATTTATTTAAATAAGATTTTGAAAGTTAATTTAATCACCAATACTGCAATAATTAAATTATCAATTGATGTGAATTTTTATAAAAGTAAAACTAAAATCGCGTAGCTATGTTTTCTACCAGCTGATTCTCCGAGGAGAGAGACAAATACGGCATGTGTGTGAGCGAATGGGAGGAGAGCATTTTTCTGGATTTAATTATATTTTCTAAATAGGATTTTTTACATTTTATCACATTTTTTTTTTATTTTAATAAATATTTGATTAAGAGTAAATAACTAAAAATTCAATGTGTAATTATCAAAGTTATGTTGACACACAAAAAATACACACACGCACACACACGCACACACACGCACACACACGCACACACCCGTGAAGTTGTCTCATAATTTTATTAATATAAGCGAGATAAATATGGATGGACGAAGTGAAGGAAATTACTAATTCTTGGATATATTGGACAAGTTTTTAAATTATCTGCAATTTAAAAATTGAGATTTTCAATTGAAAATGAAACAAAGCATTAATTAAATTAAGTATTAAGTCAAGATAGCAAGTTGGATTCAAATGATTTTAATTTGGATTATTCGAACTACTGTTCTCATCTTCAATGATACTCTCATAACGTTTCAGCGGATGTAACCTCTGACCTTCAGGTGCATCTTGTCAAACTCCGGAATCTGTATAGACTTTCGAACAAACCCCTTATTTAATCCACATGGGTAGACTGGTCTCGTTCCGTTAGTCATAACCCGGTAAAAGTCTTAATTATATTCTTAGTATCACCCGTACTGAAGATTGAACCTTCGACCTCCAGAAGACTATCACTTAAAACTGTATATTAGCATTTTATCCGTAATGCCATGTGGAAATAATTTTAAATTGAAAAATTAAAAAATAAATAAAACAATAAAAAAAAATCTACTGCCTCTAATCCAGACTAAACAGAAGACTGCCACTGAAGCACGTATACAAACATAACAATATTAGTACAGAGATGCAGCGAAATCGCTTTTTAAAGAATATTTGTTATAAACACCAATAAGACAAGTGTCTTCTTAGCTCAATAGAGACAATGTGCAAATGCAACAGAATAATTTGAGTAAAATATGCACACAGATGCATGTGTATTAAATAAACACGTGTTGTTTTCATTTTTAGACATCTTTCGTCATTTCATTAGTATTAGTGCACATGTACAGACAATGTATACAGAATGATGTAAACTTGCATTTGTGTGCGTTCACTGCACATGCCGTGATCGTCTGCTCATTGTCTTAGTCCAAATTCGGTGTTTGACACTGCACCCAGTATCGAAATCAATCATGTGGTGTCGGTCACTGCTGTAAAAAAGGGATAGTTTCCTTCCAAACAAAATCACAACTCGAGTTTAAAACAAGAAAGAATGTTTTATTTTGAGAAGTTACAATGATACTTGTTTGTTTTTTTTACCGAATGACAGACTTGCAATAAGGACAAGAGGAACTGTTTGTGTTTGGTTGAAAGATATGTTTATACCGAACACAAACAGTTCCTCTGCTTAAGTGTGCAAGGACCCCTCTCCGTCTCTTAGACTAGCAGAGATCCAGTTGGCTCCCTCTGCATGTTTTGCTGGAATATATGTGGATATCTATTTGACCACACCGCAAGACCACTCAAGAATTATCAGCTGTTTATCCATGGACAGAAAAACTGACTGATCATGGGAGCCGACTATCTGGAGTAAACATAACTTTTGTAAAATCTCAAGTGGCTTGCAATCGCAGCATGGACTTTGTATCCAAGACAATATAATTATTTCAAAGAGTCCGGACGATTTCTTGGCTGGTCTTCTCTCTTAGCTAAATATTTCTCCCATTGCAGACCTGCCATTTGTAGCATGCATCGATGCACTCCACTAAACATGCAGCACTGTGCATGTTTACAAATTGGAGATGGACAGTTTTACTGAAAACTATTTTGCAGTTTCACTGGTATACCATAAAAAGCATAACATTTTATTTTTCAAAACCATTCAGTATTACATTCATTGCTACCAAACGGAATAGCAAGGAAACACTCTGGAAAAATTTGTTCAGATTTTATATCAATGCTTGTACTATTGAACAAAAAAATTATATATACATTTAATGACTATTTTTTTTTTTTAATTAGAATATGTAATATTAATCTCCGTCTATTTTTTTACATTTTAGCATAGAATATTTTCAAACGATAAAAAAAAGTAAATACAAAAGAAAGAAATCTGACTAACTGCTGTTTGACTTCATTTCAGTGTTTTTGAAACAACTACAAGTAAGAATTAAAAGAAAAAAAAAATCCCAAGGAAATAAATATTACAGTATTTTTTTACCATAATCGGGTCAGGGGTCACACTGAATTCAATGAGGTTAGGTTTGTAAGTGTATCTTATGTCATTTCTGACTTATCCGAGAGAGAAAACTCCAGTTTTTCTTTATATAATAGAAGATGTCTACTCCTCTACTTAAATCTAGCCGATTCTGTGTTACTTCTACTTATCTGGAGAGACAAGAGCGAAAAAAGTACATCCTCTGATCAAGTTCATTTCCGGGGGTGAGGAGGGTTATGACCTTTACACCAGATTATTCTTGATGTCTATCATGTGACCTAGATTATTAACTGTGAACATCTTCTGATGCATCCAGACACATCGTTAATGATGCTTCGGGAATCCTTACTTGTTCCGGCACTTTCCACATCATACACCCTACTCTAGGTGACCCAGTTAGGGTTGATCAAGCTCTATCCTGTGTCCAATTATGACCACGTGGTTCTCTTTTCTTTTTTCTTTTTTTGCCACACACACACATCTTGAGGCTTTGCTGTTTCACTGATGATACTGTAGGTTGTATCTTGATTTGTATCATCCGATTTAAACCATTTAACTAAATTGTTTTCAAGTACAAATCAATATTTGAAATTGTTGAAGTCTATAAAATAAATATGCTAAGTTTTAATTAATCTATTTTATATTTTTTGCAAACTTTTTATAATTACAATTACAATATTTGCTGTTAATTTAATTGTAATTTACAAAATTCTGTCAATGTTTCAATCTATAAAGTAAAAATGTTTGCTTACTTTTTGCTTCTTAGCACATTTTCTTTTACCATTAAAAAGTATTTTTCTTATTAACTGCCTCTTTTATTCCATTATCAATGCCAGGTTTCTCAAACCTTCTCCACGTCAGTTCAAATGAAATTTGTAATTATAAAAAACTTTTTTATTTAAAATCGCAATATTAAAAAATATTATTCTGGTTTATGATTATGATCATCGATATTGGCTAAATAACTGGAATAATTGTTTAGTGTGATATTCTAACCCCAAAAGATGGCATAGAATATTGGAACTGAAGGCAAACTTTTTATCCCCACGGCGACCGAACAGACGAAAATATTTTGTCTTTTTAACCTAATTAGTGTTTCTGAGTTCAGTCTAAAATAAATAAACATAAAGAAAAGTAAAAAAAAAAAAAAAATGTCAAATATGTACGATGATTTGACTAAAAACCCAAACAATCTTAACTTATTTTTATATTTGTTTATTTTTCTTGCTGATATTGTTCAGATTATTATAAGTATATTGCTCAGTCGACTGGACAGGGACTGCTAAAAAATGGCAGAACATTTGTTTTTTTATGTTTTTACATACTTTTAATTTTGAGTGTAAAAAGGTTCAAGAACTTTTGACATTGATAAGGACAGCGGATCGAAGGTGCTGATTAAAAATCTGCAGTTAGTTTTGCTCTTAAATAAACCATTTAATTGTGATGCTGTGACACACATCTATATATAGATTGCTGTTTTTTTATGCATTAAATGTAAAAAAAATTAATTGAATGCAATATTTATTTTGAATATAGGATGCATAAGTTTTGTTCATTGGTTAAAACTGAAAAAAAGTTTTATCTGTATTGCTAAATCTTCAAGGGGTCAATATTAAACTTTTGAACCAATGAAGAGTGGGTGGGTGTCCGAACATGCATATGATATTCGATGATTTTTTTTAAGTATCTATATTAGTAAAACTATGAAACTACTTCACATGTAACACATCACTCTATAAGTCCCAAGCCTAACAAATAACTTTTAAGCAGGCAAAATTCGACTTTATTCATCAACATAGTCTGTTTCTAAATACATTGATTCCAACATTTTGTCTTTGACCCCAAAATACACTTCAGTTTCTGATATCACTTCATCATTGGGCTCAAATCTCTTTTCCTAGAGCATTCTTTTGAAGTCTCTGCAAAACAGCAAATAGTCGCTGGGGGCCAGGTCTGGAGAATAGGGTGAGTGTGGAAGCAATTCGAAGTGCAATTCGTGTAGTTTTGTCACCATTGCAATCGAATTGTGACACAGTGCATTGTCTTGGTGAAACAGCACTTTTTTTCTTCATTTGTAGCCGTTTTTTGGTGATTTCTTTCTTTCAAACGCACCAATAATGTTTGATAATATTTGCTATCGATGATTCTTCCTTTGTCAAGGTAATCGATAAACAAAATATCTTGTGCATCCCAGAATACGGAGGCCAAAACCTTGCCTGCTGGTGTTTACATCTTTAGTTGCTTTCGAAAGCTTTCACTTGCTGCTGTCTACTTAGCCGGCTGCTGATTTGACTCGGGCGTGAAGTAATGGATCCATGTTTCGTCCATTGTCACATATTAATACAAAAACTCCTATTTGTTGCGCTGAAACAGTTGCAAACAACGCTCTGAATCACCGACACAGTGTTGCTTTTGTTCTACTGTAAGCAAACACGGACCTCAGTTTGAACATGCCTTTCTCATTGACTTGATCATTGGGTTCAAATCAAATTTTCATACAAAATGGTGAATAAACTTTCGCCTTTTAATATCTTCAACTCCTCTGCTATCTCACAACTTCAATTTATGATCATCCAAAACCAGTTTTTTTCATTTTCCGGGACAACTCCGAAATTCGGCATCTAGTATCACTTTTCTGTAAAGCTGCGTTTTAAGTCAGCATACCACCTCTGAACCATTGTTTCCGACCGAGCAGAGTCTGAATAAAACTTATCAAACCATTGCTTTGCTTGAACAGTATTTTTCCCATCAGAAAGCAATGCTTTATCAACACACGAAATTCAGATTTTTTCAATGTTTAAAAAATTTTAAATAGTAGTTTCACTTAAATAACTAATTTGTAAACTAATAATCTCGTTGGGCTCAAATTTGGACATGTGCCATTTGAAGGTTAGTACTTTATAAAAATCATGCGCCATTTGAAGGTTAGTACTTTATAAAAATTATATGGATGGTTTATTGGTGGTACCATTTAGATAACTTTGATAATTACATATTGAATTATTATTTTTATTATTTATCATTGATTGGATATTTATTGAAATAAAAAATGTAATAGTGTAAAATAAAACATTTAAAAATTTTTTTTTAATTCTTACGTCCACCAGAATGCATTTTAGTTTCTTATATATCTTAAATTTTGTAAAAACCTTCCAGAATGTTTTAGATATGAGTTTTAGTACTGGGGAGGGACACAGTTCTTCATTCATTCTAAGCTAAGTAAAAGCTAATATTAATTTATTTTTACACAAGGTAGATTTTCAGGGTTTGATGAAGGTTGACAGAGGTTGGATAGACAACCACGGTTGACCTGTTAAAACCAACTATGTGCACATCATTCATCAATATTTCTGAGGTGGATGAGCAGTGGAGACCCTCATGAATCGTTGAAAATCAAGTCGAGGAGTGAGAAAGATAGACACAGACTGTCAACTGTTATGTCTGGGCAACACCAGAAATCTTGCTGGTCAGAGAAAATAAGCCGAAGGGAATTGTAATACCCCCACTTGCTCCATTCCACTTGAAAGGCATTTTAATAAAAACATGAGGTAAGCCGAGAAAAGCAGAAGAGAGAACACTGAGAACCCTTAATACGAAACAAGGTAATTGTTGCTTCTGGAAACCTGCTGCATCTTCTTGTGATTTCTCTATCAAAAAAAAAGGCAAAGTATAAATCATAGTATCGACTTTGAAATATTCACCTAATCATTAATACAATCTTGAATCATATATTTAACCTCAGCTACTAACATTTATACTAACCACTTTTATCTCAGAAAATATAACCAACTTATTACCGGAACTAAATAGTTTTCTTATGATCTTCAAATTATACCTTTCTTTGTGGGGCATTAACATCAAACCAGAGTTACGATGACACATTTCATCTGGAGAAAACTTCAGAGGAGCGTGTAACGCAACAAACTTGAACTGCAAAGGCTGGATCGGTGTACCGATTGTGACTTCACTTGTAACCTTGTGCCCACGACGACGGGTGTTGGTGAAACTTCACTGATTCATTATCAAATTCATTCAGTGATGACTGAGTGATGAGGATACAAGTCAAAATTATAAATCCTCTTTAAAAAATGTTCTCAACTTAAAAAACATGTTACGAAAAAGACTAAAAAGTTTAAAATGAAACACAAGTGATTGTCTTTAAACTTACAATATTTTTCCCAACTTTTGTAATAATGAAATATATTATTATTTTATTAAAAACTGTGTTCTGCGGCTACAGTAGTCAAATGACATCCTGTAGCTGCAATCAGTCTTCCATGCTAGTCCCAGGCCATATGAAATATATATATATATATATATATATAATGATTATTTAAATTCCAATGACCAAAATTCAGTCTTTTCTCATATCATTTATTTTTGCAATAGCAGAATTGACAATGGTCTTACAATTGTTTCGCAACGTGCAATATGCTACAATTAAACGCAATTACATAAAGTTGATGGAAAATATGGAAAGGAGACAACACTCGCGCATGACCTGGTAATATTAAGATAGCAGAATTCCAAACAAGCCGCCATTTTGAATCATATTTATAAGGTTAGTGGGAGAGAACCCCAGCAGGGTGCTCGATTATTAAAAAATAAGAGCCCTATGTATTACAGAAGATCAGAACAACATCAGTACCGTCGGTTTCAAATCCAAACAAAGGGGGCCTATAGTTGTTCTCCTATGCCATACTCTCTTCAGCCTCTGTTTATGTCTGTCTCCTATGAAGAGGCTGAAGAGAGTTTGGCATAGGACACTAACTATAGGTTTCTTTTTTGTTTGGATTTGAAACTGACGAGACCAATGCTCCGATCTTCTGTGTGTATATATATATATATACATATGATATATATATGATATGTCAATCCTGTGTGTGTTCCCTATAGAACCAAAGGTTCTATAGGGAACACATAAAGTATTTATATGTAAAAATTTCAATGGAAGTTGTCTCAAATCTTTAAGTGCCCCCCCCCCCCTCCAAGGGGTCAGAACCTCTCTTAAAACTTAAAATATATCCTATTTTGATGAAATTTAAATTATGTGTATAAAATTCTCTGAGGAAGACGATGGAAATGGTCCTGAATCTCTACATGACCTCAATGTGTCAAATCTGTGTGTCCCATCTTAGGGAGTTATGGGGCAGAGCTCTCTTAAAACTTCAAATATGTATATCTGATTTTAATGAAATTTAAACCATATGTATAAGACATTAATTCAGAAAGTTTTCTAAAAATGTTGGTTTCTTCCAACTATATTATGATGCGAAAGGGTGAGGCAGTAAAAAAAATAAATAAAAGAATGTAATATGTCGTTAATAGTGAAAAAGGGCATAGCGTTCCTCATTAAATCCCGAGCAACTTCGGGTCTTCTTGCTAGTAAATAAATAAACCTTAAAATAAAAATATTATCAAGAAAACATTGTTTTGTTTTTTTTATTAAAATATATACTTCATTTGAATAATTGTTTGAAATTTGTTTATGTTCTCATCTAAGATGCCGGAACTCCAGAGTTATCATTCTCCTAATTGTTACACTGCGATTTACTCTAACTAGTAAGATATGTGGTGAATTACTATCTTTCTCAAAGGCAAATAAAACCAATTGATTCGACCAGAATTTGAATTTAACTCTTCAATTCGATTCCTATGCAAATATTTTAATGTCATATCATTTGAAGATGAAGGCAAGTATAGCTTCTCTATACCCATGATGCCTTTTCTAGAGGAACACACCTGGAAGTAAAGCGTGTTTGAAACACTTTGCCCTCATGACTTAGATTCCACTACCGATTGCATATCTTTCAGTCACATAGACAGTCCAAGAGTCATAAACTAGGGTGAATAAAGCTCTTTTTCGGCTCGGAAAATATTAACTTACAAGTATTCCATGTTGAACTTTCATAGTCTGCTGCATTCCAGGTTTAGCAGAAGTTAAGGTTCTTCTGAGAGTTTACAATGTGAGAACCAAGATATTTAAATTTCTCAACCGTTTTGATGATGGAAATTGAAACTATTGAATGATTTTAACTGAAGATCTCTAGAGCGATCGCTGTAAATTCTGTCTTCATCTCATTGTAGTGGAGAGACCAACCTGCTTTCTTTCATCTATATTAGCTTTAATAAGCATGTCTTCATTATTTTTTTAATCTATATTTAAAAAATTAACAATTCCACATGATCCACACTCCATATCAAAGTTTCTTTTTTTTAATTTTGAATCTATGAAGAAATAAAATTGTAAGGATTAATGAGATAAATATTTCTGAAATGATTCATAATTCCATACATAGTTGCATTCCATACAATATCCGGTGAAATG
Source organism: Sepiola atlantica (assembly GCA_963556195.1). Classification (NCBI taxonomy): domain Eukaryota; kingdom Metazoa; phylum Mollusca; class Cephalopoda; order Sepiida; family Sepiolidae; genus Sepiola; species Sepiola atlantica. The sequence goes on along the minus strand of OY744546.1, from coordinate 34,164,484 downwards.
TTGCTTAGCTGCATGATAATAATATGCTTGTACCTTCATTTGTAAGTACATTATAACCTTATATACCCATTTTTAAAATAAAATGAGATTGTCTGATTGCCAAAGTAAAAGTGAAAAATATGTAATGTCGCTGTATGTCAAAAATCATTTTAAAATGAATTGTTCCAAAATTGAATAAGCTGTCACAGATAGAATTCTGTTATCTCAACGATTTAAACAGTTTTAAAAACATATGCTATGCATTCTTTTTATTTTAATTATAATTTTATCTAAATAAATTTCTAAGTGACATTCGTTTTATTTATTTATTTAAAGAATATTTAACTGAGCTGACAATTATTTTTACAGTGAGATGATTATTTAATTTAGCAGTTTAATGTATTGTAAGAATTTAAATCTTTTCGATTTAAATTCTTACAATACATTAAACTGCTAAAACATTTTATTTATTTAAAAACATATTTAGCTGGCTATTTACATTGTTTTAAAAAGATGTAAATTGTTACAATATTAAATATAGAAAAAAGAAACATTTGCTTTTATTTAAAAAAAATTTTGGCTAGCAATTATTTTTAGGGAAGAAGGCAATTTTTTCTTAATATAGAGCCTGAATACTAGCTGACTGGAAGAATGTAAGAGATAATAAGGCAGTGGAAATAGGCCTTTCATTGTGTACTTGTTTGGCATTATTTGCATACATATTGGTGAGACAAACAAAACTTTGATCGGAAAGCAACATATTCAGTATATTGACTCAAAATACTATGGCTAAGAGATCAGGCTACCTTTAAATGGGGCAAGCCATACAATCATTATTTCTAGAGAAATATTATCCTTAACAGTAAATTATATGGATAGATTAAGAAAGCAACTGTGGAATTAACTCCGGGTCCTACTAATAAACTATTAATGCTAGTCGGTAAATGTAAGAATTTGGAAGTAAATTCTTTTGTTCAATCAGTAGAACACATACCTCCACGAAGACTCGGCAATGAAAATTAAAATCACTAAATTAAAGTAATTACATCATTTTTTTAATTAAAGTATTTTTATTTGCTAAATAAAATAATTATTTAAATCCCATAGATGTTGTGAACCCTGACCTCTCAAATGATTTCAATCTAAAACAAACAAAACAACAACCATTATACTGCTGCAATAGTGTGAAGAAACTTTTTTTGGTTTCATTTCTGTATGGCTTGTTTGTAATTAAAACCCCCTTATGAAAATATATATATATATAATAGAAGAATATCTTGTCTTGCATCACTTTTATGTCCCCTTACAAAAATAAAAATATGATACTAAAACCTTATGTCTAGAATCCTTATTACAATTTTGATCAAAATTCATTACACGATTTTGATTCTAGAAAATGTCAAAATATTAAGGCTTAAGCTTAAGGGGTCTTAAGAAGAAATTGAAATTCAGGGAATCTTTCTTAATTGATGTCTAAAGAATATGGATCAAATTCAATGCAAATCTGAAATAGTTGAATTTTCAAATGGAAGGTTGTGCCCATATATGCCCCTTAAACCCTTTAAAATACTCCAAAGAAACTGAAATGTTCGGAAAATTTATTACTTGATGTCTAATACTTATTGTTAAAATTTCACAAGAATTTGACGTATCTGAATTTTCACGAAGAGCTTCCACCCCCTTTTTACCCCCTTTGCATAAATAAATTAAACTAAATCTAGCCCATATTTGGACCTTTTATGCCTCAGCTGTGTTCCAAAATTCATTATGATTTATTAGTTTAGGTGTGAATCCTGTACATACAAATATATAAACATATACACATTCCTGACTTTATAGAGATATCTACATCAACACCTTTTTCTTTCAATCTGCACCAAAATGAAAATGGTTCATGCATCGTGCAAATCTTTGGGGCGAAATTGATTCTGTATTTTTTGTGTAACATTGTTAGAATAAGTGAAAACAAAGCCTCCACTAAGCTGTAATATATTGAATGTCCTTTGTAGCATTCAAAGAATACATAGTTATGGGAGGTTGGAGGTTATGGAAGGTCAATGTGCGATTTTAGACAGGAGGTCAATAATGCAGAGTGAGAAAATGAGAAGCGTGGAAAGATACAGTTTTGACTAGGGGCACTACTACTAATATAAATTAAGATAGGAAAGGCAGAGACAGCACCACTGTGGCCAGAGAAATAACTCTCTATTGAAGCCAATCAAACTGCCTGCCAGCCAACTCTAACTACCTTGTTTGATATTGTCTAGAGAACCCTTTTCCAACCAACTTAACAGAAAAATCATGAACTGAGAAAAATCTCTTTATTTCGGGACTTGTCTAACAACGAATAAAGAAATTTATATCTTTTGTAAGGCTGTGTTAAATTTGTTCTTGTTGCATACTTGTAAAATTATGAATTAGATGAGTTCTTTTTAACTCAAAAAGGATATTTTTTTATATATTTCTTAATTCTTATTAAAACTCCTTTACCTTCTGATGTTCTTATAACATTTCAGATGTACATTTCTGTTAGCAGCTTTCTGCTTGATTTTAGAGTCAGATTTTAAGTAAAATCTGACCATCAATCTGGCAGATACAGAAAATGGGGTATTTGAGATCTGAAGTTCAAGTTATTATTTCAGGTGCGATTTACTCCAAACATAAACATATATCATAAATGTGAATTGTAAAATACTATTTTTGATACAAAACTTATTAATTATATAAGGTACACTAAATCATTTTAACTTTCTTGTTAGCCTCAATGGAAATTTTATCCATCAAGATTTATTTGATTGACCTTTTTTTTTTCTTTTTTTCTTTTTTCTTTTTTTCTTTTTTTTTTTTTGATTGGTATAAATACTAAATTTGGAATCCAAATACGACTTAAGTAAAGAAAGCAGCAAAATTATAATTTTAAAATATTTTTATTAAAGAACCAGCTGTACCTACTCAACATTGCTCGGGTGAATCTATTTACTTGCCTCCCCACAAGGACACTTAGACACAGGGTCGGTTTTTAATGTGGAGAAAATTCAGCTCCCCAAAAAGAGGCACTCTGGATTGGGACAAAAATTAAAATTGACTCAGTCTAGAAGGATTTCTCGTTCACTAACGAGGACAGAAAAGATGAAGTGTAGTATCAGAACAGATACTATATTTTGCTCTTAGATAAAAGTTTTTGTTTCACTTTTATTTTACCAAATTATTTTTCGTTTTTTTAAAAGAGGATTTTGAAAGTTTTAATTTAATTATTATGGTATTGTTTAGTCATTAAATTATTGATTGAACCAAATTGTTATAAAACTATAACTAATTTTGTGATTAAGGTAATGTTGTTTTAATCTCTATAAAATTATTGGATGTAAATAGCTTCCAAAACCTTTAATCTTTTAATACATGAGGATTTGCTAAGAATTTAAAGACAGAAATTATTCTTTTCACAGTTTAAATGCTTCCAAATTCCTTTCAAATTTCAAAGGATCATGAAATAGTTCTTTCTTTTTTACTTTGGCTTCAACCCATAAAATAAAAAAAAATCTGACTCCAACAAATCTTCCGCAATTTACATATATTATTTCTAATGCTTTGATTTTTTAAAGTAGACAAATGTATTTTTCAAGGTTCTGTGAATTCAACATATTTTGTTTGTTTTTAATGAATGGAATCTAAAGAATTCGATTAAAAAACATTTTTGAAGTTGCTACATGGTGAAAAACGGGGCTGTGGAGTCCTTAACTCAAACATTCAACTCTTATTCTGTGAAATTTTAAAACGGTCTGACTCTGACTCGTAAGCAACAAATTTACTCCTTGATTCCGTGATTTACTAATGAATCCTTTTTGAACCATTATCAAAAGATAGATTGTATATTGGCAAAATTCATGGACATTGAAGTTTAATATTCTCAGGCAACATGAAATCGAATTAGTATGTAAATGTTGCCAAGGCTGCTGCAAAGAAAGTAGGCTTCCTCTACATCTGCCAGTATCCTATATCTCCACAAAGCCACAATTCGCCCATGCATTGCATCTGGGCTGGTGCACTAACCACTAGCCTCCTCGACAGGATGCAAAAAAGAAGATCCCGCACTATCTGCCAAGCTCTAGTCCCTGTCATCTCTCCAAAGAGTTACCGCCCTGTGTTTGTTTTATAAGTACTGTCATGGAATGTGCTCCGATGAATTTACTGCACTTGTACCCCCTAAAAAAAAATACCCTCTGACCCACCTGATTAATTACTAAATCTCACTCCTTCACTGTAGAGGTCCCTAAATGCCTGAAGATTTTCTATTCTAATAGTTTCTTTCTGCTGACTGCTTATCTTTGGAATTCCCTTCCTTCTCACTGTTTCCCCAACAGTACTAAAATGCAGAAATTTAAATGTAATACTGCCCAACTTTCAAACCAGGTGACCCTTCTATAAATCTGGCCTCTATCACGGAAGCCCCTTATGCTTCAGTGGCAATATACCTTGTTTGGGGTGAAGAATAGTAAAAAAAATTTTTTAAAGTAGAACAGGAATATGAATGCAAATTAAACCTGAGAATCTGAGTAATAATTGAGAAATGTGATTTGAAGGATCAATCTAATAATCATTTTGTTAATTGTGTCAAAAACAAATAAAATGTTTGGTTCGATGATTAGAAATGTTATTTTAAAGGATGCAAATGTTATTGTAAGACAATATAAACTCTTATAAGACCTTATATCGAATAGTGCACTCAATCCTGGGCATTAGCAGCTAGTTATGGGAATCGGCATATAATATTAATTTGATTTCTAAATATGAAACAGTTTTCATATCTCTCCTCGCACTGGAAATTTATTGGTAAAGTTTTCAAAATCTAAATCGACCACTGTGGTGACTGTGGAGAGGTCGCAGGATAAGCGGCCACGGTTAGCGTCTGTCCATTCCAAAGAGAGTGGCTGAACACAGAGGCAAACCTTGAACTCTCAGATTTCAAAAGTAATAGTCGAAGGCGTGTGACTATGCAAATTAGACATCGTTTTCGGCAGTTTAGAAAGTGCGTTTTTTTTTTTTCTTTAAATCTAAGGGAAGGAGTGGGTTGGAAGGCAGACAGCTGGTGTCGTTCATGTCTAGTTGTTCTGTTGATGAGATTTGTGTTTTAGTGAGAGTCAAATCTTCTTTTTTCTAGTGCACATTTTCAACTTTTAACCCAAGCTATTTCACCATACTCTGGCGAAGATATGCTTAAACAGCAATATTAGAAAGCCATTTACTGGTGAGAGAAAGTTGATGTGGCGAGCCTACTTTCCTTGTATCTGGAAGGAGATGCATTGGCCCTTTAATTGAAGATGACAATGACCAAATGGAGATAGAGCAGATAAAGGCCTGTTTAAAAGAGGAGTTCACGGATGACGCATTCACAGCATATAGGAAGTTGACTGTGATCAGGTGAGCCGTCTACACAAACGGGATCAGGCAGTTGGTTGGATTAGCCGGATTCTAGGACGTCGGACTTGAAAGGCTCACCAAACTGACTTTTGTTTCAGGACTCCCTGATGTCATCTCCATCAGACTCCAACAGATGCCAAAAATTTAGTCCTTGACCGGGGAAGACTTGAGAGCAAGAGTGCTGACTATGACTGGAGACCAAAGCCATGTGATCACAACCATGCGTCTGCCCAACGGCAAAGCCACAGTTTCTACCAAGAGCAGCCCCAGCATCACCGTAACCTGCTACAAGTGCGACAATAAAGGTCACGTAGCAAGAGACTGTTGAAAGTGTGAGACACATTGCTATCAATGCATCATGGTCAGACACTGGACTAACAACTGTTCGGAATATGAGCCAAGAAATGAGGAATCAGTGCAAGCCTTCTCCCTTGCCAGTATGTAAATATGGCGCTCCTGGAAATAACTGTCTATGTTAACTGAATGCGGTGTTCGGCGCTGATTGACAGAGGCTTCTCTCGGTCAATAGTGGATGTAGATCGATGCCAATCCTGGAAGAAAGTAAGGGTGGACGTCATGACAATTGGAGTTGCATCCCGTGCATGTTGTGGTGTCGGAACGAAGGGCTGTTTTCTTACAAAGTATTTGTTTGTATTTACTTGTGATCTCCTTTTTAACAGTAATGAATAATTTATCAAATATAAGTCACAATTTATTTTGTTTTGTTTTAGACAAATTTGAATTGGCCTCTACTGGATAAGAAAATTCATGTAAGAAAGTTTTGTTTCCTTCGTCAAAGCTGACTATTATCATTTTGCCACAGAACTTTCATTCAAATTCATTAAACAGTAGTTTAATAGCCATCAAATAGGATTTATTCTTTTCTATGAAGATAGCTTTTTTTCTGTAAAAACATTTGTTATAACTATAAACTGAAATTAAGTTAAAATAAAAGAAATTTAACCAGTTCATCATAACATACAATAATAATGAACATTGTTTTCCTTCATGTCAATAAGACTTAATTCTATAACAGAATATTGCAATCCTGAAGTTAAAACTTAGATTAAAACTTAAATAATTAATAATCTATTGGTGAATGTGTTTAATTTTTAGTGGGGGTTCAGGTTTGCTGTGTAAGTTTAACATAAAATTATCCCACTGAAGTTGAATTTTTTCCCACCCTTTAATTTTTTTGTTCATTAATCCTTTGAAACAAAAATGTTTGACTGGCTGAATTATAGTTATGGATTTTTTTCGATTAAGCAACAGTTTCAGATTATGAAAAAACAAAAATGAACAAAATTATTTGTTAAATTTCAAGTGGTTTTATATGTAAGTAACATAAAATGTGCCTACCCCACTGGTGCTCAACCAAAATGATCCTGTTTACAAATGCTTTTTCTGAATTTTGAACAGGTGGATCCGTTTACATTTACCTTGTATATCAAACTGAATTTGGTGTTTTATATAGTAATCAGAAAGGAAGAGTCTATCAGGCATGTGTACGCAGTGTGATGACGTAAAAAATGAAACCTGGCCTGTGAGGTTTGAGGACATGTGTTGCATGGAGAGAAATTATATGAGAATAATACAATGGATGTGTAATGTGATTCTTAGAGAGGCTTAGATTTGATTACCTCAGAGGAAGATTAAATCTGGACAGTATAGGGAGATGTGTGCAGAATAGGAAACTTTGATGGTATGGATGAGAGTTCTTGGGTTAGTAGATGTAGAACCGTTCAGGTAGCAGAATCAATTACCAGGAGAAGGCCAAAGAAAACATGGGGAAAAGTGATAAGGATTGATTTGAGAGAAAGGGAATAAATAAGGATCTGTTTAGAAGTCCATTTCTAAAAGCCATCCACATCATTCCAGCATATAAAACAGACATGAAACTGAATATGATGATCAGACTTTAAAAAAAGAAAATATTTTTTAAATTCAAATGTTAAGAAAATATCACCTCAAAGGCAGCTATTTTATGTTATAAATCTGAACCCCCTACTAAAAATTGAACAAATCGGTTTCAAGACAAAAAACAAACAACATTTTTATCTTAAAATATGCTGCTTAATCCAAGAACTTTTTGTTTTCTTTTATTCTTGGAAAGTAAAGATTATATTCTTGGAAAGTAAAGATTAGGGAGAGGGATGAGCATTGTCATGTAATTCTACCCTTCGGATTACTCTATCAATTAAGCACCAAATTCTCAGATTATAAAAAACAATTTTGAAAAATGCCTGTTCAGTTTTTGAAGAGGGATTCAGTTTTCTATATGTAAGTTTAACTTAAAATCATTCCCCTGTTCAAAATTCCAAAAATGCGTTTGTAAACAGGATTATTTTGGCTAATATGAAAATTTGTTTTTTATAATCCAAGAAAATATTAAAATAAGGGGACAGTTGTCATTTAATTCTGCTGTTATTCCTAAATAAACTAAGTTTTCTTTTAATCTTGTAAAAATTCAAAACATTGTTTAATTTTATGTGAAAACAATTTCAGCTGCTTTGCTTTTTTTTGTCTTTTGCTTTTTTGTTTTCACGAAAATGTACTTAATGACATGATTGATAAAAGCTGATTAAACTCTTTGTTAGGGTAGTTTTAAGAAAGAAAAAAAATTTTTTTTTTTAAATAAGCTATTCCTTTTCTAAGAGCATTTTTATATTCTTATTCTTTTTCTATTTTGATAAGAATATATGCCCACCATTTTTTTCTTGTCATTTCATAGTTTGATGAAAAATATAAACAATAAACTCGTTATTTGTGAAGTGTTCTTGATGAATTTTGGACCAATTTTAATAACTTTTTCAGAATATACTAACAATTATTTTTTTCGGGATCAACTAACAATGATGGGTCATTACATTATATTACATGTAATTACTTGTTTTGTTTTTTTTGTTGCTTCTTTTTTTTTTTTTAAACTTTTATTCACCCCAAACAAGGCATATTGTCACTGAAGTGTGCTAGGGGCCAGATTTATAGAGGGTCAACCTGGGTGGGGAGCTGTGCAGCAAGATATTTGTTCATATTACATTAACATTTCTGCATGTTGATATGGTCGGGTGAGAAGGCAAATAATTCCAAAGGCAAGCAGTCCAAGCAAAGAAAATCTTCCAGCATCTAAGGATCTCTACAGTGAAGGAGTTGAATTTCGTAGCTAGTCGGGTGGGTCAGGGGTATTTTCGTTTATTGAAAATATTTAGAAATCTTTAAAATTGCAGCTTCTCAAATAGATGACTGCTATGGAGTTAGGAGCCTTATTTTAAAGCTTGTTTCAAGATTGTTTGAATTAAGTTATTGTATTACAACTTTATGTGATTCTGTTAGTGACTAGCCGAGAGTCATTTTTGTTTCGCCTTTTTTCTCTTTAAAGTTTTTTTCTTTTTTAACCAAATTAGTATTTTTTTAATAGGATTTTGAAAGTTAAATTTTATTACTAAAATATCGTTTGGTCATTAAATTATTAATTGAACCAAATTGTTATAAAACTAAATAATTTTGTTAATGTAATGTTTTAATCACTATAAAATTATTGTATGTAAATAGCTTGCAAAAGTTTCAATCTTTTAATTAATTTCTTTCAAATTTCGAAGGGTCACAAAGTAATTCATTTTTTTTTTCTATTAACAAGATTAAAATGGTGACTTGTTTATGAAGAAACCAACATGCATTCCGGTAGATTTAATGAAATTATTGTGTTTAAATAGGATTTTTTAAATTTCGTTTTATTTTACGCTATAGAATTTTTGATTTTATATAAATACTACAATTAATGGGTCTGCTATCATGCACAAGTAAAGAATCACTATGCTGGTAAACACTGTAAACGCAAATTGGCTCATATGCCAATACGTAGTTGAAGCAAAATCGATTGTTTTGGACTATTAAAATAATATCCAACGCTATTGATAATGTTTACTCATTCATTTATTTTTTATTATCACTTATGTTTAATTCATGTTTTGAAACATGACGTAAATCATAAATATATGACGTCACACCAAAGCTATAATTAGTTTGTTTTAAGCTTTATTTATAAAAAAGTCTAAATAGGTCATTTGTTAGAACCTCAGACTGAAGATCTCAAGGTTTCGGTTTCAATTTCTGATCATGGCATCCGCTTTATTTGTTAGGAATTTATTATTTATTATTAATGCAATATTCTCCATTTCTAAAAGTAGTTAAGATCTCTGATATTTTGAAATGAGACAAATTCTGAAATGTATTTATTACGTTTAATAAAATGTTACTTATGGACAAATGGACGAAATCTCTATTGATATAAGATTTGATTAATAGTAAATAAAACAAAATTTAATTGATGCGAAAAATACACACACACACGTGAAGTTGTCTCATCATAGCAAAATTGGTCTTCATAAGAGATAGGAGGATAACTTGTTTTTTTTGTTTTTTGTTTTTTTTTCATTTTCTATGATGAGAAAGATCTAAAAGAAAGAAAAATTGTGGAGAAAAGTAAATTTTACATTTGTAAAAAGAAGTGTCAATGTGAAAATACTTTTTTGTTTGACAGGTTATAATAGAATATGCTAGGTCGTAATAGAATAGTGTTCTCATATAAATTGGGATTCATTTTTCCCGAAAAATTTAGACCTACTCAGCCTTCAAAAAAACTATTTACGGTGTTGATTTTCAAAAACTAATATGCCTAAAATCATCTCTGGGGGTTGAAGTTACATCTACAGAAAATTTCAGATTTGTGTCCAGTAGTTTTGATATGATGTGGCGTTGGACATGTAACAAAATTATTGACAAGTGGCTTTTTTCTTTAAGATGGAACTGAATTTATATACACAGACACATTATCGTGTGCATTAAATTGAAAAACATCAACATTAAAAAACAAATTGCCCATCACTGAAAATAGTAACCTAGCTTGAAGTAACGTGAAAAAAAAAAATTAATGACACAAGAGAAAGAATTCTACAAAAGATGAAATTTTGTTTACACCCAAATTTTATCACAATAACCCAAACAAAAAATTAATGAGTTATCACAAATTGAAGGGAATTTTACTATTTTCGCATACTGAACTGGCTGGTTTGTGATACCTAATTCCAGACAAAATAATTCTCTATGGTGGAAAGATTCAATCATCATAACTTGAAGACGTAGGAAGGTTAAGCTAACAGAAAAGTCTAAACCTTTGTGAAAACACCGATTGAGATGAAACCAGTTTCCAACATTCAGAGAAAAAACCTGAACTGATGGTATCTATACTAGAGATACTTACAGCATCCAAATAACCTCCACTAAGTTGAGGTCATTTTCAGGAATTTTTGTTAATGGAGTCAGTTTAAAAAAAAATGTTACTCAGTGTCTGTAAAATTATACCGCCTCTCACTGACTGGGTAAATGTAAATAGGTCACTTTTCGAGCTACAGCCTTAATGTAAAGCCTCTTCAAAGTCATACATGTACAAAAAGGTTAAGAATCGGTGGATGTTAATAAGACTGCTAGCATTTTATCGAAAATCATTCACAATTAATATGGTTCTATTTTAAATAAAATCTATTGAATAACACCAATTAGTCACATAACTTGTTTTATTCTTCCACAGGAAAGTTTAGTGATCAATGTATATTTAAATATAAGACAATTAGTTTAGATTTATTTTACAATAATATATGTAAAACAAGTGTATACCTGCTCCTTGAGCGGTGTTGGTACAGTACCTGGGTATGTCAGTTTCTCTGTTTAGCTAGTATGAAGAACTATATTTAAAGTTTTGTGTGAAAAAAATACTCTTAGTTTTTGTATGAGAGAGTAAGTAACTACAATGAATGTATTTACATACTGTTCTTAGTGGTAAAAAAACATTAGAAATTATGTTTTTAAGCAAAGATAATTAACTTTGAACGAACGCTGAATACCCTTTATATCTACTATTTTGCAGATTATCAAAAAAAGATCACTTAGTTTAAAAAAATATTTGTCACGTTTTTTCTTTAAACTTATAACACATATCCCCTTAAAAAGACTTTAGACTTGCATGAGATTCGAACTTGGGTATTGACATGCTTTAGTAATGTGTACTATTTGTGCCTATTTCTTTGTCAACCAATCACATGTTTATATTTGCATATGAACAAACTAAGACATAACTTTTTAATAGTATATAGATAGATAGATGCATCATCATATTCAGTTTAATGTTCATTTTACATGCCGGCATATGTTGGACAGCTTTTAGAAATTGATTTCCAAACTAACTATCTCTGTCCAAGTCTTCATTTATCCCTCTTTCTCTCAAGTCCATCCTTATCACTTCCTCCCATGTTTTCCTTGACCTTCCTCTGTGACCCTACTATCTCAATTGTTCTACATCTACTAACTCCAGAACTCTCATCCATTCTTTCAACATGGTCATACCTTCAAAGTCTACTGTTCTGCACGCATCTCCCTATACTATCCAGATTTAATCTTCCTCTCAGCTCATCAGATGTAGGCCTGTTTTTAAGGCTCACATTACACATCCGTTGTATCATTCTCATACCATTTCTCTCCATGCACCGCATGTCCTCAAACCCTTACTGGCCCAGTTTTACTTCCATACATCATCACACTGTGTACACATGCCTAATAGACCTTTCCCTTTGTCGCCAGTGATGACCTAGATTTATTTTAAAGTTCATGAACATTAAAATACTGAATATATGTAAATAGTTTAAGTTCAGTAAAAAAGATGTTTTTAAATATTAAAAAAAAATGTATTTTTATTTGTTTTAGTGTTAATCTAAAATGTAAAAAATACTGCTATTTAAGAGTTTAGCGTAGTTTTTTTGTTTTTTTACCTCTTCACAGATCTAAAATAGTTTGATTGTCTAAAATAAATAAACGCAAATATAGAATTAAAAAATTCTTATTAAATTAAAAGTATATTAATGAACATTTATCTAATATTTTTTGTACATTTTTAATTAAAAAAAGATGTTTTCTCTTCAAAGTAAACAATATATCAAATATGTACGATTATTTGATGTGAAAAGTGTAAAAGATTATTATAAGTATGTTGTTAAAAAGCAACACTAAAAATATTATTTTGACCTTTTTTTAATTTTTAATAATGAGTTTTAAAAAAGGTTCAAGAACTTCTGACATCGATAAGGACATCGGATCGAAGGTGCTGATTCTAAATCTGCGGTTATTTTGGCTCTTAGATCAACTGTGATGCCACGACACATACAGACAACTTTGCTTATATATATATATATATATATATATATATATATATATATATTAGTAAATTATGAAAATCTACCAGCACTGGCATGAAATGTCTCACCTTACGATTCATCCTCTGAAAAAAAAAAAAAAAATTTTTTTTAAGTGGAGATGCGTAATTTTGAACAGTATGTACTCTAAGAAAAACAATGATGTTTAATTTGCTGAGAGTACATACTGTTCCAAATTATGCCATCTTCAAATTCTTTTTTTTTTTCATAGGATGGATCGTCAGGTGAGACATTTCATGCCAGTGCTGGTAGACATGTGGAAAGACAAGATTGAATCTAAAACCCAAATTGTCAGTTATGATTACAATATATTTGTTCTGAGACTGAAATGGTAACGGTTCATTGTAAAACAAGTTCAGTCTTTCAAAGAATTGCATAGTTCTTTTACTAATTTTCTTTGAAGAGCTGCAGCTTTATTTTAAAACAAGTAGAACATCGTCCATAGAAAAGTGCACATTACTACACTATCAAATGAATCCTGTGAGACCTGTGTTGTAGAACTGTTAGTTTCTGGTTGCTACAAATGGAGATGGCATGAGAGAACACCTGTCAAAAGATTCTGCTTGAATCTTTGGCCTTTAAAATAATGGATACTAATAACAGTCTTTTTTGTTTTATGCTATCTTTATACAGACCTCCTAATATAACTATGGAAGAAAAGCATAGACTACAGGAACAATTGAATGAGATATCATCTATGTCTGATAAATCTGAAGACATTATATTGAGGGAGGGGGGGGTCGATTTACAAAATGTACATTGGATAAATTGTTTGGTTGTGTCTCCTGATTCAAATTCAATTAGTCAACATTTAAAATACAAAACGAATATTTGAATTTATTTAAAACAAAAAGGGTTTACTGTATACTAGCGGAACCCCGTGAAAATTCCATGGTGCTTTCTACATCAATCTGTATAATTTACTGTTAATCATAATAATAATATTTCTGTTGAAATAATACATCTTGCATGAAAATACTTTTCATTGTCAGCTAAATATTCTTTAAATAAACAAAATGAATGTCTCCTCTTTATTTAATTATTTAAAATTGTAAATGTGTAAAGTTAAAATTATTTACCTTAGCGACATCAGGTTAATCACCAATCACCGTCTTTTCACACTGGACGATCTCATTTTCTTTTTATATGTGTGTAATAGGTGATAATGTACGTACAAACATGCAATGCATTAGCGTATTATTATATAGATGAACTAGTGGGAAAACAGATTTTAAAAAAAGAAGATATATTGGATGAGTGTTTGTTCAAACAATGAATGTTTAATGAGATGTAAGTTTGCTAACACCATTCGATGAATCTATTGAAATAGAATTGAAAATGAAAGCAGATGCTGATTATATAAACAGAAACAGGTCTAAAATCTCAGAAAATTTAGTGCTAAAAAAGGAGAAAATGTTGATTGGAACTATAGTTCGAATACATTTTATATTAATGAGTTAACGTGTAGATCCGGTGACACTTAAGTTTTTCGGAAAAGCAATATGCACTAGCTCAAAAATTGATTTTTCTTTTTCCTTTGTTTTTTTTCTTTTAAGATTATGACATGCTGAACATATTGACATTAAAATCGATTTAGTATTACGTATTAACAGGGAAAAAAACACTTAGTACATTGACTTATTTCAACTATACCAGCATAGAACGATAAAGAAGGTTAACTGGATAACAAGGTGCCAGTTTTTTTTTTCTTTTTTACCCCACCCTATAGACCGGTATTGTCCGGGCCTTCGGGTCTGGATTTACGCCGGTCTATCGGTGGTCCGTCCTGTGCGGCTTTGTCTTCTCACCCTTTAAGAAGGGGTTAGTTTATTGCTAATCGCGTAAGGCGCCCCTACCGGGAAATGCCGACGGGGCTGCCCAGGCAATTTTTAATGACCAGAGTGCTCAAATTCTCGAGCGCTGGTTTTTCAAATCCCACTTTCCCGACCTTGTATGACATCTTACCTTGTGGGAGTCAGATAAATAAAAAAAAAAGGTGCCATGAAATGAACAACGAAAAAAGTAAAGTCTTTTAGTGAGGTATAAAAATAATTTATTTAAAAAAAAATATTTATAAAAATATTTTTTCACAACATAAATCCTGTTTTCACAACACTTGTGTTTTCTCAACATAAAAATTATGAAAACATCATAAAGTCTTTCTTATAAACAATTAATACCAGCAATACATCATTTCACCAAAGGAATTAGCTTATTTTCATTAGACCTACTTCACATTCTGTTTTTTTTTTTTTGTGACTTATTTAACCAATAAAATCCAATGAATCATGCCACCATTTTGGAAGTATGAATTAGCTTATTTTCATTAGACCTAGTAAAAAATAAGCCAATGCAATTCCAAATTAATAATACCAAACATCAATTAATTATAAACTATTTAAAAAAAATAATCATGCAAATTAGACATCCAAATAGTTTTCACTTAATTGTTCATCCGTACTATATATACAGAATGTCAAAATATTATCTTATATTATTGATTTAAATAACAGAACCCATTTTGATGGTAATATAGGAGAATTGAATAAAAACAAACTTTTACATTTATTCATTTAGATGATATAAATTCTAATCAACATAGTTTCATCCATGGTAAATCAATATTATCTAATATTTTGAAACATATTGATATTATAGAATGAATATTTAATGCAGGAATATATTATTTGTGGATATTAGAAATGGGCAGTTTTACCGAATACTGCAATTTTCTGGTTTCGCTTGTATGCTGGACACTGCACTAAAATATTTTTCAAAAGCCTTTGGTAAAGTGCTATTATTGCCAGACTACCATATCCAAGGACACACTGGAAAACGTAGTTCAGATTTTAATAAAATTAAATTTTATTAACATTTTTACTGTTAGAGGAAAGATTAAACAAAAATATTATATAAACATTTAATGGCTATTTTTATTAGAATAGGAAATTATTTGTTTACAATTGCATAGAATATAAAAGAAACGTACAAATGAATTCAAAATTGTAAAAGAATGGTGAAACTATTTAGAGTCCTACACAGATATATTTTCAAAGAAAAGTATTTCAAGCTTGCAACATTTATGAAATTAACATAGGTATGCACTCACACATTACATTTAATTATACACAGCAATACTTAAATAGGCTGGTGCTCCCCCCCCCCTCAAAAAGGAAAGAAAACTACTTGTATGTCAAAAAGTTATGCATCAGTTTGATGTTATATTTATATTGTAAGCTGAAATTCAAAATAATAGAAAATTAATAATAAAAAAATAAGTGGTTGCCAGTTTCGAATTAGCTAAAGATAAATTTTACAGGATTCTTTTTATTTTAAATATGTAACTTTTTTAAAGCCACCCCACCAGCTTTAACTGTAATTTCTAGATGGCTATAACATTGTTTGATAATTTCCTTGTTTACAGGTGTTCGTATATGTTATTGATGTTAAGAAACTCATGATTCATATATTGTTTTTTATTTTAAAATTATCAATTTTCTTTCATATTAAAAAATGAAACCACCTATTTTTTTATCAAGACACAACTTCTCAGCCTTTGTGCTACGATCAAGATGTAGTATCTGTTTTGTCCTCAGTCGAAAGAGAAATCCTTTCTTTTTTTTCTTTTCCTGTTTTTCTTTTCTTTTCCTGTTTTTCTTTTCTTTTTTTTTCTCTCCTCCCCCCCCCCCCCATTCAGAGTGTTCTTTTTGGGGAAGCTGGATACCCCTCATATTTGAAAACGATCTTGTGTCTAGTTTTTTGCCCTCATGATGAGGCAAACAAATAGGGACACATATATATATATATATAATTTATTTATTTGTAGTAATGAGTCACTGCTTATCAAGGCTCAAAGGCCAGTCGAGGATAAGGGTTGATGAGTTTGTCAGGTGAACAGTGAGACAGCATTTTGGGGATTGGAAACGATGGTTGAAACTGGACAGAATTTATTTAAGAGGACAGCTTGACAAGAATTTGTTAACATTAAACTTGAAAACGACCATGTTGTAGTCACCTGGGGAAACAGCCCTGTGGTATTGTGTTCCACAGATGTGGTGTAATTCATTGGAAAGAAACTCTGCTCATGGAAGTTCCATTCAGCTTTAGGTACACAGAAAGAAATGAAAATTCTTTACAGTGGTTGTAGCTAGACGAGTTTTGCTGTGAATGTTTTACGGGGGGGGGGGGGGGGGCAGCAGAGATTGGAGTTCAGTCCAGCACCTACCATGAAAATAACAATAGAGAAAAACTTGCAACGTCTCTTCTGTGAGAAAGAGTTTGTAGGGAAAAG
The DNA here is from genome assembly GCA_963556195.1 of Sepiola atlantica. Taxonomy (NCBI): domain Eukaryota; kingdom Metazoa; phylum Mollusca; class Cephalopoda; order Sepiida; family Sepiolidae; genus Sepiola; species Sepiola atlantica. The sequence continues at coordinate 34,147,534 of OY744546.1, read as the reverse complement.
TAGAGGACATCGGGCAATAGATTTTGAAGTCGTTTTGTGTCCAGGCAGAAAAGAGTGCTCTGAGCGACACCTCCGCAGATGTGGCAACAGTACTCCATCTTAGAACGTATTTGACTCTTATACAGGTAGAGAATTGTGTCAAGAGTGAAATACTTTCTGGAGCGGTAGAGTGATCCAACCATTTTTCCAGTGATCTTAGCAACAGATTTTATGTAAGTCTTCCATCTGTAGCATAATTAAAAAAGAATGTATCAAGAGTGCACAGTTAATTTACTTTATATTCTGAACCTCACACAAATTGTTTTCATTCTTTTCTTCTGTTTAGGTATGACTGATCCCTAATAAAAACGTCTAAATAAGAGGTTCAAAGAATCAGAACAAAATGAAGTTTTATTCTTCATAAATCTTTCATCATGACCACTATTTTAAGGAGTTAACTGTCAAAAATGAAATAAATAAATGAGAAAGTTGTATTTCAACAGTTCACTCCTTGAATAAGAAAATGGTTGAGTCAACGTTGACCACCTCCTTATTGAAATAATGGCATAATTCAATGGGATATCGGGTAATAACTAATCATCACCAAAAAAAAAAGAAAATGACTTCCTTGGAAAGAAAAGAATACTATATAAAAAACGGAAACGGATATAAAGGAAAAAAAAAACAAAAGTAAAATTCTCATAGTGCTCAACAGTTTGAGAAAGCCTATTACTCTAAGAAAGCCTAGTATTCAAGAGAAAGTTACTATTTTGAAAAGTGTTTTAAGATTTGATATAATATTTACAGCATACATACATACATACATACATACATACATACATACATATATATAATATGTGTGTGGTACATTTTTTATATTCCTATTAATGTTTTACAGTAAAACAGTGATTGCAAAGTGTACATTGAGGGAGGAGGGTGCATTTTTTGTAGATGATTATGAGTCAGATTTAGATCTGGGTTAGAGAGGTGTCTTATTTTGTTGAGGCAATCGTTCTAGAATTTTTGATTGAGCTATCAATTGGCTTTCATGGAGTTTGTATTTCTTGCCATTTTCTCTGAATATATATTATGATTTGATTCTTTTTGTATTTTAGTATTTATAATTTTCTTATTGATAGAATCTCTTGCCAGTATATCAGTTTTCATATTTCTTTTAAATCAATACCCACATGGCTGAATATCCAAGCTAGGCTTATAGTATTTTCTGTTTGTTATGGTGGACACGAGAAAAGATGGCAGGAAATTGAAATGTTGTATATCATACAAAACTACAGAAAAGATGTTTTACATAATTGCTGCTGTAATATTAAGAAGGATTGAAGAACTATTCAACATTAACATTCATTGAGTAAATTATTTAACGAGAATGTAAATATACGAAAATATAAATAAAGCTAAATTTGTTCACCATAAATAAACTAATTACTTGATTTGGATTATTTAGACTACTATTCTCATCGTAGTTGTTATTTTCACAACGTTTCAGCTGATGTAACCTCTGACCTTCTTCAAGCGAATTTTATCGAACTTGGAAACTTTAAGTCAAAAGATAAGAATAGTAGGCTGAATAATCTAAATAATATTAATTATCAATCCTCATCTCAAAAACATAACTACTTAATGTTAATCATTTTTTTTAATAGGTCAAAGGTTTTTAATAGGTTTCTAATACAGGACAAAGTTCTTAAAATACAATTAAAAATGTTATTAAAACATTTTTGTTTCAGTTTTGTGCACACACACATTTTTATATGATTATTTGTAACAATCATACATTAATGCCACTTTTATATTTTAAATGAATAAATAAAAATCAATTTTATTTTCCCTCGCCCAGGAATCTTTTATGGAAATTTAAAACTTGCATATAAAATAAAAACATTGCATTTAAAATATTTCCAGTATTTATATTTTTCATTAATTCTTTTAAAATATGAAAATATTTAGGTTAAATTTTGCTGATTTATAAATGATGACTTTCTATTTGAGGGTGACTGAAAGAAACAATTGTCATAAGAATCATGCATCTAGATAGTTTGAATGATGGGGGGGGGGGGGCTCAGTCAGGCTAATTGTCGCCACCTTAAGAGATATTGATCTCTGATTCAAATGTTATGAGACAAGACGTGTAAGTACAGTTACTTTTCATACTTTTTTGGAGGATTTGCTAAGAATTTGTAAGCTTGAAATGACTTTCTATTCGACACTTTCTATTCGTCACGCTTTGAAATTTGAAAACATTAAAAAATTCAATCTTTTTTTTTTTTTTTTTTTCAATTAAGCTAACTTGTTTACAAAGAAACTGAAATGTATTCTGGTGGATTTAATTTCGTAATTATTTTAAAAAAAAAAAAAAAAAAGGATTCTTAAAATGTTAGTTTTTAGTACTTCATGCTATGACAATTTTGATTTCAATAAATATGATTATTAGTAAATAAAAACTAATTCAATGTATAATTATCAAAGTTGTATTGACATGAGAAATACACACTCACATGAAATTGCTTCCTAATTGTATTTTAATACAGAGATAATTCAGCTGTGAAAATGGAAGTGTTATTAGGAAGCTTAAACTACTGCTAAGTTTTTTTATTATCCATCTGCATAGATTGGAACACAAAGAAGAGTGAGAGAATGACTAAAGAATTAAAGATTAGTTATAAGAGATTAGGGGAAATAGGATTAATTACTTGACGAGAGAGAAAAATGTCTTCTATTCGTATCAGTGACACATAAAAATAGAAAATTGAAACAATTTCTTTTCTTTCTTTATGATCCCTAAGTTAAACACTTGCTTTACAGACATTAGAGAAAATCAACTTACTTTGATCTCAGACTACACTCCATCTTGGAATTTTCTTTGAGTGACAGAGATTTTGTGATACTTAAATTGGATTTGAACAAAAACATGTCAATTAAAAAACAAAGTAAAAACCCAAATTTGTCATAATTCTCAGAAAAATGTAATTTCAGGATGATAGTCGTCCATCGCTTGCAAAGATGACCGTGATCATTATGGTTCTTTGTAGGTCCGTAGAATGCTCGTCAGTCCTGAAAGTCCCTGTGGTATAATTCTATCGCAGAGGTGCTGACTGCTCTTTCTTTCCAAATAGCATGTTTCGTCTTGCGTTCCTCAATGCGTGTAGATTCAGCAATAATAACTCCTTTGTGGCTTGCAATACGTCAGGAACATCTGTTCTGTGCTAGGTTTTCCCATGAGTCGGAATACAGATTGAACTGTTTGAGGGACACCTTCAAGCTGTCCTTGAACTGTTTCTGCTGTCCTCCTACGGTTCTTTTGCCTTTGGCCAACCCACTGTAAAGGAGATTTTATGAGAGTCTTGCATCTGATATGCAGCATATATGACCCGTCCAACGAACCTGACACTGTTGCAGCATGGTATATGCTGATGGGAGGCTTGATCGGGCTATAACCTCTGTCTGGTATCCTGTCTTGCCACTTAATTTTCATCAATCTACGTAAGCAGGTCATGTGGAAATGGTTCAGTTTCTTGGCATGTCTGGCATATATGGTCCAAGTCTCGCAGACGTACAAGAGGATGGTAAGAACCACAGCTTTGTATACCTGAAGTTTGGTCTGCAGCCGAATTCCTCTACATTCCCATACAGTGGATCAAAGACTTCCAAAAGCAGGGCTAGCTTTGGCTATCCTGCAGTCGACTTCATCGTCTACGTGTACTGCCATTGACAGGGTACTGCCTAAGTAAGTGCACTTGTCCACGGCTTTTACGTTGGTTCCATGTTTCCATCATTTCCCCACACAGGCTGATAGATTACCTCAGTCTTCTTTATGCTGATAGCCAGCCCAAAGTTTTTGCACGCTTCAGAAAAACGATTAATAATGTGTTGCATGTTTGGTTCTGTGTTGGCATTGAGGGCACAATCATCAGCAAACAGGTCTCGTATGACGGTGGTCTTAACCCTGGTGACACACTAAGTCGTTTTGGGTTGAACAACTTCTTGTCTGTCCGATAATTGATGCATACTTCTGCGTTGAATTCATCAGTCAGCATCGCCGTTGACTGGAAAATCATTGGAAGCCTCCATCATTTATGACACGAGCCATCATGCCATTGTGAATTGTCTGACAACTGAGATGAATTTATCAGGACATCCAAACTTGACCATGATCTTCCATAGTCCCGCCCAACTTAGTGTCAAAGGCCTTTGTCGGATCAACAAATGTTGTGTAAAGGTCCTGGTGTGAACCATTATGCATGCGTGCATTCACTACACTGGCCGTAATTGTCCCCACATGTTGTGCCGGTCCAAAGATGTTGTTTGACCTAGTCAATGCTGAAACAAAGTACTCGCATTCCTAGAGAGGGCTGCTCAGTCACCCAGGGGTCTACAAGGTTCCACTGCCGCTTCTGTCAGCCACCTGTGTGTAGGTTTGCGTGCTACAGCCACCAGTGTATCCACATCTGCTACATCACCACTCCCCCTTCACCACAGGACTTGTTGTGTAATTGACCCTCAACTACTGCAATGTCACGACTTGCGTGTGAATTAGTTTGAAGTGAGGAAAACTTGTGCAGAGCCGTCCACACTCTCACTCAATAAGAAATCTGGATCCAATGACAAGACATAGTCAGGATGACTGGAGATTATTCCGAGTGCAGGAGTTGCCAGAAACTTTCCAGAGTTTGGTCAAAGTAACTGCCTACAGGTCTCCACTCCGAATTTTCTTTCAGAGTTGTTTCCCTTAGAGTAAACTGCCTCTCAGGACTGATGAGCTCCACCTACCCGGGTTTGGAGTCAGTTTTCCTTCTCCTGGATTGATTGCCTACCTACTCGTCATTTAACCCATAAGTGGGAGCCTGTTCGTGGGCATCAGGACATGTCCACATGCCGGTGTGCCTAGCATACCGCACGTCTGGGGCAGACTACCTCAGAGTCCTTAGAGTTGAGTCTGAAACCGCAAGTATGTGTGTTGCCACGGGGAGCCACTGTGTACGGCTTGTCTGTAAAGAGGCTATGTACTGGGAGAGAAGAATTGGCTTCTTTTTCACCTGGTGGTTATCCAGCGGTGGAGACTGAAAGTGGGAGATGACACTACACAATCAACCACTCGGTCTGTAGATACGTCTAGACCAAAGCGATCCATAATACAGGCCTGGCAAGCATGCGACTGGAGTCCATAACTGGGGGCGGACATGTGAAGACCAAAATTACTACTAAATAATAATTACAGAGAAAAGTTTTAGTGAGAAATTTCTTAGTAATATACAGTAATTAGCATCTATACATATTATTAGGAAGCAGCTTACAATAATTGATTTATTTCCTTCAAATCAAATGTAAAAGTACAAAAATATAAAAGAACTAAATTCACAAAAAATCACTTTATTCACCATGAATTAGACACATTTTTGATATTTCAAAAATAATGAATCAATTTGTTTATATTGACTACTTGATTACAGAAAATATAATGACATAATACAATTAGAAAGCAAATTCAATATTTTACAAAATCAAATACTTTATGAACAAAATAATTTTCAGAGAAACAATTGATAATTTTTACAAAATTTGTTATGTTTGTTACATATACAATTTGTTTTTTTACAGAAGATGAAGAAAATGCATATTTCTTCATGATACGATAATACATATTATACACAGTCTTAATAATAAAATCCACTTACGTTAACAAGAACATAAATAAAATATATGTAAAAGGGAGGAAATGTAAAACATATCTGATAATTACTTGGAAAATTATGCATTAAAAAAAATGAGATTTTACTTTTTTTTAGGCAATTATGTGTGAATACCCTGAAAAACTTAACAGAAAGAAGGGAAAAGAAACAATTGTTCTAGAATTTAAAGTGGGGGATCAGTTTTGCATTTAACATAAAATAATCCCCTATTTCCGGACCATTCTACTGTTTTAAGGCAGTTAACCATTTTGTTTTTGCTATTAGAGATAAATCTAGTGCGTTTTTGTTTTTTTAACGGGGTGGGGGTTAGTGGTTCTACTTTTTTAGGCAATTTTGTGTGATTTTACTACCTTGCGACTCTGACTTAGTTATTGGTAAAACTCTTTTAGTTAACTGCTCTTAAAAAAATAGAATGGCCCGGAGTAGGGGATCATTTTATGTTAATTTTATATACGAAACCAATCCTCATTTTAAATTTTTAAATAATTGTTTTTTTTTTCTTTCGGACAGATATTTCAGGATGTTCACACGTAATCGTGTGAACATCCTGAAATAACAGTAGAATCTCGTTTTTTTTTTTTTTTGTTTGTTTTATCAGATTTAAGTAACAGAGCAGAGCACGAATATCTCCCATTATTAAATACTCAAACAAGAGTTGTTGCTAAAAAAAAAACTTGTTAAAAAATAAATTAAAAATTTTATGTCAGGACAAAAGTACCATTTCAGACCAGACTAAAATCAATTTTATCCAACTATTGAGTGAATACAGAGCGAAATAGGCAATAAAACAAAACAGCCTCTATAGTACAGTTGAAACTTAAAAAGTATTTAAACTTGTTAATTTAATTTTACTCATAACTAAAATATTTCAGTTTCTGATATGCATCATTTCAATATGGAAAGTGAGCATGATTTTATATTGTCCAATATATTTTTCAAAAATTATTGTTTGATTCACTAAAGGCAATTGAAGAACCAGCACTAAAAGTTTTGTAAATTATCTGATAATATTATTTATAAAATAAAAATGTTTATACGATTCTCATGACAACAGTATTGATAATACATAATTTTCCAAGCAATTATCAAATGTTTTACATTTCTTTTCTTTTTACATACATTTTATTGGTTTTATGTTCTTGTTAATGTAAGTTGATTTTATTATTAAGACTGTGTATAATATGTATTATTGTATCATGAAGAAATAAACATTTTCTTCATCTTCTGTAAAAACAAATTGTATATGTAACAAACATAACAAATTTTGTAAAAATTATCAAAATTGTTTTTCTGAACATTATTTTGTTCATAAAGTATTTGATTTTGTAAAATGTTGAATTTTATGTCATTATATTTTCTGTAATCAAGTAGTCAATATAAACAAATTGACTCATGATTTTTAAAATATCAAAACTGTCTAATTAATGGTGAATAAAGTGATTTTTTTTTGTGAATTTAGTTCTATATTTTTGTACTTTTTACAAATCAATGATAGAAAATAAATCAATTATTGTAAGCTACTTCCTAATATGTATAGTGGCTAATTACTTGACATTACTAAGAAATTCCTTACTAAAACTTTTCTCAGTAATTATTATTTAGTAGTAATTTTGGTCTTCACATGTCCGCCCCCAGTCGTGGACTCCCGTCGCATGTTTGCCAGGCCTGTATTATGGATCGCCTTGGTCTAGACGCATCTACAGACCGAATTCTATTAATGTTATGGAAAAAAAGTAACTTTTTTTCTGTTAATGTTTTTCTTTCAAAATCAGCGTCACAATCAAACAGACGAGCCGTATTAGAATGTAGATCCAATGAGTTCTATTGATTATTTCATAATTCAATTGCGATTAAGTGTTGATACTGTTTTTATTTTGAATCAATTTTTTTTTTTTTTAATTATAATAGAAAAATGAAAAAGAAACGCTCCAAACTAAAAAAATATCATTTTAAAGATAGAAATTTGTTCTGTCAATTTTTTAAAATTTTATTATGTACTTTTTTTTATATTTATGTCAATTGATATTCAGGTCAGCCATGGAGTGTGCGTTGAGCCATGCATTTGCGTTTTCAGGGTTTTCATAAGCTTCTGTCATACACATATCAAAAGAAGATATGGATTTTTTTTGTGCAAAATATGTATATTTTTGTTGGATAATTTTTCTTATATGCTAGATTGTTGGGGTATTGTTTAGTTTGATTGCGAATTGTGGAGGATTGTTTTTCTTATCCCATTTGTAATTTATTATTGTTATTATGCTTTGGGCATTTCACCTGATAATTCCCCAAAATGCTTCCTTTTTTATCATTATTTCTTAATTCATATAATTCGATCTCAAAATGTTCTATGCTATTGCCATTCTTAATCTGATCTGGCAATGTGTTCCAAAAATATATTACTCTATCAGAAAAAAATAACCTTCAATAAATCTAGTTTTTGAAATTTACCATGTTTACAAAAAAAAATTAATAAGATTTTTTTTATTCCGTTTTAGTTTTCCTGTATTTTATTTTTGATTTCAATAAATATCCTGCAGAGTTGGCTTAAAGAGTCATTTGCAGAATGGACAATGGCAAGGCTGCTGGCCTTTTCGACATCATCAAGATTCTTAAAGCTGTTAGCAGAGTGGAATTGAGTTGGTGCAGCAGTTGGCTGAGACAGCTCTCTGTGATGGCAAAATCCAAAAGAACTGGGAGCTAAGCTACATCCTAAACATCTACAAGATCAAGTAGGGGAGGGGGTGTTCGGTCGTGGCAATTATCGTGGCCTTAAGCTTACTGGTCGGGTAATAAAACTGCTCAAGCATGTTTTACACTTTCACATCTGTGAGATGTAAAAAAAATCAACAAAATGCAGTTCAGCTTTGTGCCAGACAGAAGGACTTTGGATGCAATTTTCATTGCAAATCAGCTACAAGAAAAATATGTTGCTTTCAGGTGGCCTCTCTATTTGGCATTCCTTGATCTAGAGAAGACATTTGAGCATGTGCCTAGGAAAGTGCTCTAGTGGGCAATGAGAAATCTTTGTGGGAATGGGTGGGTTGTCTGTGTTGTCCAGGGCATGTATGCAAATGCTTGAAGTCATGTTCATGTCAACAGCCAATACAGTGAGGAGTTTAGTGTGGTCATTAGGGTTCATCAGGACTCAGTACTCAGCTCAGTTCTCTTCATGGTTCCGTACTGGTGTCCCATGGAATCATCTGTATCCAAACAATCCTGTTGGAGATTCGCTGGAGAAGCTCATCTAGAAGTGACGGACATGGATGACTGGCATGGGGAGAAAAGGACTTAGTCAACATGAAGACAAAGTTTCTAATCTCCAGTGTTGATCTCAACCTACTGCAAGACGCTGGCATGTTTCCCTGCGCTATGGGTCCACAAGAAGTGTAGTGGTCTTACTAGGAGGCTGGTAGTTCACCTGGATTATGTTTGCCGTAGATGTTGATGCGGCCCGCCCAATCAATGGTTGAGCTGAGGAACATGTGGAGGTGGACAGTGCCCAAAATGTTGAAGCCACCATCTGTTACTTGGGCAACATAGAATGCTTCTGGTGGTGGTGGTGGTGGTAGTTATGAATGTGCTATCACTGCTTTTGTTTTGTTGTTTGGGAAAGGATCAGGAAGCTACTGCCAATCCTTCTATGTAGGCACATTTCCTTCAAAATTCGGGGCAAAGTGTTTTCAATCTGTGTTCGCTCTGCCATCTTGAATGGCAGTGATATGGGTCCCAAACACTTCTGATCTGTAACATCTTCGGCGTAAAGATCGTGCCATGAACAGGTGGATGTGCGGCTGCAAACTGGAAGAAAGGATTCCATCAACTATGCTGCATCAGAAACTTGGTATTGGTGGAATTACAAATGCCTTATGCACTCGGTGTCTTAGGTGGTTTGGCCATGGACAGCGTGCAACCTCTTGCATCGATTTCATAACGCGTCTGGATATCCCAGGCACCAGGGAGTGTGGTAGATCTAGAAAGACCTGGCTCAAGTGCGTAAAAAGCGATATTATTGCATGTAACCTGGTTGATATCAACTGTTTGGATCAGACAGTATAGAGAGCTGGCGTTAGAATTTGACTGGTGTTCCCCTACCCTGGAGTCCAGGAGAAACTTGCTGCACCCTAAATACCAAAACCAGATGCAATTATAATCATATTTGGCTTAATGTCAATTTTACATGTTGGCATGTTTTGGACGACTTTTAGAAGTCAAGAACTATGGTCATACATATCATCAAAGTCTTCTGTTCTGTTCTGCACACATCTCCCTGTACCATTAATATTTGATCTTCCTCTGAGGTCATCAGATCTAAGCCTGTCTTTAAGAGTCACATTACGCATCTATTGTATCGTAAAAAAATAATTCAATGTGTATTTATCAAAGTTACAGATAGATGAGAAATACACACATACGATCTTGCCTGATAGTTTTAATAATACAGAGATTATCTTGTTAAATTCTAACAATAGATCTAACAAATGAGGCAATTGTCAGTAAGGATAGAATGTCCTTATTAAAATGTTTTTTTTTTTCTTTAAATCCAGCTGAGCTTATTCAATAGTTTAGAATGGAAAGAACAATATCAAACGTCACATGAATCAATTGGTATCAAACATTTCAAAAGCTAAACTTGTGATGTCTCCTATCTTTTATAATAAGCAGCAGCAGCAGCTGATAGTTATGTGTTCTTTATTGGCAACCCTTTGGAGAAGGAAAGTTGCTTGTGTAAATGATGAAAGCCACCCTTGCATCTTAAACAAGCAAAAGCAATGATTTTATTTGAATTGTTTTCATTTCAGAAGTTTGTAGGTTTGTCTTGTCAACATTTTTTTTTACCGAATCTTGACCAAATTTAGCACAAAGGTCTTAATGCATCTCAAAATCATGCATAAAATAAACTCTTAATCTGAAACCACACAGCTTGTTCTATGAAATTTTAAATGTTGCCCCCAAACCAGCTAAGTTAGTGTGTGAAAATGGGTGAATATATTGAAAGTCCCTTCAATTTCAGCTGATGATAACTCATTTATTTTGGGGGTTATTTCGATTAAATTTGGATGTAGACAAAATTTAATCGTTTCTCTTAATAAATATACAATTATTTTTCTTGTGTTATTAAGTTTTTTTCAAGTTAAGTTACTATCTTGAATGATGAGCAATTTCTTTTTTAATGTTGATGTTTTTCAACTTAATGCACATGATATTGTTTGTACATAAAAACAGTTACCCAACTTTTCAAAATGGTGGGCTTAATATAGGGTTTTAAGTTGTCTTTCACAAAAAAAAAAATCCCTAAGTTGAAAACTTTAATGGATTCAATTTTTGCCCTAATATCAAATTATTTCCGTCTGTTTTTACATAGTTCAAACCTGAGAATTTTTTTTTATTGATTTACTATTAAAAGAAAACTCAAGCTTGATCTCTACTGCGCTATGAATCATATTATGAAGATTAAATGTGTTAGCTGTTGTAATCAATCTTGAATAAACAGTCAATTATGCTTCTGTGTCATTTTTGCACGTTTGTTTACGAGATGGGATTTTGACCAGTGTTTAGGCTGGTTGATCTAATAATTATTGATTACTTTATGATTAAATTTAATTTGTAAAGATTTTTCACTTGTTCAAAACCTGAATTTGTATACACTAAAAATTTGCTTCTGGACTAATTGTATAATTTCCAACAAACTTTGAATGGTCATAATTCAATGGCTAATTGTGCTACCAAAATTAATTTACTACCATTCTACATTAAAAGTTTTTAGATCTAATGAAAATAAAATTTTGGTTTAGGATATTTCCTACACTGTCCCTTCAATGTAATATCAAATTTGAAAATGAAATAAATAATAATGTATGGACAAAGAAATCTCAACTTAGAACAATTTGTAGGTTATTTAAATTTGCAGATTGAATTCACATATCTGCTTATTTAGAGCCAGAGCACTTCATTGCTTTAGGAATCTGTCAGCCCTTTTAAAATTTCAGGAATTGGTGTCCATTAAAATTGGTTGACTATGACTAAAAAAAAAAAAAAATTTAATTGATGCATAATGAATAGGAAAAATAATCGTTGTGCCATTATTACGTCATTTATTTTTTATTATTATTTTTAAAGACTACCACTACCACTTAATAATGATCCAAAGATTTTGATATTTTTTCTTTGGGGCATTTTACATTATGTATAACTTTAATTGAATTCTTTAGATTTTGTTTTTTAAAAGAAACCAAAAAAACTTTGAATTCACCAAATTTAAAAACATTCATCCTCTTCAAAATCAAAATTCTATCCTCCACTCTATAATAAAAAGCAATGTATATCTATTTCTTTATATCTATATCCGTCCTGTCACACAAAAGTTAGCAAGTAAAAACAAAACAAAAAGAACTGCCAGACAAATCCATTTAAAGTATTTAGGGTAATTGAGAAATCAAATAGCAAGTGGGACAAATACCAGCGTTCAATCTATTTCAATGAGATTTTTTCTTTCTATACCGATTTATACGGTTTTCTTTTGTCTTTTTTTTTACTTTCCAATTTGAGACGTTTTCTTTCTTTTTTTTTTAATTTCACCGATTCTAACGTTATTTTATGAATATTAGTGCCAACACTGGTGAAGGATAATTTTCTACCATCATTTTTTGATGGAGGGTGTACACTCGTAACTAATATATAGTAATATAAAACATTACTAGTGGAAGAAATCAGTTTGACTTTGTAAAATTTCAGCAGTCTCATGTTTGAGCTTTCGGACTCCACGGATCTCTAACTAGGCTGTGAACTGTACGAAATTCAAACTTCAGTCAAGTTTCAGTTTAATCAAGATTTATTTCTCTAATTCAGACATTTGACATTTCTAAGTCTGTAGACACTTGTGTGAGGATTTCAATCCCATAATGCCCTGCTCTCACTCCAAACAAACAAGCCCACAGGATTTTCATGAATATGTAATTTCTTCAAATTTTATATCCAGGGAAACAATGGAATCTGGTAATTAAGCTATAAACACTTTTATTTTCTCTCCCTTTATTTTAAAATGTGTTTTTTTTAAACTTTTTAGACACTACAAAATGCTGAGAAAAAGCCTGCCTTTTTTGCTGACAAGAATATGGAGCAAGTTACTCGGAATATACTTCGACGTTTCCCAAATATTGATCCAAAATCGAATGCAGTATGTATTTCCTTTTTTTTCCTTTTGCTTAATGAATCTAAGTATGACTGATACTGATATATAAATCAATTTATCTTCTGTATAAAGTTAAGATGATTTTTTCCCCTGTACCTTTGTCAAGAATAGGAAAATAACCACATCCATCACAGACTACTAAACTCACCAGTATATTACACTTATTCACTCGAGCGTGTTATAGTGAATTTGTGATTATTTTTTCCAGCTAATATTACCTTTGGCACACCATCTTAAACTCTCCGCAAAACATACTCCATATAGCAAAAACTTTTCCCGCTAACACTTTAGTACTAACACTCTTCCCATCGACACGGTTAACTAATAAACATCTATTTTTCAAAAACGTAACCCTTATTATTTACTATTCGTCTGCTATTAATTTACTACATAATACAATAAATTACGCACACATTTAATAGATGCTCCCTCTAATTCCACTGATTTTCGAGGATATCAGATTACGTTATTTCTACCTATTATGTATACAGTTATACTCATTCCGGTTTTTAGAGAATGCAGGTAACGAACATAGTTCCTTACAGTGTTTCATTATTCAACATGGCGGCTACAATTTCTTCAGTGAATCGACCTCCGAATTAAGTCAATATACACTAAGATACTCGACAGGCACCATAAAGTTGACATTTTCTGAATCCTACACCTTTCAAACACATAATATTCAAAAATTAGGAAAAAAACATTGATTTCTTCGTATAGGAATGACTCAAAACGTGATGGGTGGACCCTAAATTTAGTCGCCTTCTGGCAGATCGTAAAATAAAACGCATGTCAGCTACAGGCTTTGTTTAAGTCACCTATTTCTCAAAATATTTTCTACTTCTGTGGCCAGGAGGTTATCTACATACATCCAGAACCGAGAGGTTTAGCGTCAATCCCAATCGACTTATACAATGTTTTTTTTGTTTGTTTTTTTACATTGTTAAACTTTTGCCTACGAGGGAAGGGAGGGTAGAAGAGAGGACTATGGGCCAGTTTTTTTTCTTTTTAGAGAGTGGCTTGTCGCTCAGATTTAAAGTTAATGGTATGACACGTTCAAGAGAAGGCATTTTTAGGTGGGCTTGTCACTCGAACCTAGAGTTAGTGGTAGAGTAATTATTTATTTTATATCAAGTTTTCAGCTTGAAAAAATGTTTTAGAATTACACTAAAAGGCAAGAATGGCCGAAAAATGGGAGATCATTTTATACTAAATATGCGAAACTGATCCCCCACTCTAAATTCTAAATTATTTTTTGTCTTGTTTCTTTTTTCCGCCAAGACTCTTAGGGTGTTCACACGTAATCGCCTAAGAAAAGTAGAATCTTATTCATTTTTTTTAATTGGCAACTAGAAAGTCATTAGTTATATTACTTTATATTTGAAAGCCAGTATTTCTGAATATGATGATGATGATTTGAAATGAAAAATTATCAGAGTTGTATTTCTTTCACTACTGGATTCTATGTTTATTTAAAAGTTCCAGACATGCATCTCCCTTAGAATCTCCCCAGGAAAGGGGTCTGATTTTTCAGCTGGCAGCTGTTGCTTATCCTAGGAGAATTATTTGTGGTAGTGTAGGAATAAATTCAGAAATTTTTAGATGAGCATTAATAATTCGATTATTCAGACTACTATTCTCATCTTGGTTGTTATATTCACAATGTTTCAGCCAATGTAATCTCAGACTTTCTTCAGATGCATCTTTTCAAATTTGAGAATCTTTGTCAAGCACGAGAACCTTTTTTTTTATATGCTTCAATTCACCCCAAACAAGTCACACTGCCACTAAGACATAAGAGGCTACTGTGAATTATGGCCCAGATTTATAGGGGCATCCTAAGTGGGGAGTTGTACAACAAGATACTTGTGAACATTACATTTAAATTTCTGCATGCTGGTACAGTTGGGGCAACAGGGAGCAGGGAGGGAATTTCAAAGACAAGTGGTTCAAAGAAAGAAGTTATTAGAGTAGAAAGCCTTCTTGCATCTTGGAACCTTTATAATGAAGGGGTGTGATTTTGCTGTTTGTCGAGGGGTATTTACGTTGGGGGGGGGTCGTTTGTCGGAGCACATTCCGTTGAAGTACTTGTAAAACAAACACAGGGATGCAACACTGCAGCGATGAGACAGGGTCTGAAGCTTGGTAGGCAGTGTGGGACCTATTAAGTTAAAGACATTTGGGGGGGGGGCTCTGTTCAAGAGGGAGAGACTAGTGGTTGGTGCACCAGCCTAGATGGGGCAACAATACTTTATGCATGGGAGAATGATGGCTTTGTAGAGATATAGGATACTGGTATATGTGAGAAGTTTTTTAGCTCGGTAGAGGGATCTCACCTTCTTTGCAGTATTTTCTATCTATTTATTCCGATTCATGTTACCTGTGAATGTTAGACCGAGGAGTTTGAATGTTGGACTCTCGAAAAGGGTGAGATCAGCCATGCCAACTGATTGGTTGGAAAAGTTTCTTATAATTGTTAAAGAAAAGGTGCTTTGTTTTGGTAGCATTAAATGTAACCATTTTTTGTTTTATTCCACTACAGACTGGGGGTCATTTTCTAAGAATTTAGCCATTGCCTTAGATACGAGTGCATTCGATTTGCTCACATATTAAGAATAGAGTATGGTATCGTCAGCAAATATACCCATCTCTGATGCAATTGCATCAGGGAGGGCGTTTATGAAGATCAGGAATAATAAAGGTCTAAGTGTAATAGTGAAAGTTAAAAACGTGCACCCCCCCCCAGAAGTCTGATTCTCGAATTGTATTAGCAATTCTCCAAAACACGAATCTTGTCAGTCAAGTAACCTGACACAAACGACGCCAACTCAATCTTTTCTATTTTTCTCTTGCTGAGCACTCTGCGTGGTCCTAACTAGTCATGTCAACTTTACTCTCTCTCTCTCGGCAGAAAAGTTCCTCCTCTTTTTATCTCAACGAGAATTCGCCATGCAAAACACGAATGCTCATTTGCATAAGTGAACTCATCATCGCACAAAAATAACGAAATTCTGTCTTGTAAGTGGAGTGCTCTGGGTTCAATCCCCGATGGATGACACACGGCACAACACTCACTCTTTTTCCTTATGGACCCGCATGGTGGCTGCTACACCAAGGATCAACCTCTTCGCCACACTCACATTAATGTGATTTTCTTTAGATGTTCGACCATCTAGGACGACCTGGATCTTTCTTTTAGCTAAGAAGGGTCTGATTATATTAAGTACTCCTCCAATTATACCGTAACATTAATTTTTATAAAGACTTTCATGTAAGACCTTGTTAAAGGCTTTGGATATATCAAGTACTACCACCCTAACTTCACCTGCCGTATCCAGTGTATGGTATATGCGTTCAGAGATAGGATATCCGCAGTAGAACGTGATTACCTAACTTTATACTGTTGGTCAGAAAAAATTTAGCATTTTCATGGTGGCGGACTATCGCTAGATTGATTACTGATTCAAAGATTTTAGTGAAGATTCGGAGGAAACTGATGGGGCGATAATTTCTTGAAAATTGGTACCACAGAGGCAATTTTCCAGATATCGGAATCAAGATTCGGCAAAGCATTTGTTATAGAGTTTGGAGAGAACGGGGTCCAGCTCAGCAGAGCATTTTTTAATTTTTTATTACTATAGGAGGGATAAGCTGAGATCCACATGCTTTGGAAGTGTCAAGGTTTTTTATGATATCCAGAACATGGGAAAATCAGATCATCAAGTGTGGTTTCTGTCCATAGTGGGAAAATCTTGAGGGAGGGGGTTTGTAGAGTTTAAGGCGAACTACTGGGTAAGAAGCTCAGCCTTATCCGTTGCTGTGCAAGCGACATCATGGTGGTTGAATAGTGGGGGAATTATTGATTACCTATTGTTCACCACAGTATTATAGATTTTTCCAGAAATTATGAGTTCCTGATTTCTGCGACTCAATGCGTTTTCTGGTCATCTCAGTCGACCTAAATTTAGCTGCGGTTATTACACTCTTACAATAGTTTCTTCATGCTATAAATCTTTGTCTATTTGTAGCTGACTTGATTGAATCAGCAGAATGCCTGCTGCCTGTGCGCGATCGTAGTTGCACAGGTCGAAGTGGGGAGAGTGGTGTTTACTATAGAATTTCCGTGTGACGACAACCACTTCTATACTTGCTTTGACCCATTCTGTTACCTCATTTATGCACTGTTCAACAGGGAGAAAAAGTTTCACTCCATGAGGCATCTCTGATGAGATCCCAATCAGCCTGCTGATAATATCTCAAACTTTGTAAAAAATATTAATAACAAAAGGACAATTGGCGGCAACGCTGTAAGAAAAATTTTAAAGAATTAAATTCTTAGAACAATAACTAATTAACATGCATCTCTATTTATACAGCTTAAAATATGATTTGAAGAGGGGGGGGGGGGGGTTATTCTATAGAATCTTCTAGGGTGTTCTATATCCCTTAAGAACTTGTACGGAATTTCAAATTGAACCCTTTATTTAATCCACAGAGGTAAATTGTTTTTATTCTATCAGCCATGACCAGTCAGAAGGGTTAATTTATGTTAGTCTTAGTTATTATTAGGATTGAAACTTGAACCTCTAAAAGATTGTCAGTTAGAACTGGTTGTTAGCCAATACCCATACCTGTTATGCCACATGTCCATGTAGACAATTCTAATGTGAATTTTGGGAGCCTTAAACCTAATCTTGTCTAGATGTGTAGGATTACTATTACTTTTTTCACCACCATTACTCCAAGATCACAGATGATAATAGTAATTCAAATAATTCAAAACTATTTTTACTTAAATTTAAGTTTCAGAATTTGTTTTAGATGAAGAGTGATAATTTGGATTTGGATTATTTTTCTCACAACATTTTTGACCTTCTTCCGGTGCATCTTGTCACATTTGTGAATCTGTAAAGAATTTCTTTATTTAATCCACCGGGGTAGATTGTTCTTGTTCTGTCAGCCATGACTGGGTAGAAGTCTTAAGTCATTTTATTTTATTCCTAGTTAATATCGCCTGTAGTGATGATTGAACCTTCAACCTCTAGAAGAACTGATTGTTACTTAAAATCTTTATCCGTTGCGCCATGTGTCCGCGTGGTCCACATGGACATATGGTGATAACATTCATAAAATTGACATGCCTTTTTTTTAGCCAGTCACTATCATGTTCAAAATTGATTAAGAACTGAAAGAGACATAAACTTAAATCCTGAAAAATATCTTTTTTAAAAACTATTAATCCATTTTACAAGATGTTGATTTTTTTCTTCCATTTCTTCATTCAGGATAGTCTTCAACATTTCAATTGATTCCTAAGTCATAAATAATATCACAAGTCTAATGTCAGTATCACACAATGTACAAACTCCAACATTGACAAAGTCACGCTTCATTGTAGATCTCAAAGTCAACTCTCAACTGTATTTCTGTAGACAACAATTTACTTGTTTCAAAACAATTTTATGCGAGTTGCATTGACACACGGCAAGCATTGCAACCCGATGATCGGGTGGTAAATTCAATTCTAAACAAATTTCTTTTCCGGGATAACGCTAGTTCTCTTGTTACACATTCCACAAATAATGGCGATAAAACGCAAATACGTACGAAGCAAACATTTTTGACCGGATTGATTCTGCTGTGTATTCAGGAAGAACCATGTGAAGGTTGCCAACATCCCTAAGTGAAAGTGGTACTATGAAACTGGCTGAATTCGAACTTAGCACATCCAGGTTGTCAGTCCATGTCGTTATTGTTATGGTGCGATGTTGATCTACCCTATTTCAGAAGTAGATGGACTTTTCCAGAGACTATGAATAGAGTTACAACGAAGTGTAATAGCAGTCATCACGACATAGCCACAGTCTCGAATGCAAATTTTTTTGTAACACACTATTCTGTACTTTTATAAATACATTCTTGTAAATATACCACCGTGTTGTCTAAAATATTATCGGCCCTTCAAGGTTACAACACTGGCGACGAGGATTCAAACCTATGTCGCACAACACTAGAGACGAGGTACTCTGACTTATTCATACACGAAAATAACCCAGAATTATGTTGCACACAACACTGGCAAGGAAAACTCGGATTTATGTCCGATACAACATAACCATTTTTTTTTAACCTAATTCACCCCAAATAAGGCAAGTTGCCACTGTAGACTTAACGGGCTACTGAGAATTAGGGTGAAAATTTAGGGGGTCATCCTAAATTAGGAGCTGTGCAGCGAGATGCTTGTTCACATTAGTTTTAAATTTCTGCATGTCGATACAGTCGGAAAAACAGGGAGCAGGGAGAGAGTTCCAAAGGCCAGCAGCTCAAGGAGTAGAAGACTCTCCGGCATCTAGGGACCTCCACAGTAAATGGATTGGATTTAGCTGATTATCGGTTGGTCGAGTGTATTTACGTTGAGGGGGCACCAGAGCAGCAAGTTCATCGAAGCACATTCCATTGAAGTACTTGTAAAACATACACAAGGATGCGGCAGTGGGACAGGGGCTGGAGCTTGGTGGATAGTGAGGGTACTATTAGATTAGATACTATTTTTTTTTACCTTGTCTAAGAGGGAGAGACTAGTAGATAGTGCACCAGCCTAGCTGTGACAACAATACTCCATGCATAGGTGGATGGTGGCTTTGTAGAGATATAGAATACTTTCAGGTGTGAGAAGTTTTCTAGCACGGTAGAGGGAGCCCATTTTCTTTGCAGCAGCCTTGGCAATGTCTTCTATGTATTTGTTCCAATTCATGTTATCTGTGAATGTTAGACCGAGGAATTTGAACGTTGGACTCTCAGGTAGGATGTTATTTGCTACGGTAATCAATGGTTGAAGAGGTGTCTAGTAGTTGTTGAATGAAAGGAGCTTTGTCTTTACGGCATTAAATGTTACCATCCATTTATGACCCCATTTCACTACAGACTGGAGGTCACTTTCTAAGGATTCACCCATTACATCGGATATGTGCATGTCTGTTTTACCCACATGACAAGAGTAGAGCGTGGTGTCGCCAGCAAATATACCCATCTCAGACACAATGTCATCAGGGAGGTCATTTATGAAAATCAGGAGCAATAAATGTCGAAGGATCGATCCCTGGGGTACACCTGCATTTATGTCATGTTGTTTGGATGAACAGCAAAACTGGAATGTTGGATTTTTAGAAAAAGATTTTGGGTATGCTCTGTATAATTGTTAATTATAACAAGGTTTTAAAATTTAAGTTGTTTGACCGCTAAGGAAAAGGCAAAAAAGAAACAAATGGTCTGTCGATTTTTTTTTTTTTTTTTTTTTTTTTTTTTCTTTGTTAATCAGAAACACAAAAATAAGTTTGAACAAGCTCATTTTTTTCCTCTCACTGAGAGGTTAAGAATTTATCTCCCAGTAAGTGTAAATACAATATATATATATACCCACACAAAAAATTCAGCCAATTTGAAGTGATGTAAAATGAAGGAATTAAAAAAAAATGCTATTTTAGAAATTTTCAGGCACCAACAAGATCAGCAACTGCAGTTACTGAAAGAACAAGTGGAATATCAGAAGAAAATGGAAACAGAAAAAAATGGAATAAATTAAAAGATTTGAGAAAATGTTTCTTCATACTCAGCAGGAACAGAAAAAATTATACGAATTATCGAATGGGGGTCAAAATGGTAAAGATGAAAGTGCATTTTCACAAAACACTATTTGGAGCACTCTTGATAATTTTAATTACGATCCTGAAAATAAGATTATATTTGCTTCGTATTGCAGACGATACGAGGACATATACGGACTGTGCGAATTGGACGAATTTTAAGAAGGTTCATTTGCTATTAAGAAAAGTGGGTACAGTTGAATATACCAAATTCATCAATAACAGTGACCTTACATTTGTTGAAGTGATAAAATTATTAACTAAATTGTTTAGTCCTAAAACGTCTTTTTTTTTTTCACAAAAGGTGGAAATGTCTGAATCTCACAAGGAAAGATGATGAAAACTACACAACTTTTGCTAGCGTAGTTAACAAACACTGCGATAATTTCAAGTTGTCAGAGTTGAATGCTAACAATGCCTTATCTTTGCACAAGGATTAGTATCGAATACGAATATAGAAATCAGAAGGATTCTTAATAAACTAGAGAATGAACCTGGTTCAATACTCCAACATATCGCGACTGCCAACATTTTATTAGCGTTCGTCAAGATTCAAGACATTGAACAACGTGGAGTGTCACATATTTTAAAAAATCCATAACAAAAAGAAAATTAATTCACCAGCTAAATTTGAGAAACTAAAGAAAAATAATCTGCCTCCTAAACTGTGTTTGCGGGTAACTGCATTTGTACAAACATTGTCTATATAAAATGAAAAAGTGTTTTAATTGCAATCGCATGGGACACAAAAGTACACACTGCAGAGTAAAAAATAGAATAAAAACAGCTTTATTAGAACAGCTAAAAAATGATGAAGTGGAAAATATTAGAAAGTTTGTACAAATAAGAATATTAAAATGCAACTTGATTCAGGCTCAGATTTGTCTATTATAAATCTGCAAACGTGAAAGAAAATTGATGAGAACTAAAAACGTAGCCAAAAGCATCACTGGAGAACAAATAAAATTTGAGGGCGAACTAATAACTACAGTTACATTACAAGGAAAAACTTTAAAATTGAAAATGTTTGTGATGAATAATTCAAACATGGGTTAGATGGAAAAGTTTCAGTTATGAGATATGCCTGTAAATTCTTTTTGTCAAAATATAAAAACCTTAAATGCTGAAGTAGAAAGACTAAAGAAAAAATGAAAAGAAAACTATTCGGAAGTTTTTTTTTTCTGGTGGACTAGAAAGATTTTTAAAAAGATGACTGACAAAGTTGAATTTTAAATATATATTCAACCAGTTTCTAAAAAAACAATTTCCCATTCGCATCATTAGATAAAATTGACGAGAAAGTGAATAAATTTTAAAAAATGAATGTAGAATACAGCAAGTTGGTTTCGTTTACGAAAAGAAAAGAAAATATCTTGGTCAAAATATAGATAAAGATGTTTAACCAGAGCGAGCAAGTGTGATAAAAAAAAATGCCAGCATATCCATTGTCTCTACAAAGTTCTCTTGATTTTGCGATTTATTCCAGTGTTTATTCAAAACATGCAAGATTTGCGAGCGTCTCTTAATGAGATATTTAGAAGAAAAAAAGATTGGGTCCGGACGACAGAATGCCAGAAGGCATCTGCAAAAAAAAGAAATAAAATATATCCTCACATCAAGAAAAAAATCTTAAACCCGAAAAGAAAAAGGTATTGACTCCATACACTAAAAAAAGGCTAAAAAGAGGGGTGTTATGGTGTGATGTTGATCTACCCTATTTCGGAAGAGATGGACCTTTCCAGAGAGTATGAATAGTAACGACGTAGTAATGTGGCAGTCATGGCCCTAGTATCCGACGCAGATTTTCTGTAATATACTATTCTGTAAATACACTCTTGTAAAGAAAACACTTGAAAAAAGAATTATTAATTCTAAACCAAAATTGTAATTTGATAATGGAATATATTATTTAGGTAAAATGTGATATAAGATCATAGAAAACTGTTTTATCTAAGAATTTATATCTGTCAAAAGATTGTTGAAAATATAATCCCTCTCCTGTAATAGTGCAAGCAAAATGACAAATGTTAATGCTATTTTCCTTTTCCTTTTTCTTTCAGTATTCTTATGTGAACCAAATAAAAAGCGATGTGGTCAAGTCTCTGTCACTGTACTATAATACTTTCGTGGATATCCTTGACCTGAAGGTAAAACATGTTATTAATTTTTGATTTTGAGTATACAAAATTATTAGCATAAATATAAAATCAGCTTCATCTAAATGAAAAAAAAAGATTTTATAAGCTTCTCTACAAGTCTCTTTTGAAATTCTTGTTTTTTTTTCTTTTTTTTTTTTTTTTTTTTTTTTTTTTTTTTTTTTTTTAAATGTTTGCTTTCAGTTGTTTTTTTCCTAATTCTTGAGTAAAATCTGAACAACTGCTGGTGAAGCTGAACTATTAAATACCAACAGGTGTAACATCCAGCATTGCCTGGGAGTCAAATATGCTGAAACAGTTTATTATAATTACAATGGGTTTCCTCCAATAGTAATACATTTCCACTATAGTAATACATAATGGATGTGATATATCTTCAAGATTTGCTTTTCACTATGTATTAGTCAGACAAGCCTTTCAATTAATCTTTTTGTCATATTATTCTACAATTTTATAACTGAAATTGACTCAACCAATCATGACAGTTTGTTTTGGTAGCAAAATGAAGCATAGAATGAATCAAGAAAGATTATCTTTTTGAGAAGTTACGATTTCCAAGATTAATAGCACTAAATCATTTTGAGTTCTTTAAATCTAATTATCTCCATTTAATGTGATGACTTTTACTTCATATTCTGATTCTCCATTAGATAAGGCTCATTATGCAAGACAAAATCATTAAAATTAGTCCAAAATTAGCAGGGGAAAAAACTTCAAAATAACATGTGTAAATTCGTAAAAATATTTAAATGAAAAACAAAAATGTTACTTAGTCTTAGAAAACTTTTTTTTTTTTAAATAATGGCTTCATTTTTATTTTCATATTCGTACTTTACCTACAAAACTGTTTTAATCATCTATTATCACATTTTTTTTTAAGTATCATTAATTTTCCAAAACCAGTTGCAATTGTTTTCACATAACAGGGATTTTTTTTTAATAATAAAAAAAAAAAAGAAATTAAAGGAAATTATGATTTATGTTCATAAATAATGGCAGAATGAAATGATAGCTGTCCTTCTCTAAAAATGTTGCTGGTACATTTTTTAGAAAACAATATTTAGATATAAATTTGATTTGTATAGAATGCTATTTTCAAATTATAATTTAATAAAAAAGAAACTTTAAAAATTCATTGTTCAACTTTTTGCAGGAGAGTTATGTTTTCTAAGTTGGACATAAAATGATTCCCCTATTTGATTTTTCGACTGGTGTTTAATAACATGAATCTTCTTTAGAAAAGCATTTTTAGAATTTCTAACAGGAGGATTATTTTTACGTTAAAACTTGCATAGCAAAGTGACCCCCCCCCCCTAAAAATTTAACAACTAAGTTTGTTTTATTTTTAATTCTCTTCTATAATCTAAGAATTTTAAATGGACTTATTTACTTTTTAAAAGTGTTTTTTTTTGGGGGGGGGGGGGGGTTAAATCTTTGTTAAATTTTGAGTGTTTTCATTTGGCTATGTAAGTTTAAAATAACAATCTTTCTGCTCAAAATTGTAAAAAGGCTTTTCTAAACATGATTATTTTGGCTAAACATCAATCAAAAATTCAAGTAGAGACCATTTTAAGTTAAATGTATATAGAAAACTGAACCCCTCGGCTAAAAATTAAAAAATGTAATTTTTTTCGATTGTTTTTCTAAATCTGAAATTTTTTTTGCTTAATCATTAATAATCCAATTTTTTTTTCATTGAATTAAACTTTTTTGACATAGCTGAAAAAACTATAAAAACAACTTAAGTAAACATTTTAATGGTTATGTAACAAATCCTCTGGAAAATTACAGGGGATCATTTTATGTTAAGCTGATAATATAGCAAACTCTAGCGTCACTAAAAATTGCAGAACATTTATTAATAGATTAATGAAACAATTTATTATCTAATTTTTAACTGCAGGAAGAGACTAATATTTTGCAATAGGATGAAGTATTTTTGACATGTATGAAAAGAAATGTTAATTATTGGGAAGAAGATTGCATTTTTTTTTTTTATTTCCTTTCTGAAGAACTGATTAGTTTTATTTATCCTCAACTTTCTTTTCTATTACCAGGATCACATTACACAACTGCTAACCACAATGGATGCTTGCCAGATATCTTTAGATATTGTAAGTTATGAATTTTAATATTTATTTTCTTTCTTGGAAGTTGATAAATCCATAATCAAAATGTGGAGGTAATTGTGAATTGATAATGAGAACTTGAATATCTATAATTTGAAAAAAAAACAATAACAAAAAAGTCAGCATAAAAACCTTGTGTATAATAATAAATAATTAAAAGGAGCTTATCTTAACGCTTTACTGCAGTTTCATGATAGACCTGACTCTCTGAAGCATATTATGTCCTTATACACTTCAATGCCAGTCCAAATTGAAAAGTGAATTTTTGATTCCAGTTCAACCAACATTTTCAAATTATCTATTTGAAAGGATATTAAGCCCTTTTTTGTACAATATCTGTTGTCTTGATTCGACTATTCTAATTCTGAGAAAATGATGTTTCATGTTATCTATCTATCTATATATATATATATAGATAGATAGATAACATGAAACATCATTTTCTCAGAATTAGAATAGTCATATATATATATAATTTCATGATTTTTTGGGGAGTACAAAATTTTATCGCAAGCATGAAGGGAAGACAAATTTTATTGTTCATGATTAAAAGTTAATCAAGAAAAAAAAAATGCCAGTCGACCGGTTTCGCCCTCTCTTAACAAAGGCTGTATCGAGGGATTTAAAAAAAAGGGGGTGAAAAGAGAGAGTACAGAAAACAAAATAGCGTTATGATATATGTACGTATATGTTATATATATGTGGCATAATGGTTAGGGTGTTCGCTAATGGACTGGGAGACCGGGGTTCAATCTTCGGTCGAGTCATACCAAAGACCCCAAAAATGGTACTTGATGTCCCCTTGCTAAACACTCAGCATTATAAGGTGAGGATCAAGGGTAAGTGGAGCAATCCCAGGAAAGGAAAGGTGCACTCCCCTACACCTCGGTTTAGTAGATAATGAAAACACCAACCTGTTATAGATCAGGGATTAGGGTGTTTTCAGCCAAGGTCAACTGTCATCACTCGACCAAGTCCATCAGTCAGGTTTTCAGGTGCCGAACCCCTGCCCAAGTTCATTCTTTTACAACAGACATCTGGTGCATTTCATAGAGACATATATAGGACAAGTGCCACACTACATCCTAGCATGAACTCCCAGTGTTACGGGGCTACTTAATGGTTATTCACAGCTGGCCATTCCCCAATCTGTTACAAATACATGTGTTCATCTATATGAATTTCTTCAGTTATTTACATCCTCCATAGGCTTTGATTGGTTTCCTACCAAATACGTACCCTTTATTTACAAAATACATACACTTTATTTATCAGATGTTTCCTTCGTGTATTCATTAATATGTTGTGTTTAATAATATCTGAATAAGGCGAAAACATTACACCGAGAAATCAACCTTTCAATAAGTTTACGTTTTCACAATCATTTTCCCACGTAATACGTCCCACTACAATCAAATCTATTTCCATAAAAGATTTTTTCTTTTTTCTTTTTTCTCTTTCAGAGCCTGAATTATGATCTCACCAAAAACTATCTTGATCTTATCGTAACTTATGTCTGCATAATGGTGGTTGTGTCTAAAGTAGAAGACCGGAAAACTGTTCTTGGTGTCTTCCACCTGGGATATGAATATCAACATGGCAGTGGGTGAGTTCTTCTTTCATCTGGATCTCATTTTATTTATTTTGAAATACAAAATTAATTAAAAATGTCAAAGCTGTTTGACAATGAAACTAATGCAATAATTGGCACATTATACCACAATATTACCACTTTTATTTAGATAAAATTTATTTCTCCCTTTTTTATAATTTAAACGCAAGAGGCTGATGTAGTTTGCTTGAAGCATCTATATAGATAATTTATGGAAGGCAATTATAATGCAGGAATGTATTGAATAGAAGTGGGACTGAAACAAGACAAAGGCAAAAGAGAAAATAAGTTTTTTCTATTTTCCTGTTTTTTTATTATAAATTTTACTCATGTTCAGTGTCACTTGATGGTGGAGTCCCTATAACATAATATTTTGCGAAAATCCCTTCATCAGATGTATATTCAACTCTGATCTTAAAATATGCAAATGGTGAGTTGGACATACATCTAATGAAGGGATTTTCCCCCGAAATATTGTGTTACCGTCTCCACCATCAAGTGATACTTAAGGCAAGTAAGATTTATAATTAAAAGAAAAAATAATAAAAAAGAGAAAAATAGAAAAACTTACTTTCATTTTTGCCTTTGTCTTGTCATGTTTCAATCCCACTTTTATCTAATACATTTCTGCATTGTAATTGCCTACTATAAATAGATGTAAATTATCTATATATAAACTACATAACTCAAAAAAGATTTTTTCAAGATTTATTTATACATCTTAAAAAAAATGTTAAATAGGTCTGATCTTTTTTTTATTGATGAAAATGTTAAGCATTAAATATAAATTGATCACTTATTTGATGGTACTGCTATTATTTCTAGGCTGTTAGTAATAAACCATTTTATATTTGTTAGTGGCTGTTACATTATTATTTTACTAACACCCCCAGTCAAACATTGCAAAAATTAACTTTTGGATTCTTTTTATTTTGAAACCTAAATCCATGATTATTCATAACTTGTTCCCATTAATTTAACACGTCTCTTCCACATCTGAATTCCAAATCTGTCTCCATCTTGTAGAGAACCAGCATTCCCTCGTCTTGGCCAGATGATCATAGATTATGATCCTCCCATGAAGAAACTAGCTGAAGAGTTTGTACCACATTCCAGGGTAAATATTTCTTTCTTTTTAATATGAAATGCCAGACTATTCTTATCCAATTTTCCAAGTTTGCAGATAACAATTCTATCCTGAAGAATTTCTCATTCAAATTATCTGCTTCTTTTTTCTGTGTAGCATTTGTTACTTGAGAACCATTTTCCTATTATCCTATAGGAAAATCACTAATCCCCCCCCCCCCCGGCCCAACTGTTTTGATATGTCATTTAAAAATGTCACTATTACTTAATGTACTTACTTAATAAAAGATGATATAATATAGTTTTTGAATAGCTTACTAAAATTCAGTAAATTCTCTTCTGAGATTTTCTTTCAATTAACCATCATCAAATGAGTATCTCTAGAATTTAAGTGCATCACAGTAAAATTCTACATAAAGCAAATGTGAGTTCTCCACTTTTTAGCAGAATTCTACTTTTCTTTTAAATCCAGAAAAAGCAGGTTTTGACTTAAATTGCTAGAACCTCCCATCAATGTGCGTTCTCTGCTTTTTGGTCAAACTCCGTTATTTTTTTTATTTTTATTTTTATTTTATATAAAAAAAAAGCTGATTTCTGTCAAATCGCTAGAGCCTTACCTCCTTATTTTTTCTTCGTTATTTGGCTCAAGAAGAGTTGTTTAATTTTGGTATAGAGCTTTGTTTTCAGTTGCATCCCCGAACAGAGATTCTACAAATATAATATAGACTGTGAAACAGTTGTGAACTAAAAGTTCATCTTATTAAAATGAAAGATCATGTTTAATGATTTGAAATTAATTATATTTCATTGTTTCCTTTTGTTTTTGTAATTTTAGATTTTACTGCCAGCATTGCTGTCTCTCCATGTGATCTATCCACGCCGAAATCTGCCCGCTGATCAAATGAGATCAGCTCAGATTCTGAGCCTCCTTTCAGAACCTTCTAAATTGATGAGTGTGCCAAATACAGAAATAGTAAGTGTTTTGTTTTCACCCACGAGGTCAAGCTTCATTTAGGGTGTGGCCATCATTGAAAAACACAAGGGCGCTCCTCGTGGTATTGTGGCATTCAATTATGGCCACTGCTTGGACTGAGCTCACAATGAGAAGCCATCAGTCCAAGAAGCTAAGCTAAGTGTTTATTGTAATCACTACCTATATATAAAGCAAAGTTGTATGTATGTTTATCACAACATTATAGTTAAATGATTGTTCTTGAACCTTTTTTAAAAATCGCTATTCTAAATTAAAAGTATGTAAAAACATTTGAAACAAGTTCCAACATTTTTAGCGTTTCCTTTCCAGTTTAATATTTTATATTATTAGCCGACCGAACAACATATTTATACTAATCTGAACTTTTCACTACCAGTAAGAAAAATAAGTCAAGTTTATTTTCAAATATTTGATAAATGTTCATTAATATATTTTTACTTTAATAACAATTTCTTATTTTATATTCGTTTCTTTATTTTAGACAATCAAACTATTTTAGATCTATGCAGAGATGTAAAACAGATTTTTAATTTAGCATCTTTATGCCAAACTCATAAACACAGTATAAGTAGGTTAAAAGATAAAATATGTTCATTTGATTAATGGCCGTGGGGATAAAGTAGTTGTCTTCAGGTCCAATATTTTATGCAATCTTTCAGAGTTTGAATCTCACACAAGACAATTGTTTTTTTTGCTATAGCGTTCCAGTTATTTCCTAGCTGATATTGATCATCATCATAAATCTGAATAATTCACTTGTTCACTAGCAGTCAGAAAAATTAATGAATATAAAAATAAATAAAATATGTAAGACATATTAACAATTAACAAAATGGCAACATGTATTCAAATCCAGTAAAGAAAATTTGAAAAATGTGTAGTTATAAACCCACGTCTGTAATAACGACTTTTTAAATTTTGTTTAACCTGTGAACATTTTTTTTTTAAATTGGATGAAACATATTTAATAGATGTCCTTAACATTTAATCTTGGCTATAAAATTCAAGAAAAGTTAAGAAAACCGGCATAGATGAGTACTTCAGCTAGTTTCTATTACTTAGTTTTATTTATACAGAGATAAAATCATCAGGCAAGATAATGTGTGTATCTTTCTCACTTTGATAATTACACATTCAATTATTTTTTTAATTTACTATTGCTTGTTTATGTAAATCAAAAATATAATTGCATAAAATAAAACAAAATTGTTTCAATTCTATTTTTTTAAATTAATTGCAAAATTAAATCCACCAGAATGCATTTCAATTTCTTTGAACAGGTCAGCCATTCTAATCTTTTGTGAATAGTTGAAAAAAGGAATGAATTTGTGACTTTTCGAAACTTGATATGAATCTGGAAGTATGTTACCTCTCGAATAGAAAGTCATTTTAATCTTTTAAAATTCTTAGCAAATCCTCATGCATGAGTGAAAATTTGACAAGTTATTTACATCTGTTTGCTACTATTACAAAAATATTAAATCAATGCAGCCGTTATGTTTCAACATTTTTTATTTGCTTGAACGAGATAAAAGAGGTGGTGAAATATTTTGTCTCTTTTTTTTTTTTAATGGTGTTTGTCACCACCTATGGAAATTAGGTGACATAGGTTGTTGGAGAAAGATAGCATGTTTGCTTTCGGTAGGAACCGGTCACTATACATCCAATACTTATATAAATAGAGATTAGAATATTAGCCTTACAAAATCAGTTATAGTTTTATAACAATTTGGTTTAATTAATAATTCAATGACCAAAGATACTGTAATAATTAAATTTAACTTGCAAAATCCTATTTTTTTTTAATTTGTTAAAAAGAACAAACTGCTTAGTTTACAGAAAAAAAATAGAAAAAAGTGCAACATTGAGTAGATACAACTATTACCATATATATTTTGTAAAATGCAAACGTTTTGTGATCTTCCTTAGACTTTTTATTTTAATTAAATTTTAATGCACATCTATTGTTAAATTTTTAATAAATGTAAAAATTCATATTTGTTTTATTTAAATATTTAACTGGCAATTGTTTTTACGGTAAGAAAACAGACTATTTAAAAATGATTTAAATTGTTAAAATAAATTAAAAAGTTAATTTCATTTATTGAAAAAATGGTAAAAATATGGTAAAAATAAAGAAAATATTTATTGTTTTAAAGATTTAAATTATTACAATAAATGAATAAAACACATTTGTTTAATTTATTTAAAGAATATTTAGCTGACAATAACAATTACTTTTACAGAAGAGATAATGTTTTCTTAATATTATCAAAACCTTACATATTATTTTTATTTCTAGAGAAATGTTATTATTAATTATACTACTGTATGATGAAAGTAACCATGAAATTTCCATGAGTCATGCGCTAATGACACAACATTCCATTGTTTAAAGGGACAGAAATAGTTCAATACAATGTTTCGGAAGTTACAAAACTTTTGTTAATTGAGTCATGAGTCTTTTGCGCATAGAATATATCTTGGATTATAGATCAACTAGAAACTCAAACAACTTAGATTTAGTTTAAGTGATCCCCTTTTAACTTTCAGAATTGTAATTAACAATTTTTATTTTTTATTTTTTTTACTGATATCAAACATTTATAATATTTTCTCCATTGAATTTTATACTCAAATGTATTTCTAATAACAATCTTTATATGTATTTATGTGTCTACAAAGTTTTTCAAAACCTATTTTATTAATAAAATAGCATCTGATCATTTTAATATATAACGTTATAATACAAATGTAAAAACAAAATTCTTCCTTTACCTTTCAGATCCAATGTGAATACCTTTCTCAGGATACAATGGAAAGATGGATCATATGTAAGTCAGCAAATTTCCTTGTGATCCTCTGCTCTAAGAATCAGGGATGTCAGAGTCTGAGCAAATTTATTGCTTAAGAGTCGGAGTCTGACTTTTCTGAATCCGAGTCAATCAAATATTTGCTTTACCGACTCCAGTCCTGTTTTTCTTTTTGCTTGTTTTTTTATCATGTATCAGCTTCTTTAATTGAATTCTTTAGATTTCGCTACAAACATACAAAAAAGTGTTGAATTCACAGAGCTGTGAAAAACATGCCTAATTTAAAATGAAAACGTTAAAAATAATCTTGTCTAAAATATAAATTATCATTAGTGGAAGATTTCTTCGGAAGAAAAATGGAATTTCACTTTTGGGAGAAAAGAAAGTGGCAATGGGGGTCTTTTTTCTGGAGAAGATAAACAGAAGTGAATCATGGAGGGAAAAGGAGAAAAGAAAGCCTAAAACTCCAAAGAGAAATGGGGGAGTTTGTTTGGTAAAACTTGACGAAACCAGATAAGAGTTGTAGAGAAAATAAAGTTGTATGGGAAATGTTGGGTGTGATGCAAAGGGGGATTTTTATAAAAAGTACCAATAAGAGAGATCTTGAGACAAAAATGACGATTCAAACAACTAAATCCTCTCTCCTTTTCTCTTCACATTGATGAGACCCCTTTTATTTTTTCCTATAAAACCACACTTTCTTAACGGAAAATAATACCAATAACCCAACCCCGGATTGGTGCTAAAATGCAATAATTGAAGTTTTTTTCGATTGCAATCAAGTCGAACAATCACGGCTGATTTTTTATTTTTAAACTTTGAACTAATGCCTCCAAATTTGCGAATGTTTTGCTGAGCTGGGCTAAATAGAAAAGGTAGCTGTTCAATGCTTAATACTCTGTCAATTCATTAAAAATGTAGCACAACATTTCATAATCTATCCAAGCATTAATAATATGACACAACACTTCATACTCTGTGAAAGCATTTATAATCGTACAAAACACTTCATACTCTGTCAATTCATTAGTAACATGACACAATATTTCATAATCTGTGCTAGCATTAATAATATGACACAACGCTTCATACTCTGTCCAAGCATACTCAGTCTCTCCTTCTGTTTTCCTTGGGTGTATTAGTGAAAAAGTTTCAGACTCTAGTGGAATTTAAATGTTTTATAATTTCATATTCAGCTTTCATAATGATTATGTCATTCCCAGTTTCATGACACCATTTTAAATCTAAATGGACTTTATCGATTGGCGAGCTTATCGACAATAGTATCTAGATTCTAACACTATTTACTTTTACTTTTCAAGCTATGCTTTTATTAGTTATGACTTGAGTATTTGTGAAAAACAGACATTTTATTTCAATCTGATTGTAAAATGATATAACATTCAAAATTGTATACACTTTTTGTAAAATTAACCTTTTTATTTGCTAAGAACTTTGTCATAAAAAAAATCTTTTGAAATTTTTTCTTTTCTTTTAATAGTTGGTTTGATGCTTTGCTACCAACGTCTTTCGGAGCCCCAGGCATGGGATTTGTGGAAAACTGCTCTCCAGTCTGGTTACATTGTACAATTGTGCAGAGATGAGGTCCTTCACATCCACAGTTATATTGCAGCTTTTTTTGATAGCCTCAAAGGGTGAGTTAGTTTTAAATCTCATGTGTGATTAGCATATTTCTACAACATTTTTCTAAATCTATTGTGCCTATTAGTTTTACCAACATTATTTTTGACGTGTTTTCATGTTAACTTCTTCCTTTCTTATTCCAGTCAACATATACAACATAAAAGAGTAACAGAAGTAAAAGATTTCCAACAGCATGCTCTTCAGACTTCGTAAGTAAATTTTTTTACTTACAAACAGAACAATATGGCGTCTAAGCACATTTGTAACTTTGCCATCACAGATTTTTTTTTATTAAAGAAAGGTTTTATTTACAAAAAGTTTTACTATTTACAAAGAGTTTTACAAATAGCCTAAAAAATAGTTTTATTTATAAACACGTTTTGTTATGCATATATTTTTAATTTAAAAAAAAAAAATTTTATTTACAAAACCTGTTTGTAAACTTTCGAGATTTATAAAACAAATTTTTAAAATACATAGTTTTATTTACAAAACTTTTTATTTAAGCAAAACTAAACAAATAAATTTAAAAAAAACATTTAAATAAAAGAATGTTGTGTAGAGATGGTGCCACACAATTTGAAAAAGGTATTTTCTGAGTGCCTTTCATGCTACAGGAATTCCTCAGATAGGAATCTAAGTGACATCTACAAAAATTATTTAAAAATATTAATTTATCATTGTCAAATTTAATGTTTTACAAAAATATTTTTTTAGATATTAGATTGTATTAAAAAAAAAATTTTCTTTAGATATTGGATTTTTTGCTGTAAAAATCTTTAAATTATTGTTATGGTAGCATACATATTTGTGGCCGTCATTATAGCAGGCCTAGCGACTGAGTTGAGATTTTCTGGTGATGTCGTGGTTCTTAGACCCACGATCAATCAGGACCGAAAGTTAGCAGTGCAGTAATGCGCATGCGTGCGTCTTTAATCAAAATTCATATACAACATGGAGTATTCATTCACTTAGAAAATCATATTTAAATTGTTCCTGCTATTGTGATGTTATTCACTACCAAGAACACGGCTACCTTCCTAAGGATTATTCTTCATTCACTTGGATATCATTGTTACCTTGTTCATTTTTTCAAACGTATTTCCTTTTTTAAGCGAAAGACAATTTTAAAAAATCCATTATGGTGTTCAAAGATAAGACATTGCATTATATTACGATGGCCGTAATTAAAGTTCGAATTTCAAGTTTAAAAAAATAAATTAGAATTTTATTTTGAGATAAAATATACAATTTTAGACTAATTAATAAGTTTCATCCATCCCCCCCCCCAAAAAAAAACATGACCGTTTTAATTTATTACAAATTTTTACTATGTTGTATAAAAACTTTGTTTTGCAAAAAAACAAAAAAACACACATTTTAATTTATTTCAATGAATGTTCTATTATTTTAAATTATTGATTTGGTGTTACTTTAATGAATTCGTAATCTTTCATGTTTGATTTATTTTTAAGTTAAAAATTTTTTTTTTAACTTTTATTATAACATTGTAATAAAATATAGTTTTATTATTATGTTCGTTTTATAACATTTTAAATTATAAAAAAAAATCACTGTCAATTTCAGAAACTATATTTTATTATAATGTTTTGGCCAAAATGTTACTTTATTGAAAATAAAATTTGTTTTTCTTTCAGAAACTATATTTTATTCAATAAATAAATTTATTAAAATGTTTTAATCTATTTGGTTGTTATTAATACGGAATTGAGGGCCTTTTTTTCATAATATATGAGAACTATATTTTGAAAGAGTTTTTTATTGTTAACATCTACGATGCTTTATTTTCATTAAAAAATACATTTATGCACTTTTTTTAGTACTCTGATATAAATTTAGTAAAATTGTTTTTTTTTGTTAAAAAAAATAAAGAAACATCATTTATTTTGGGGGGAAATGAGAGCAAAATCATTTCTCTCTCCTGTTGTTTTGTGTTCTCACCTTCTGATAAATGATTTTTCTCTTTCACCACAATGATACAAAGTTAAGTTGCCATTATGCTTTGTATTGGATTGGCTAAAATGGTTATTTTATTGATGAAATTAGTTGTAACTGAAACTAATCTCTGCAATTTTAAAGAATCAAGGTTGGGCGCAGCAAAAACGATTTCAAACATTAACTGCAATTGTTGCAATATAAACTAGTATTTGTCAGTATTATGTGCAAGACAGTTCATTCTTTAATTCTTCTTCGTTTAACATGTCTCTTCCGCATCAGATGTGAGTTGCATGTTGGCCATGGCGGCACAAAGTGACTTTCTCCATGAAATTCTATCTCTTATATTGGTTTTCGTGTGCCATTGCTTGAGGTCATCTTTGACTGAGTCATTCCAAGTTTTTTCACAACCTGCCTTTTCCTTGCTTACCCTCAATTGAGATGTGTGTATAGCTGTGTATCAAACCACAGCTTCGTCCAACATGCCCATATCATCGTAGGCGATTGCAATGCAGAACTAGATCCAATCTGGACACCTCAATAGAAGGAAGTCAAGGCACACACCACAAATCCAACAAACGATAGCCATGTCATTCTTCTGGATCCACAGAATATCACAAAGATAACAAAATGAGGCCACAATTTCCAACTTTTGCAGACAACTTTATTAGATGAATAGTACTGGCAATTGTTACATGAAAATGTTTTCAAGTGAATCATATCAATTTCAAGGAACCCCAAAAAGACCAACCATGTTGAAATTTCCAACACTAGACACACATTATACATCTTTTATTTCCTTTTCACTCTTTATTGCTATTTTATTGTCTCCGAGTCAGACCCTAAACTTTATTTGGGATTCAGATGATCAGCCATACTGGGAAGTTTGAATTACCCACTAGACACTGTCCTCGAGTGACTTCGGTCTCTCTGTACAAGGGTTTGTCAGAACAACCTGACATGAGGATATTTCACCCTACAAGTAAACCTTGATCAAATATTCAAAATAACATAGTATTCAAAGCTCAAATAAGATCCCCTCAACATGGCTATACTCTTGTTCATACTAAGAATGGTGCACCTACTCTAGTGATGTTACCTCAAGTAACACCACTTAACTGGATACTCCACCAGACTAGATGAATTCTTGTCCTGGAATTCGGTAAGACCAAGAGACCACAAGAAAGATATACTATAACATAGTTAACTGGTCAATTGGGGAGAAGAAAATTAATGTTTGTCACTTCTTTACTAACTCAACATTTGACAGATAAAGGAGAACTTTAATGGAATATTTGAATATCTATGTATCTCATATAGAGATCAAGTGTTAGCCCCAGGAAGGGGCCCCCTTAATTTCTGAGAACTTCGACTGAAGTAAAATGAAACAAAAGAGATTTTATTTCCATATTGACTGAGTTTCTTAAAGTCTGACTTTGTCACTCTTTTTATTCTTTTCAACAGTTATCTAAAATGTTGTAAATGTAGTTTGTAACAGTTTTCTCATCATGGACCAACTTTATTGCAATTGATTGCAAAGATGGCTTGTGCTATCAAAACCACATATCGTCTTACATTCTATTTAAATTGATGGCATCTTCATTCCTCTGTGCATTCTCTTTGAAGTTCTGATGCTGGAGAGTTTCTTATTTACTTTAGTTTCACACCATCATTATTGCTGACCTTTCCCCACCGCTAAAGACTATTTGCTAACAAAATTCAATCATGATTTCTTATTTTTACCTCGGCCAACGTCAAGTTTGTTGGTTTGTCGCTGTTTGTTTGTATAAAGTCAAATGTCCACATTGCTTGACCAATCATCAGCAAACTTGATCAAAATATCAGTCATGGTCTAACGTAGAACTGATTTAATTTTGTTAACGGTCATGGTCAAAGTCATTGAAAAATTAAAAGTCACACTTTTGGCGATAACTTCAGTTCTGTTCATTGTATTGGGCCCATAGTATAGCCAATGAAGTCCCGCATCATATGACCTTGATAAGTGTGACATGATGAACTCTTCAATTAATAAGAGTTCTCTCCCCCTTGTATTAATACCGGTGTAGTTCTCCAAGATGGCTGAAACAATAAACATGGTAAATCTATACCTCATGTTATCGTTCGTTACTTATGACTAACAAGTAAAATAAAACATCACATGGTGGCAGCGGTAAAAGAAACCAGACGGACGAGAAGTCACAGAAAAGAATCAAGATAACCTCACACAGTGAGTAAATTGAAAAAAAAAAAAAAGAATTTCCTTCTTTCTAAAACGAGAAAAAACAAAGGAAGCGCGAAAAAAAAAAAAATGGCGTCTTCAAATATAACATTACCCGTTCTAGACTGGTCGAACGAGAACAAGCACGAGGCATACAGCGAATGGGTGGATTTTATGTCCTCGTATTTCATAATCAACAATGTTGAAGAAAAGTTGAAATACAACTACATTTTGCTCAGCACCGGACCAAAAGGTCGTGAACTTTTAAAAAATGCTCAGCTTACAAATGAGCAGAAAGAAAACTCCGAGAATATATTTTTAATATTCGAATCCCACATGATTCAAAAACCAAACAAATGGGTCGAACGTTTGGAATTCACGTCAATGCGACAAAATGAAGACACAGTGGACGACTACCTAGTCAAGCTCAAAACTAAAGCCGACAGATGTGACTTCGGAAATAATAAAGACGAACGCATCTTAGAACAAATTATTAAAGGGCTCAGGAGCGCTGAGGAAAGAAGAAACCTAATTGCAAAACCAGATTTAACCCTCAAAAAAGCCATAGAAAGCGTTAGAGCATATGAAATCACAACAAAAGATAACTCTCGATACAAAGACGCTAACGAAGGGAGAAATGGGGTGTATCACGAAGTATCCGTGAAAAACAAACCCTGCACGAGATGTGGCAAACACCACAGGAAAAGGAAAGAAGACTGCTACGCCTTCAACAAAACGTGCAGAAGGTGCAACGGTTTACACCACTTCGAGGAATACTGCCTAACAAATATGCAAGGCCGGAGAGACTCGAGAGATACTTCTTGCAAAAACAAAATAAGGCAAGAAAATAGCTCATATAAAGCTAAAAAACAAAACCCCCCAAACGGATACAAAAAGCAGAGTTTCCAAAAAAAAAGAATAAATACAACGTCAAAGGAAGACGACGAGTTATACCTATACGCAATAAATGCAGAGAACGACGACCGTGAAGAAATTTTCGCGAACATAGACTGTGAGGATACAGAAAATAACGAACATAAAATAAAAATGAAGGTCGACACAGGGGCAAACGGAAATATTCTACCTGTTAGAATCTATAAAAAAATGTATCCACAAAATGGCGACAGAAAAATAAATAAACAAACGAATGGTCAAAGGGAACTAACTCATGGACATAAAAAACAAGAGTTAACTACCTTGTGGGCTGCGAATGGTACGAAGATAAACCATTATGGAGCAATAATTTTAAAGATCAAACACAAAAACTCTGCAACTATCAGAGCAAAATTTTTCGTGTGTGATAGCGATGTAACCATACTGGGCCTAAGACCAAGCATCCGACTAGGTTTAGTAACCGTCAACTGCAGCATAACAAAAGGGCACTCACCAAAACAAATTGAAAATATGGAAAACCTCGCTGAGGAATACCCTGACAGATTCCAAGGGATAGGGAAATTCCAAGGCGTTCAAAAAATACATCTTACCGAAGATGCAATACCGGTAGTACAACCGCCAAGAAAATTCCCAGTGCACCTCAGAGACGAACTAAAACAAGAATTACACAAAATGGAACACCTGGGTGTAATAAAAAAGGTTACAGAGCCCACAGAATGGGTCAACGCCATCGCATGCAGCAGAAAGAAAAATGGAAACCTACGGATTTGTCTAGACCCCAAACCGTTAAATAAATACATAATAAGGACACACCATAAAACGCCAACACTAGAAGAAATTTCACACAAATTGACTGGTGCCAAACACTTTTCGAAACTGGATGCAAAACATGGCTACTGGGCAATACAACTTGAAGAGGAATCAAGCTTACTCACCTGTTTCAACACTCCGTTCGGGAGATACAGATATTTGAGATGTCCGTTTGGCCTAAAGATGTCGCAAGACATTTTCCAACAAAAAATGGACCAAATATTGGAACCATGCAAAGGAGCCATAGGTATATCAGATGATATATGCGTGTATGGCAGAACAATACAGGAGCATGATCAAAACCTGTTAGAGACAATGGACACTGCCCGAAAATATGGTCTAGTCTTCAACAAAGAGAAATGCACCATCAGGCAAAAACAAATAAAATTTTATGGTCTCATCTGGGACGAGAACGGATCTCACCCAGACCCCGACAAATGCGATAAAATAAAATCGAAACCAGCACCAACCAACAAGGAAGAACTCCAACAATTCTTAGGTATGATACAATACCTAAGCCCATTTATACCAGATCTCAGCACCAAAACAGCGCCACTGAGGTCACTACTTAAAAAGGATGCAGAGTATCAGTGGAACGAGACGCACGACAAGACGTTCCGAACGATAAAAGATCACATCCACGAAAAACTCTGTCTAGCATATTTTGATCCCAATGCAGACACAACTATCCAAGTAGATTCAAGCATGATAGGACTGGGTGCAACACTCATTAACAACAACAAAGTTGTTGCCTTCGCGAGCAAGAGTCTGACCGAAACGGAATCACGTTATGCAAATATAGAACGTGAACTACTAGCAGTAGTATTCGGATGTGAGAGATTCCACACATACATATATGGAAAAGAAATAATAGTGGAAACAGACCACAAGCCACTAGAAAACATTCAGAATAAGAATATAGCGCAGGCACCCCCACGACTGCAAAGAATGTTATTAAGAGTGCAACCGTACGATGCACAGATAAAATATAAACCAGGAAAAGAAATGTGTATCCCAGACTACTTGTCAAGAAATCAACCAACATTAGGTAAGGAAATCGAGCTTGATGTAAACATACACACTGTTGACATTACGGCTCAGAAACAGACCGAACTACAAAATGCAACTGAAGCAGATGACGAACTCAGAACACTTAAAGAGATGATACTAAATGGATGGCCAGATGACGTAAAAAATACTCCTAAGATAATTAGAAATTATTGGTCACTGAAAGAATGCCTATCCGTACAAGATGGTATGATCACAAAGGGGCAATCCATAGTCATACCCAAAAGTATGCAACAGATGGTATTAATGAGGATCCACGATGCTCACCAAGGCATCGAAAAATGTCAACTCAAGGCACAAAATAGTGTATTCTGGAGAGGAATGTCCAAGGACATAGAGGAGCTAGTAAGGACATGCGAGATCTGCAGAGAATATCAAAGGAAAAATCAAAAGGAAACTATGATTATCAAAGAACATGCAACACGACCGTTTCAGTATGTTGCTGCAGATATTTTTGATTTTAACAATCAACAATTCCTACTGATTGCTGATCAATATAGCAAAATGCCCTTTGTCAAGACGCTGAAAAGCACAACAAGCTTAAATTGCATAGAATACTTCAAAGCAATATTCGCTGTTCATGGCATACCTGAAAGGCTATACACAGACAATGCAAGATATTTTGTCTCCAACGAATTCCACAATTTTGCCACAGAGTGGGAATTCACTCACATCACATCAAGCCCCAGGTACCCACAATCAAACGGGTTCATAGAACGAATGGTCCAAACTGTAAAAAGAACATTCACAAAAGCCAAACAATCTAGAATGGATTGTCAAATGGCCCTTCTATGCCTCCGATCAACCCCACTTGACAGCCAGTTACCATCCCCGGCAGAAATCCTATACAATAGGAAAATAAGAACAAGGATACCAACCTTGCTAAATTCATATACCCCAAAGGATGAGGAGATCAGACAAAGATTGTGCAGCAAAAGCAAAAAACAACAACAATATTATAACAAGAACGCAAGAGATCTCCCAGAATTAACTATTGGTGGAAAAGTATCAGTCCTACAGGAGGATGACACCTGGCAACCGGCGACAGTGGTCGACAGATGCACAGAACCACGCAGCTACATTGTCAAGATGCAAGGAGATGGAAGGCTACTGAGGCAACAGACGACACTTACAAGAGTTGTACAACCCTCAGAGACAAACAGCTATCAACGCATCCGCCCAAAATACCAGTTGGGACAATATAACATCACTTCCCCAACAACACACAAACCCATCAGAAATCGACACTCTATCTAATATCGACGACAGAGAAATTCCATCAGCCAACCAAAGACAACCAGTGGAGGCAAACCAACGACCCACAAGAACACGGCGAACCCCCCTCAAGTACAAGGACTACATAATGTATAAATAAAAGACAAAATAAATAAATCAATACAAATCGAAAACATCTATCTGAGAAGAGGGATGTGACATGATGAACTCTTCAATTAATAAGAGTTCTCTCCCCCTTGTATTAATACCGGTGTAGTTCTCCAAGATGGCTGAAACAATAAACATGGTAAATCTATACCTCATGTTATCGTTCGTTACTTATGACTAACAAGTAAAATAAAACATCACAATAAGTTTGGTTGGTCAAGATAAAAAATTTGACAGAATTTCAACTTCTGATTTTTCCAAAGTGGATGTATGGATCTGATGCTCTTACAGTAACCACCATGCAAAATTTCAGCTTTATCAGATAAATGGTTTTTGAGTTATCAACATTTCCATGTCAACCAAAATGCTCTGCTATCAAAAATATTACATTGTCAGGCAAATGTATTCAGTCTCACGGTTGACTTATGTTCTTGTCTTGATCATGTCTGCATTCCTTTCTCTTTCTTTTTTTTCACCCTTTTTTTTTATTCAATTATAATACACATATTATATTGATGTGGTTTATTTTTTGTCTTATTCCAGTCCTGGTCTGCATAGAGAAAGAAGAAAATTTTTAAGAACCGCATTAAAAGAGCTTTCTTTAATTTACACTGATCAACCTGGATTGTTAGGACCAAAAGTAAGTATTTTTAAAAATACCTTCATCTTATTTTATTTTTCATTCAGTAGATCATCTTTATATTAATAAAATTATGAGACAGCTTCTTCAGGTGGGTGGGTGTTTCTTGTATCAATGTTGATGATTACACATTGAATTATTTTTTTTATTTACAAATAATTATAGAAATCAAAAATGCAATAGCATAAAATAAAACCATATTAAAAATACTATTTTTAAAAATTATGAAATTAAATCCACCAGAATGCAGTTTGGTTTCTTCGTAAACAAGTTAGCTGTTTTTAACTTTTTGATAATAGTTGTAAAAAAAAAAAAGGGATGAATTTATTACACTTCGAAATTTGAAAGGAATTTGGATGCATTTAAACAATTGAATAGAAAGTCATTCAAATTATTAAAACTCTTACCAAATCCACATGTATTATAAGATTGAAAGTTTTGAACAATCTAACATATGAAGTTATCTTGTCGGATTTTCAAAGTCACGCTTAAATAGCAATGCATCTGACAATTCGATATTTCATTCAGTCTAGTTCACTTAACTTTCTTTGTGATAATAATTAGGCTGGCTAGGAAGTTTGTTAGACTGCAGACATGTTTCGTTTATGACCTAAACATAATCAGACGCTTGCGAAATTGATAAAAACAATTTCCTACATGTATTGAACTTTGGATATCCAATAAACAATTATATTTTTTTAAATTAGATACTAATCTATATATTTCTTCAAATTAATTGTATATCATATTACAAGGTAAAAAAAACTTTTCCTTCTAAAACTTATTATGATGCCTGTATTTTTTAAGGATACAAGAGGCTATTCAATATTCATGTTGCTTTGGAAAATAAGCTTCAGCTGCTATCCGTAGCCTATGGAACATATAACAAAACAATAGTTGTCCATC
The DNA here is from genome assembly GCA_963556195.1 of Sepiola atlantica. Taxonomy (NCBI): domain Eukaryota; kingdom Metazoa; phylum Mollusca; class Cephalopoda; order Sepiida; family Sepiolidae; genus Sepiola; species Sepiola atlantica. The sequence continues at coordinate 34,104,706 of OY744546.1, read as the reverse complement.
TACACAAATAAACATGTTTTAGCATTCTTTAACAAAAAGTTAAACGTTGCAACATGTAATAACCTGGCGTAAAAGTTATTTTAAAAAGTAAAAAGTCGACCGGTAATTTCTTTTTTGATAGTGCTAGCAATTGGATGCAAACAATTTTGTCAAAATTAAGCGAGAACATCATAAAATAAAACAAGCAAAAAACATTTTCATCTAAAAAAAAAAAACATGTTTCAGTTTTATTTACCGAAAAGAAAAATGGACGCAACAGGTAATAATCTAGCTAATAATATAATAGACAAATATATATTCATAAGCAAAATGATATGACATAACACCAGGTTATTAGGTTTATAAATTTAAAAAATATTGCAGCTGCTGTAATTATAAATCATCGTATTCGGTTTAGCATTCGTTTTACATGCTAGCATATGTTGGATGGCTCTTAGAAATTGACTTCCAAACTAACCAATCTCTCTCTCTCACTCACTCATATATATCCATCCATCCATGTTTTCCTTGGCCATGCTACCTTAATTGGTCTACATTCAATAACCCAAGAACATTCATCAATTCTTTTAATGTGACAATACAAAGTCTCATCTTCTGCACACATCTCTCTAAACTGTCTAGATTTAATCTTCCTCTGATCTAAGCCTGTCTTTAAAACTCACATTACACATCCGTCACTGGCCAGGTTTCACTTCCATACATCATCATCATTGCGTAAACATGCCAGATAGACTCTTCCTTTGGTCGACAGTGGTAACTCTCTGTTGGTTAGTAATGGCAGAAGTTCCCTGAACTTACTTCATCCACTCCTAACATTTGCAATCACACTAGCACCAGCTCTCCCTGTGCACCAAGATAACAAAACTTCAAAATTATCTCAATAGCCTCACCATCCAAACATACTTTGTCTGCATCTGAATTCTCATCCATCTCCATTTTCTTACACTTATTGCACACAAACTGGTTATCATCTCTCAACCTACTTGTAATTCTACTACCCTTCTTATGTACCCAATGCTTACAAGTACCACAAAATTTGAGCTGCACCCAAATGAGTGTTTTTTTTTTTAAATTATATTTTTAAAGTGCATATAACAAATGTATTCATTATTAAATTTAGACTGAAAATTTACTAAAATAAAAAAAATCAAAAAAAATCAGATTGTCTCAGGTTTTTATTAACCTGACTCAAGATGCGATCCTCTACCTATATAAGAATCAGATACGTCCTAAGATAGAATACTGTTACCACATCTGAGGAGGTGCTGTACAGAGCACTCTTTCCTGCCTTGACAAAGTCAACATCAAAATCTAGTGGGTGGAGGGAGATCTCTTTCCTACAACCCCTTTCTCACAGAAGAAACGTTGCTAGTCTCTCTCTACTCTCTCGTTATTTCTATGGAAGATGCTCGACTGAGCTTTAGTCTCTGGTTCCTCCTTGTAAGATATTTACAGCAAGAACTCTTACTACCACAATGAAAAAAGTCTTTCCTTTCTCCCTCCATGTGCCTAGTGTCAGGTGGAATTTCCATGGACAGAGCTTCTTTGCAAGGATTTTCCCACCTGTGGAACACATTACTGCAGAATTGCTTCCCTGCTGATTACAACTTGGTCGTCTTAAAATATATTATATACAGCATAATCACATTGACACACTGGTTCCCGTTAGATAACCAAAGTTAAGCGATACTGAGCCTAGTCAGTATAAAATGGGTGACTAATTGGGAATACCGGGTGCTGTATGTGCTCTCCGCTTATCTCAGCATTGTTTCCAGTCGTCCTGGATTTCTCCTTGCCACTGGAATGAAGCAGTGCCGATTCAGGTGTGGTTGGAGATGGCACAACCCTTACTTCACAATTATACATGCAAGCACCCTTACAAGGAGTGTCCATTGTCTCTCAAGATTGAATGGAGGACATGCCATACATCTTCAAATCCAATGTCAACAAATTCTTGTCCCATAAGTAATCAAACGCAGTTCATACCTTTGATCAATGTTAGTACTCCCATAGTGTTCCTCATCTTTCAGATAGCAATCATTCCAGTCTTATTAACCCTTATCCTTGAGTGGTGACCCCAATATTAAACAAAAAAGTGATGTTTGAATAAATTCTTCATCTAATTCTATTTTTAGGTTCTCTATGTGTTCCAAGGTTTATCTATGGCCCGTGATGAAATATTCTGGTTGCTTCGTCACTTTGATAATCCACCTTCAAAACGGCATAATATAAAATTGTCCCAGGAAGATTTTGTAGACAGGTAAGATTTGTGGCAAACATTTACTTCTCTCTTTTATACATTTGTATTTTTATTTGCAACTGGAGTATATTTTTATTTGCAACTGGAGTATAAACTGTCAATGTTAAAATCAACTTCACAATCTAGTGGGAGATGTTGCTAGTTTTTTCGTACTCTATCACTATTTCGATGGTAAGTGCTCGACTGAGCTCCAATCTCTTCCCCCTTCCCCTAAAACCTTCTCAGCAAAAACTCTTTCTACCAGCACTGCAAAGAACTCTCCTTTCTTCTGTGTACCTAAAATCAAACTGAACTTCCATGAACAGAGTTTCTTTCCAAGAACTTCTCACCTGTAAAACATTACCACAGGAATGCTTCCCTACAGACTACAACATGGTCGTTTTCAAGTCCAATGTCAACAAATATCTGTCGAGTCGTCCTGTGAATTAATCAAACATTGTTCTCAATCCTTTCATAGTACTGTTCCATTGTTCAACTGAAAATCTCATTAACCCTTATTCTCGAGTGCCTTTTGACCTTGATAAGTGGTGAACCATAAGTATAAAACAAAATTATTTTCTTTGAAAGTTTCAAGAAATATGTTTGCCACCTTTTATTGTACAAATTGAATAAAATCTCCTTTTCAAATCATAAATAAACACTTTAAATTTAATTTTTATTCAATTAAATTATGGATGCTTCGTTTTGCTTATGTTTTTATTTTCATTGATATTTAATTTATTTTTTTGGGATTCAATATGATTTATTTATTAATACTTACTTTTTTTTCTATTGTAGACAAATTCCTGAATTATTATTTTACATGGAGGAACTAAAGGGTAAATAAGTATTTTTAATCCATTTTCCAGAACAGATAAAACTAATTCCCCAAACAAAGCAGTTTTGCACCAATTTTATCTTCCCTTACAAAGATTAAAATCAACATCAATTGTGATCAAAATTCATTACCTGATTTTGATTCTAGAAAATGTCTGAAATTAAGGTTTAAGCTTAAGAGATCTTAAGAAAAAATTAATTCAGGTTATCTTGCCTAATTGGTACCTAATGACTATGGATCAAATTTAATTCAAAGTTAAAATATATGAATTTTCAAATGCCCCTTAAAAATCCTTTAGAATATTTAAAGAAACTGAAATTTTGAGAATATCAATTGATGTATTAACCCATTGTTAAAATTTCTCAAAAATCGGAGGTATCTGAATTCTTATGAAGGACTTCCACTTCCTCTTTGCCCCTTTGCATAAAACTAAATATAGCCTACATTACAAACCCTGACCCCCTAGCAGTTGTGTTCAAAAATTCATAATGGAGTAAATCCTGTACATACAAATATATAAACATATACAATCTGTATTTGTATAAAGTTAGGTATAGCAAAAACGGTTTAAAACATCTATAAAACCTAATAAGCAAATAATTTGAAGGATAGGACTGTTAAGAAGTGAGTTGTTTGTTTATGATGAGAGAGTAAATGCTTTTTAAATGTCTTGGAAACCTTTTATTCTGTTGCCATTTCTCCTGTTCGGCTAATTTTCAACATTAGCTTTATGGTTTTCAAGTTAACTGCTTGTCAGAAGGCAACAAGTAGTACTGTCTTAACTCCACATAGGCCACACTCAAATAGCTCCCAAATATTTTTTCTTTATTTAAATTATGCATAGTTTTGCAGTGTTAGAATACTTTAATAGACCAACAACATGTATCATTTACTCATCTTTTCTTTCAGCTCTGGTAAGAAAATACAACCAAGTAATACAAAGGTATTATGTTCAATACCTCTCTGGCTATGATGCTGTGCTGTTAAACCAGTTAATACAGGTGTGTGATCAAATTGGAAATCGCTAGCAATGTTTTATCTATAAATATGTGCTACGAACTATGCACTATTTAAGAATGAAGTGTATTCAATTTTCCTATTCATTTATAAGTCACTAGTAAAAAAAAAAATAATTGCTTTTCTCATTGATCACTTAAAAAGCAAAAACTTTTCTTTGTTTTTAACTTCGTTATATTAAGATTTCTATTTTTAATTTACTATGAAACTAGTCGGTTTTGTGTATTTGTTTTATTTTTTATCTAGAAAATGATGCGAAAATAATCAATGTTTGAAACAGAATTGGCCTAGAAAATTATATCTGCTTAATCTTCATGTTTTATTTGATAATAATTCTCATAATATTTTTAAAAAATCAAATGAATAATGATACATGTAAATGAATATTGACGAAAATGTTTTTCAGCAAATATTAACCTTGTTTAATAACATTTAAGAAAGTTGTTTTATTTTTATTACTTTTCATTTGATGTTTAGTGTAGAGTTTTAATGTCTCTACTGTCCACCCACTCTCATTTAAATTTGACTGGACTTTTTTCAGAATTTCCTTCTTTTAATTTTTTTTTTTATAATTTGTTCATATCTTTATCTCTATTTATATAATTATTTGACCAGATTGTGTGTGAATAAGTATGATTTGTAAAATTAAAAAAATTAAATTTGATTCATAATTTATGAATAAAAAAGTTTTTTTTGGGGGAAAAAATAGACTAGCATGCACTTGTCTTTTAGTTTCTTATTTTATTTATAAATTTAAGATTAAAAAAGAATTGTAAAGTATTTATGCGAGTTATATTTCAACATTTCATAAGACGGCAGAGTGATTTAAGTGCAAAACTATTTTTTTTTAAATACATATATCCCTCCATTGAATTATCTTTCCAATTATTAATTTTTAGACCTCTCTCCCAAAAAATTAAATATAAATAAATTAAACTGTTAATTCCTGAAGACTAGATGCATTATGGGAAATATTATTGTACAATTCATGTGTTTCTTTGGTGTAGGAGCACAAAAAAACCATATATTTGATTTTTGCCTTTAAACATTGTTAATTTAAACCAGAAATTACTTTCTTTCTGTCCGTTTAAAGGCTTCAAACCTACTAGCAAATTTTGATGTGTCACAATATACTCAACAAGTCAGCCATTTAAATTTTTCGTTGATAATTAAAAAAAAAAAAGAAGAATAAATTACTTCATGACCCTTGGAAATATGAAAGGAATTTGGCAAGCATTTAAACTGTTGAATAGAAAGTCATTTCTGACTTAAATATTCTTAGTATGTATTTTTGGAAGCTATTTATATCCAATAATTTTATAGAGATTAAAACAACATTACTGTAATAAAATTGCTGATAGTTTTATTTGTTTCAATTAATAATTTAATGACAAAACAATACCGTTATAATTAAATTTAACTTTCAAAATCATATCTAAAGAGAAAATAATTTTGTTAGAAAAAAAAAAGTGCAACAAAAATGAAAGTAATAAGACTCCCAGGTAAAGCCGGTTAAGTACAGCTAGTTATAAATGTATAGATGTACTTGCTTATAATTTGTCATCCATATTAGTTTGATAAAAAAAACATTTTAACATTTTTCCTATTGATTTTTTTTTTTCAATATAATGTTCAATTTGAACAATTACGAATTTTAACAGTTTTTTTGTATATTTCTCTTCACTTTAACTTGATTATTAAGGCACTTTTTCGGGCTCTTTTCTTCAAATGATATAAAAAACCTGGATCAAAATAATTAAAAAATTGAACGTAAGAATCAATTGATTTTGTTTAATCAAAATTGCCTGCCTGCAAAGATATACACATTTTAAATTTATGTATGATATGCTTATTCTTTATTCAAATTCAGAACTGGTCAACATGTCCAGAGGACGAATCTGTGATTCTTTCTTCTCTGTACGGCACCATATCTGGACTGACTGTAAAACAAGGTAGATATTTGTTGCTGTCTAATTTACATTTTTTACATTACTTTATATGGTGATTAAGACCACTCTACTCGAATAATTTTATTTCATCTTTTAGATATTGTATCATAAGCTTTACATGATACAATAACTCATGGTTGATACATCAGCCACGATAAAAGTACATTCTTTTGACTTTAGGAGCTATTTTAATAGCTAATGTGCAGTGATTGAAGTTCAGAAAAACAAAAACTGGCCTCAAATTGCAGCTCTACATGATGACTGCTATACTGAGTGTAAATGAAATTATAGGGTATACTTGAGAAAAATTGAATGCTATTTATTTTACATCTCTAGGTCAAAGGTTTCTGGAGAAGTTTTGAAGAAAATAATTTTAAAAATCAATATCAGTCTCCCAAATAAACGTCCATGTACACTGGAAGTATCTGCCATTGACATAACCTTATATATTATAACCACCAGTAGATACGAAAAATGTATTATTTGTACTTACTCCATATCAGTCCTAACAACACTAAAAAAACTTTTTAATGACTGATCCACTAACAACCAATCTATTAAATAGAATAAGAGACCTATCTATTAAAACTCTGATCTTGCTTGCTTGTCGTCTTGCACACTTTTCATCTGTATATGAATGTTTTAGATGGTGGGAGGAAGCGCGAATGGCATAAATAAAGGACAAATGATAAGAAAACTAATGGGATGAGACAAATGATAAATAATTAAAAGAGAGAGGGTTGAGAGCAGATTAAAAAAATCCCTTCTCTCTTTCTTCCTCTCTCTCCCTCTGTCTTGTCAGTCTGCTGTATCCATTCCTTCTTTGTTACTTTGACCTCAGTCAATGTCTCACTGATAAATGTGTCGCCTTATTCACACTTTGAATTTGCATGGTAGGTATATACTGCAAAACAGTCTGCATATGGTTTTTCTCCAAATTGTAAATGGTGCACTAAGCATGTGAAATAGTGTGGCCTGTTTGCTTCAGCTAAGCGACTTGAATGTTTGTCGCACTCTTAAATCTCTCAGTAATATCTCACTACCTAAAAATGTAGTCCTGTCGATCATTTTTAATATGGGTCTTATCCTGTCAGAAAATTGGGTGAGGGGAATCTAACCATTTTTAATCTTGGACTTTTAGCACTCTTCTAGTAGTCTAAGCATTCTGACAGCTATTTAGCGCCGCCATCTTGCTCTTCATGAACAACCTATTTTAATGCCATCATTGTCAGCTTTACTTTGATTAATGGCTGTTAAGCTTCACATTTTCCAAATATAAAATCCAATAACTTCTTATGAGTTATAAAATGTTCTCTTTGCTTATTCAATTGTTAGCAAACGATCCGAAAGCTTTGAACAGTTTTATACATATATTTCTTTAATTTTTATACATATATTTCTTTAATTTCAGTGGAAGAAAATGATCTATTTGATTTTCGAGGAGTTCGTCTCGACTGGTTCCGACTCCAGGTAACTTTTTTTCTTTCTAACTTTCCATATGTGCTTTCTGTGAAAAAAAATTTGCTGAATTAAAATAAATTGCTGCTTTTCTACAGCATCCACCAGTGTTTTTAAAAGTTAACTCTAATGAAAAGCAAACAATTGGTCCAGTCTTGCATCAGCTGTGTTCTGGGATGTCTCATCATCATATTAGGTTTAATGTCCATTTTACATGCTGGCATGTGTTGGACGGCTTTTAGAAGTTGACTTCCAAACTAGCCAGGTCTTTATTTATCCCTCTTTCTCTCAAATCTATCTTTATCACTTCCTCTTATGTTTTTCTTGCCAACTGACACTATTACCTCAACTGCTCTACATCTGCAAACCCCAAAACTCTCATCCACTCTGTCAATGTGATCATATCATCGAAGTCTACTCTTCTGCACACATCTCCCTATATTGTCCAGATTTAATCTTCCTCTGATATCATCAGATCAAAGCCGGTCTTTAAGACTCACATTACACATCCATCATATCATTCTTATATCATTTCTCTCCATGCAACGCATGTCCTCAACCCTCATTGGCCAGGTTTCATTTCCATACATCATCAGACTGCATACACATGCCTGATAGACTCTTTCCTTAGTTGACAGTGATAACTCTCGACTGGAAAACAATCAATTGATTCAGTCTTCCATCAGTTGTCTATGGAATATTAGTGTCTGATAGTTATCATGCCAAACAAAGTGAGAACAGTCGAACTATGGGAAAAAAATCGTTACTGATTACTGACTTAATCCTGAACACAAACACATTTATTATGCTTCTTTGGTAATTTCTTGTTTTAATTAATAATCTCATGTCAACAAGAAAAAAAAATTTTTCACTTAAATATATTTCATTCAATAGACCCCAAAAATCTCTGTAATTTTATTTAATTCAACCAGTTTATTATGATTTATATCTATTTTTAACCTAATTAAACAATTTGTTTCCAAAATATATTACTCTATTTAAAAAAAAATTATGTGGGGAATATAGTTTTTGATGTCATCACATTTTCAAAGAAAACTCTACTGATGACTCGTGTTTTCTGTTGGAATTCTTTAAATTTTACCTTGATAAAATTATCTTATTATTCCTACAAATTCATATAATTTCTGTACTTTGAAGAACAAATTATTAATGGAGATAAAAATCAAATCTTTTACAAAACTTTTTTCTTCATCAAAATGAATAACTAAATAAGGTTACTACTAACCAAATAATTTGCCATGCATAGGTTTTTCTTCTAGTTATTTTTTTTTGTGAGTTAAGTTTTTGTTTTGGTATTTTTGTAAAAATGTTATTTCTTTGTTCAGGCATACACCAGTGTGAGCAAGTCTGCTGTCAAACTCCATGATCAGAGAGATATGGCCAGACATCTCAACATGGTTGTATTTCATACAAAAATGGTGGACTATCTGGATGAAATGCTGATTGAGACAGCTGACCTGTCGATATATTGGTAAATCAATATTCTATGCATCTTCTTTCAAAATCTTCGATAAAATTGGCGAATCATTTTTCACATCATTTCTGATGATTTTGATTTTTCACTTGTTTTACATTAAAATTGGCTCATTTCAAAATGGCATTCAGTTTTCATCTATCACATCAAGTTTTTTTTTTTTTTACAACTGAACTCTTTGAATTGACTCAATTGTAATTGGTCAGCTGAGTGTTTTATTATTTTAATATTTATTGTTATAAATATTGGATAGAAAAAAAAAGCTAAATCTATTATTTTATTAATAAACTAGCGTGTGTCCCGGCATTGCCCAGGAAAATAGATTAACTCAAGAAATTCCAATCCCAAATCTTGAATTATTTGTTGCTTATGGTTGTCCGGGCAAACAGAGACCCCCAACAGGTTGGGGGGAGGAGTTGCTTGCCACCCAGATTTATGGGGGAAGTTTAATAGTCAACCCTGATTTAAGGTTAGTTTGGGTTGTTGAAAGGCATTTTTTGTTTAAGAAAAAAAACTGAGGCATTAAAAATCGAAAATACATTTCTCAATTCTTTTTCCATGTCATTCTAATACAACCCATGTCCAATATCGCTGCATTGATAATGGTTTTCTTTAAATGAAGACCTAAATTATATGAAATATTTTGATTTATGAAAAATTTTTATGGAAAAAAATTAAACCCAGTTATGAATAAAAAGTTACATTTGATTTATGAAAAATTTTAAAGTTAGTTATTTTTCCAATTTGCAAATCCATTTAAAGTTTGAGTTTCAAATTTATTGTTCTAATAAGTTTTAGTACTGAATTTTTCCCTTAAAAATTTTTTTTTTTAATCTAGAAAATTTTGTTTCCGGGTAGAATATGATGTAAACCCCTTTCCAGTTACACAGAACTAATAACCCAATCCATAATGTGTACTGTTATATACTTAGAATGCAAGAATTGACATATTTGTTACTAATGGAGATTTTGTCTGTCTGAAGCCAAAATTATACTATTATTATCTTTTAATACTCAATTCAGACTAATGTATTATCTTTCAGTGCTCAATTGAGAGAAGGGATTTGTGGTAGTATCTGTTCTGGGATCATGATACTTTCTTCCCAGGGATTACTTTTTCCATTTTTTGTTTGAGGGGGGGAGGGGGTAGTATCTGTTCTGTTGTCATGATACCACTCTCCCTGGTATTACCTCTTCCTTTGGGAGGGAGGGAGGCACTATAATATGTGTTCGTCGTCATATATACTACTAGCAAAAATATGTGACTGGAGGGAGCATATGTTTGCTAGTAAAAATAATAGAAAGTTATAAAGACAAAATTATTAATGATAAGATGTGTGTGTCGATATGCATCTTTCTGTGAATCTGATTATATGATGTGGCAACGAAAGATAATGGGTAAGACGGATGTATTAAACACAAAATGCTCATATCCCTGTACGGGGCAATACATTTTCATTTTCTCTTCAATTAAACAATATCTTAAATATTTTTTATTTTATCAATTTTAATTACGATTAGGTCACCACTTTTCAAGATCAAGAGTCACTCAGAGATAAGGGTTAAGTTTATTATGAAGTTAATTTAAAATTCCGAAAGGTCTGTCCAGTAAATGAAAATAATTGTCTTTTTACCAAGTGAATACTGTTTCTGTTATATTACCCATCTTAAGACAAGTCCCCTTCTACTATATTTCCATCGGGTTAAGATACGTTAATTTTCCCCAAATTAATTATTGAAGACATTTACAAATATATAAAAGTACATAGTTAATGGATGATAATTTTATTTTTATGGAAATTATTTAAGAAAAAATTAGTTATGGACCTATAGCGCAATGGATAAAGGTGTTGAATAAACAATCAGTTCTAAGTGACAGTCTTCTCAAAGTTGACGGTCAAATCCTCACTACAGGTGTTAATAACTAATAATAAATGAATAATTACTTAACACTTCTACCCGGTCATGGCTGACAGAACAAAAACAATCTACTCCAGTTCAGTTCAAAATTCTGTATAGGTTCTTGAGTTCAAAAACATGCACCTAAAGAAGGTCAGAGGTTACAAGATGAGAAAAGTAGTCCGAATAATCCAAATTGTTTATAAATCCTTTAACTTTTCGTTTTCATTTTCTTCATTTCAGTTTTTACACCACTCTGTTTGAGCATCAGTTCAAGTTATGCATGGAGTTTCCAGCCCAGCACAGATATAGCATTGTTTTTCCGATGATATGTGGCCATTTTATGAATGCTACACATGATTTATGTCCTGAAGAGGTAAAGAGGTTTTGCAAATATACATTTAACAGTGATTTTTTTAGCAGAGTTGTGCTTTTTTTTTTCATCCAGAATCAGTGGATTTCCGTTTAAATCGCTAGAGCCTCCCATGGTTCTCTGCTTTTTGGTCGAAATCCACTTTTTTTTTATAAGAAAAGGTTTATTTCTGCCAAATCGCTAGAGCCTTATTTCCTTATTTTTCTGTTGCTATTTGGCCGGATTTTATTTCTCTTTCTCTCTCTCTCTCTTTTGCTTTCTTCCTCTTTCTTACTTTATCTTTCTTTCTCTTTTTCTGTTTTCTCTCTTCCTCTCTACATCTTGTCTTGCCTTCCATTTTCCTCTTATGACAATTTTCTCTGAAAACTGAAAATGTTAATTTTACTGTGATGGAGGGGTAGGGGGGTTAGATGACGTTTGTTTCATCAAAGAATGACTTCCTGTCTCCTTCCCCTCCCATATGTGCACTCAATGTCTTTCTATTAAGTTGTTTTTAGTTGTTTTTTGCATGACCCTCTCCCCACACACGCAGGTTGGAAAATTCATCCTGATTTTAGCTACATTTCTTTTTGTCATTGACTACTCACATCACTGGTTTAAGAGAATCCTTACTTTGGTTTAACTTTTTGATTCTTGTGTATTTGAAAAGATTCAGAATATATTTCTTTAATTTAAAAATGTAACTAATATCATCATATGTGATTAGATGGTTAAGTCTACATATTTCAATTATAATATAACTTATTAGTCCTTAAATAAAAGTGATCCACTTTCAACTTTGAATAAAAATCTTTGACAAAATGCAAACAAATAATACACCTAATATGCATTCATAGTATGAATCTTCCCAGGAACATTCATATATGTGAACTTCTAGCATCGAATTGGTTTTTTAAAAAAATTATGTTTTCTGCTTTTCATACAAAGATGCTTTTAGATTGTAGAAATATTGAAAATACTAAATACACACATGTGGCCAGCCCTTTTCTACACCAATCAAGACATTAATAACAGTCTCCATTTAACAACCAAAAGAGTCGGCCGCCTTTGGTGTTCTTCGTTGTTGAGAAATTTACACCGTCATACTCGTTGAAAAACATACCTTATCCCAGCTTGCACAGCTTCACATTGTCCTTAATGGAAAGGATTACGGATTTTACCAACAGATTAAGATGGAAAGCATATTTCTTAAGAAACGCGGATTCTACAAACGATCAAAAGGAGACATACAATTTTAGAACCCAACATCCATCCAAACACATTGAGACATTGAAACCTTTTGAAGCCGATCTATTTGATCTAGTTAAAAATATAAAAAAAATTAAAAATCATACAAATAGGTTTCAGGATTATATCATTATATAATTTACTGACAATTTTGTAACAATAACATTTACGCATGTTTTTAAAAAGTTATTTTGTTCCGAAATTGTCATTGAATCATAGCTTTTTTTCTTCTATTGCTATAAGCCTGTTAAATATGTCTGTCGAAACATTACTTTTGACAAGTCTAGTTATTTTTCTTTAATGTTATAAAAATTTGGCTATGCAAAATACATGTTTCAAAAAGATATTTTTTGTGTTCACAATGTATTTCTTTAGTTTAAAAAACTATCATCATGAGTTGTTTCTCTTTTGTCAAACAGAGGCATTCCATAGGTACCAGTAGTGTGCAGTACGCCCATTGGTTCCTTAAGGATATCTCTGAGGAAGTCAACCAAGTGATTACCCACATCTGTGAGGAGCAGTGTCAACTCAGCTACAAAGTAAGTAGATTTTGTAATTGTCACTTAATGAGGAGGAGGCAGCATCTGTACAGTGCCTTTTAATCTTACTGCAGGTGTCTATTTATATGAATTACTTTAATACATTAAAGTAATTCATATAGAAAATTTTTTTAATTCATTTAAATTTTATAATTATTTGGATTATTCAAACTGCTGTTCTCATCTTGGATGTTATTGTCGCAACATTTTGGCTGATGTAACCTTTGACCCTTTTCAGGGGCATATTGGCGAACTCGGGAATCTTTATGTTGAACTCGGGAATCTGTACAGAATTTCAAACTGAACCCTTTAAATAATCCATGGGGGTAGATTTCTCTCGTTCTGTCAGCCATGACAAGATAGAAGTTTTAATAATTCTTAATTATATTTTTAGTATCGCCCGTACTGAGGATTGAACCTTCAGAAAACTATTGCTTAGAATTGATTATTACTTAGAGCTTTTTATCTGTTTTGCCACGAGTCTGTGGACAGTTCTAGTATGATAGGAATCTAGAACGAAAGCAATCTACCCTCATGGGTTAAATAAACGAAAGCAATCTACCCTCATGGGTTAAATAAACGAAAGCAATCTACCCTCATGGGTTAAATAAACGAAAGCAATCTACCCTCATGGGTTACATAAACGAAAGCAATCTACCCTCATGGGTTAAATAAACGAAAGCAATCTACCCTCATGGGTTAAATAAACGAAAGCAATCTACCCTCATGGGTTAAATAAACGAAAGCAATCTACCCTCATGGGTTAAATAAACGAAAGCAATCTACCCTCATGGGTTAAATAAACGAAAGCAATCTACCCTCATAAAGGGTTCCATTTAAAATTCCGTATAGATTCCTGAGCTCGGCAAGATGCACCTGTTGGAGGTTACATCGGCCGAAATATTGTGAGAATAACATTCAAGATGAGAACAGTAGTCCGAATAATCCAAATTATCAATCCTCATCTCAAAAATTCTGATACATTAAATTTTATAATGTTCCTTTTTATATTAACATTTTTTATTATTTTTAAGAAGGTAATAAAAATTTATTCGTTTTGTTAATTTTTCAATATTTTCTTTCCAAATGCTTTCTACACACAGTGATATATATATATATAGGTTGAGCTCTTTGGTAGGGAAATAATGGTCTCTACTTAGTATAAAGACAGTACTTAATAGACTTTTCTTAGTAGTGCAAAAAATATGTAAATAAAGAAAATACATATTATTATTTCTCCTACTCTGTAGTGAATTTGTTAAAGGTAAAGACACTGGACATCATTGTTCAGTTGGAAATGACCTGGCATTTGGATTTCGAGTTTATGTGTATACACTTGCTATGTCTAGCCACACTGAAGAGTTGTGATATAACAGCTGTCTGTGGATGACTATTATGTATAAGTATGTGAATGTAGGTGGTTCCTCTTTGAAAGACATGTTTGAATCCTGTACATATCTTATTTTTCTCTTAGGAGTTTTCTGTTTATTCCCAACCCTGTAGACTAAATTAACCGTTTAAGTGTCAGCATGATATATATATATATATTCTTGCAAAAAAGAAAAAAAGAATGGAACAAGAAAGCCATGGATCATATTTATATCAATTTGACCGAAATATTAGATGGACAATTCGGAAAATTGAAAAAATTAAAAAAAGTCACATCAAACAAAACCACTCCGTGTTATTTAATAATGTTTGCCTAAATGAAAATATGCTGCCTAAATACACACAATATATATATATATATATATATATATATATATATATATATATATATATATATATATATATATATATATATATAATGCTTCTATAAAGTTAAAAAGTATATCAGATGAGTTTAATGAACTAAGAAATGAGTTAGTTTTCTGTAATTTAATTTGTTTTTGTTTTTTATTACCTCTAATAATATAGTTATAGTTTATAACTTTGAGAGGAATGGAGCTAATACATATTTAAATATTGCTTCAGTAAAAATGATTCGTACATATCTTTTAGCTATACATGTTTGAGAGGGTAATTTTTATTCAGGTTTCAATTTACAGCTGAAAATTAGTGCTTGTTTACTTCCTGGATAAATTCTCATAAATAAACTTTTCATTTTAAAAAAAAGTTAAAAATTTAACAGACAAAGAATTTAAATATTAAATTCACGCAATATTTGCAATTAATTTCAATAAAAACATGGTAGTAATGGAATAAAACATAATTTTGTGGTCAACCAGCAGAAAACGAACATGACATATGCATTCATGAAATCATTTAGGAAAACATGTGGGTACAATCATCGTCCAAAATCGATCATATCAATGTATGATCGATTTTGGTAAGCCGTTGTGGTGTAATTTTTAGAGATTAGTGGTAGTGAAGAGTATTGTGTATGGGGGGGGGGGTCATTCTCCCTGAAGTTGATTCTTGTTGATAGCCGATCCGATAGTGTTTTGTTTTTGTATTTAGAATTTATATGCAGGAGAACTAACAAGGAAGATACGCTAATATTGTAATCAATATGTGCAGTTAAAAGCGGATTACATTCTTATTTTTCATGAGTCTAAGGGAGATAATTTATACTTGACCGCCATTTCTGCGAGAGTGGAATTTAAGATAAGGTAGTAATTTTTTAAGATTTTATAAGATTGTGTTTGTTCCATTCATTATCACATTATTATCGATTAAGTTTAAATTATTTTATTATTCAATCACTTATGTGGTGAATTAAAGTTTATGCATTTGAATTATCTATTAATTAAGCTATTTTTTTAAATTATAGTATATATTAAGGTTGTTTAATTATTTTATGTCTTTAAGATATTTTATTTTATAACCTATTTCGTGGTGAATTATAATTTATACGTTAAAGTTATTTATTTACTTATTTTTTATTAATTAATTTTTATGATGTTTTTGTTAGTCATGGTTAGTGAATTAATTGTGAATAGTGGATCATTTCTAATCCCTCCAATGAACGGTATAATTTATATATTTCATTTAAAATGAATAATTTAACAAGGTCAGTTACTTGAGCAGTCTGTTTATCCCATTAGAATATTGAAGTGATCAAGTGTGTTACTTGTGTCGAATTTGATAATGGATTTCATGACTAAAAGAATTGTCTCAATTATGTATATCTTAGTTTGAAAAGCATATGAATAGAATCGATGGCATATAATTTTTCACCTTTCGTTCAAATAAAAGTTGGTTCTATACTTAGGTTTTTCAAATTATATCTATATTCATATGATTGTCAATTTTTCACCTTTCGTTCAAATAAAAGATGGTTCTATACTTAGGTTTTTCAAATTATATTTCATTATTCATTCAATCACTGATATTGAGTATCTTCCCTGTATAAATATACTATTCTATAAAACTAATTAATATACATAGAAATTTTTACAAATGTCTTGAAAAACAGGTTAATCCGAATTTCCAACTATAATCGTTTTGTAATTGTAAGTACATTATCTGCTTTGTGGGGAATCTTACTTTTGAAAAAAGCAATTCATCAATTTTCAATCTCCATCCTTTTCTCCATCATCTATTGCAGCTGCTGCCCAAACATAGTGCAGTGACCATTGGTCAGACATACCAACGAAGGAAAGCTAAAGATAAGAAAAACAAAACTGTTCAGGAACCAGAAAAGCCTGGCATGGAAAGCATTCGAAAGAACAGAGAAAATTTTACTCGGTATTTACATTTTGTATTCTTTTATGTTCACATCCAAATGCTGGAAATATTCAAATTGCAAATAAAAAGAAAGAAAATTATCTAAGTAGCTGCAATCAGTTAAATATTTGTAATTGTTAATGTGCCAATTTTGTCTTTATTCAATCTTGTGGATTGTGCGTTCATCATTGAAAGAAGAAAAGTTCAGTCAACACTTTAAACATATTGATGGGTCCATTTGTTATTACCTCTAGCCCATCCGAAGTTAATATGCAAATCGCATTAATTTCAATTCCTGGAAAAATCTTTGTCCAATTTAAAGTCCATTTCAACACCCAGTAAAATCTCTAATTAAATATTGAATCAATTTTAGCAATTTTTATTTGAGATTTCTTGAATTATGAAAATAGAGTTAATTAAATTATTATAAAGATTAATAATATCAATTTAAAGTTTCAAACACTTATAAGATATGTTTGTTATTTGTTCTATAATAAGTATTGATCAATTGTAATAGTTTGTTATTGAAGCAAAGGGGAGTTTCTGGTTTTGCTTAATAACTTCCAACTGCATTTGTTATAATAAATCTAATAACTTTAATAAAATGTGAAAACTGCACTTTTGCTTTGCAGTCGCAATTGATCGTTTAAAATTTGACAAAAACTGTTCAAAGTAAATTTGAATAGAATAGTTTATTTTTTTGTTGTCTCAAACTAATTGTCCAAAAGAATTTTAAACTAACCTGCAATTAAAAATATTTGTTGTCATTTATAGTTATTAGCATAAAAATTTACACATGCAAAAAAAACATTAAACGGTTTAAAAAGCAAATATTTATTGTCTTTAAACTGAGGTAACTGTATCTGGCCACCACTACTCTATTACCTGGTCAGTTTTCAGTGGATTGTATGCGTGAATGCTGTGTAGGAGGGCCTCGAATATTGATTTGCAGGAGGCAGTTAGACATAGTATTTGAAAAATAATATTTCTGGTGACTCAACTTTATTCTCTTCATGCTGGAGAAATTGCATTCAATGCTTTGATTTAAAATCTTAATGGCGCTCTAATATTGGATGGAAATATTCAATAGATATATTCAATTCAGTGGTGCCAAATGATGTCTTCTGGTATATTGAACAAATCAAAGATTGCCTTCAGAACACCTGTTGTCCTCAGATTCAGGTAATGCTTCTTCAATATAAATGGAAAGTATCTGTTGGTGAAACCATGTAACAATAAGAAGTGAGACTGAGTTTTTTGTTTCACCTCTTTCTGTCGTGTGACGTGGTCATAATAAGTTTTCTGCAATTGGGTGTAAAGGATAACTCTCATTTTGAAATTCGCACGGCAGTCTTTAGTGCGTGGAGAGTAGCTTCCATTCACCCCCTGTTCTCTGCGGCTACTACTATCTTGTGGTTTGTCGGAATCTATGTTGACCGTTTCTATTATCGCTTTACTGATGGATTGCCAATTCTTCAGCTCGCCGTCAATTGCCATTGGTACATATGAAAATATCACATTGAATGAAAAGACACGTACACTTGTCTCTGTTTGTCAAAGAAATTATATTTTTTTCTGTTTTATCTACACACCAACAATAATTATTTTGTTGATATGAAATTCATAAATTATGGGTGATTCGGCTGGCCGTTACAGTTTGTTTTCCTGTAGCCAACTTAATTGCGTAAAAACATTTGTTGCGTTATTTCATGTAGTATCTTCTCTTCAAATCTAACCCTAACCTTCTATTCGTCCTTTTCTGTCTTTGTTCTTTCTGCTCATATGTACAGTGTTTCTCAGATTTTACATATCACATTCCAACAATTATTGGATGTTGTCATCTAATTCTTACAAAATTCTTATCCTAACTGAATTTTGACTGATATTTTTCAATTGTTTATTGAATTTCTAATAGCTTATTTGACCCACTTTTCCTAGGTTCTAATTGTCCCAGTGTCAGTCTGGCTATTATCAGATCTTATAACTTAGTTGTGAACATTCTTTTCACTTTTATTTGTTAAGTTGTTTATTTTTATGGTTCCATTTTGTTTGAAATAAATCTTAACAACTTATTGTAGCAAAAATTAAAAGAATTTTGCTTTAACATTCTTTTTCAACATTTTCGTTTGTTCATAATTTCGAATCATTGTCAATACTACCATTGTACATCGTCCGTCTACCCGTATTTTGTTGTTACATTGCCAAATTAGATACTAACAAAGTCATCTAAAATTTTCAGACAAATAAGAAATATTTCTTCAAATTGTAGAATTTTTTTTTAACTGAGTTTAGCACTACCATTAGAGTAAGATTGGCATGGGATGAGTTCCGCAAACTGTTGCCAGTTCTGACATTGCAAGCTTTCCCTCTCACTGCCAGGGAAGGGTATATAGCAGCTGTATTAGATGTGTAACGCTGTATGGAAGCAAGTGTGTTGGGCCCCGCTCAGTCCTCACTCGCCATCTTCAACATAATGACACGGCAATCATCAGATGGATATGCAATGTTGAGACAAATCAAACCTGCATATCAACTCTGTTGGCGAGGCTGAATATACCAAAGCTTGATGCAGGCTGTCAGAAAACATCACAACCCTGCCCAATGGAAATAAGACAATAAAATAGATGATGATGACTGAACAGAAGGGCTGGTATTGCTAATTCTATTTGCATATTACTTGACCTAATTTGAACTCGCTTATGACTCAAAATATTTGAGAGGGTTGAAAAGCAGAGTTTTGCTTAGACTTGTCCATAAATCACCTAAACAAGGAAATCAGTAACAAATTTTCTTGGTACATTTTAAGAACTTATAAACGATCATGTGGACTGCAAACTCTTTCTACTAGAAACCATATTTGTGGCCAATATTTTCATCAAATTTTAATAAGTGTACTTTGCGAAAATTCCTTGGTCTCTTTAATTTTAGTTTTTGATTTTTATTAACTCGCACATTTTTAAACTTATACAGAAAAAGAAAGAAATTTGTAGTTGTAAGGTAAAAAAAACTCCTACTATATTCTTTAATTAAAAATGAGTTATCTCTCTTGCTGATTTTTATTTTTAGGTGATTTAAAAATGATTCATATTACCAGTAGTTTGGAACATGGCTAAGTCATTTTTTTTTTTTAATTGTAGCAAAGTACATTTCTATATTGCCAATAACATGATATAACAATAACAAATGAAAATTGGCTAATCAGAAGCCAAGTTTAATTTGTCAGCTTAAATGCTGTTTGGGTTTGATTTTGAAAATCTGACAAGATAACTTGGTAAATTAGATAAATTCATATCAGGAAATGTGAAAATAAGTATCGATTTAAAACATTCTTCAAAAAACATTAGTGCAATCCAACGTGGTTATGACTAGTTTTGAAGGCTGGGGATAATTTTGATGCGATATAACTTTTATTTTCAGCATTTATCCCACTGAATCAGGGTTCACTCTGAATTTTTCCATCGAGATTTGTTTTATTGTAAAAAAAGTATAAACTCTGACCGATGAATTGCACCACTTTTCACCAGAGTTCGGAAGAAATTTTTGTTAGCCATCCAGTATTGGCCAACTTTGATGTGTCAACTTTTTAGAAATCCTATTTAAAAAACAATTTAATTTAGTGAAATGAGGCAAGATAAAAAGTTCACTACTACATACCAGAGAGAGGGAGTTAATGTCTAATTAGTATTCACTTTTTTCTCCCCTTCTCACACTCCAGAGAATAAATATGTAGTCAGTTTTCCCCTCCCTTACATTTGTTACATAATCAGCACCCCCCTCCCCGTCTCTATTGGCCTTCTTGCAGATCTGGTAATTGTGGCTCTTAACATTTTGTTATTTATAAATTTAAGTGTTAAAAAATCAAACTCTAAAGTATATGTAATTAAAAAAAAAAAAAAAAAAGCCAAACAAAAATGAAAGTAAAAAGACTCTTCTTTTGAGAGAAAAAAATACTGTTTTCTTTGCTTTTGATTAGCTGATTGAAACTTGCTAACCTTGTCCATTAAAATAAAATAAAAATTTACGCTGTGTTTTTTTTTGTTTTTTTTAATGGTAACCCACCATCTATTTTTTACCCGATCGGCTTGTTTTATCCGCATTTCGCATAAACAATTAAATTTATTAATAACTTACTATTTTGAATGTTTTTTGTTTTGTTTATTTCGACTAAAATATGGTTTTCAGTAAAAATAAATTGTTAGGAAGCAATGAAACTCTGCCAAAACCCATTTCATTGTAACAATAGGCGACCATATAGTAGGAAAATACCCAATTATCTATTGTCCACAGAATAATGTTAATCTAAAAAAATTTAATACACAAAGTGGAGATTTATTAATTATTAAAGATCTATTATTAAAGATTTATTAATTATTATTAAAGCTCTCAATGCCGGCTTCAATTTCCAATAATAATGTCTAGATAAACATTTACTAAAAGTGTCATCTTTTTTTGCTATGACTCCAACTTATTTTCTGTCTGAAATACAAAACATTGTAAAATATTTTGTGTCTAATTTATTCCTGTGTCTGTCTCTTTCAGAATGGATAAATTGCATATGGCGCTGACAGAATTGTGCTTTGCTCTTAATTATTGCAATGTGATTCAAGTCCGTGACCATGGCTTTGTTCCTAGAGAATTTTTCTTACAGCTGTTAGAGACTCGGTTTAACAAGTAAGTAGCATCATTTGTTTCAGTTCAATTCGAATCACACCGAAAACGAGTGAATTTAAAAATACCAATTTTTGTTTCATTTCAACAACAGATAACTTTGACTTTTGCATCAGTGTTGATTTATTCCAAACCAACAGGACTACCTGGTGTTACCGTATATTATATAAAAATTAGTATGGACATGCTCTCAAATTTTTTTAGAAATTATTTAATTAAAAAAAATGTATGAAAAATAATTGCTTTTTTTCTTTTTTTTTTATATTGTTTAAATTAATGATAGAAAGCTAGTTTATACCGGCTCCTTGAGCAGTACCTGGGTATGTCAATTTCCATCTTTACCTAGTTTCTACCACTTTATAGCTCGTACAAAAAAATATTTTCAATTTTGTAGAAAAAAATATACAACTTAGTATTTGCATGAGGAAGTAAGTAACTAGGATGAATATATTTACATATTGTTTTTATTGGCAAAAAGATCATTAGAAAATATTTTTAAGCAAAAATAATATGCTTTGAACTAATCCCGAATAGCCTTTGTCTACTTTTTTACGGATTATAAAAAAAGGTTGTTTAGTTTAAAAACTATATTTATGTAATGTTTTTTTATGCCATGTTAATTTCTTTAAATTTACAAAATATGTATCCTGTTAAAAGTAAATTGTTTAGACTTTTGAACTCTGGTATTGACATCGCAAAGAAATAATGTGTACTCTGCCTATTCCTTTTTTTGTCAACCAATCACATGTGTCTATTTGCATACAAACTCCAAAAACACCATAACTTTTTAGTAAATGTTTTGTCTGCAGTCATGAAGCATACCATACTTTGAAGCTATAGACATTACAATATAATTTTACGAACAACATGTCATGGTCTGAAAAGCTTCATTCAGCAAATAAATAAAATCAATGCAAGAAATTTTTAATCTGATATCACAGAATCTTTCAGGTTTGATATAAAATTGGAAAGAAACATTGTTATATTTTTTTTACTGCTACTTGTTTTTTATTTGTGTTTGTAAATCTGTAACAGGATTGTACAAAAACCTACAGAATCAATTTTGACTAAAAAAATTAGAGCAAAAATGCAGGTGTGAGTCAACAAAAAAAAAGGTGTTAATGTGGGAAACATTTTATTTTTTGTAAAAGTGTGCATAAACCTGGTATCATTTTCTTTTTTACCATAATAGTTTTATTAAAAAACTGAATACTCCATTTGAAGCCAAATAAAATTCTGTTGAAATAAGAGAAAAGAGAATATTTTAAAAAACAAAATAATTCATGAATTCGACAAATAAAATTTAAGAAAAATGTCATGTGAGCTTAATGTGGGTTTAATATTGAAAAGCAAAAGTATTTCTAATATTTTTAGAAAACTTGAAAAATGTAGCCATTAATTCTCCTCATTTCTACTAGTTGTCAGATGACTGTGTCAATAAAAGATGTTTTGTGCTACCAAGGTTCCAAACTAACCACAATAATTATATTACAGTAATATCCTTGCTCTTTGTTAGACTAATCTGGATGCGTCTATTGATAGCAACGATCTATATGTGGATGGTTACTTGCCTCTTGTCCGCTTAGGCTCTTCCACGCATTTGCATGGTCGTGCTGTTTTTCTTTGCAAGGATCTCCCCATCACACGTGTCCCCAGCCTTGAATCTCATGGGTGTCCTTTTATCTGTCTGAGGTTGTCTTTGCTGCACTCCACTTCCTATTTGTTCTTTTTGTACCATTCCCCTTTTGAAAATGACTGATCTGTTGTTGATGCTATATCCAGAAGTATTGATGAGGCATTGCAAATTCATCCGTCAAGCTCCATCTTTGTTTTTGGTGACTTCAATGCTCATCATTCTGACTGGCTCCCTCACTCTAACCGCACAGATCTAGCTGGTGAAATCTGTCTTAACTTTTCTCTGTCTTATGACTTGTCCTAAATTGTCACGTTCCCCTTACATGATCTTTTTCTCACTTCTGTTCCTGACTCATGTTATGTGTCCTCTTCTCCTCCATTGGGTTCTTCTGATCATGCTGTTGTTGACATTTAACTACAGGAAGGCTGATTAGGGTGGGCTTCACAGCTTTCTATGTGATATTCCGTGGGGTTCTATCTTTGGTATGTCTCCGAATGATGCTGCTAAGGAGGTTACTGACTGGAGTTTTGTTGGAATTTACACCTTCATTCCTCATAAGTTTCAAACCAAACCTCATTCTCCTCCCTGTTTTTCATCCGTTTGCGCTTCTGCCATTGTAACCATTACTGTAATTACTGTAATCAGTATTATCAGGATGGTTCTGAGGCTTCTAGACAATGCCTGCAACAAACAATGCTTTTGAAAGGTTGTCAATGGCAAGCTTGTTCATTTTCTGGAAAGTCTGGGCTTCTTTAGTGATGTTCAGTATTGCTTTTGTGGTTTTGTTTAACTGCTGATCTGTTAACTGTCGTAACTGAGCGGATCTGTCGGTTTATGGATAATTTAGGAAAGGGTAGGGCCATTGCGCTTGACATTTCGAAGGCGTTCGACAGTGTGGCATTCTGGTCTTATACACAAACTTAAGGGTTATTGTATTGGTGATGAGGTTCTTGACATTATTAGGTTTTTTCTTTCTGATCTAAGCTTGCGAGTAACTTTGGACGGTGTCTCTTCATTCTCTTTTCCTATCAATGCTGGTGTTCCTCACGGCTCTATTCTAGGCTCAACAATGTTTCTTCTCTATATAAATGATCTCCCAGATAATATTATTCAGGATATTAACATCTATACTGATGATACCACTCTCTATTCTGGTGTTGCATCTTGCTCATCTCCCTTGGATCAGTCGAAATATGCAGCTGATCTAGAGGTTGACCTGGGTTCAGTTGTGGATTGGGGTACAAAATGGCTTGTTTCGTTTAATCCTGTTAAGACTTAGCTCGTGTCTTTCAATTGTAGGCGTGTCCCTTTTCTTTCTGAGATTCTTATGGATGAGGAGAAATCGACTCTGAAATTTCTTGGTCTTTTTCTCTCATCAAATCTTTCTTGGAGTTCATACATTAGATCCATTGCTCTTTCTGCTTCTCATAAAGCTGGTTCTCTCTATCACTCTAAACACTTTCTCACACCTGAGGCTATTCTCTATCTCTACAAATCTACTATCAGACCATGTATGGAGTACTGTCATATTTGGGCTGGTGAATCTCTGTCTCATTTGAGGGTTCTTGATAAGGTGCAGAAACGTATTTGTAATTTGATTGGCCACACCCTTTCTTCTTAGATGTGATGTTGCTAGTCTCAGTCTTTTCTATAAGTACTATTATGGCATGTGTTCTTCAGAATTGTGTGATCTATTCTCTGCTTCTGTTGTTCCAGCTAATTTGGCTCGTCGGTCTATTGGTCTCCATCAATTCGCTGTTTTGATGCCTCATTGTAATACAGGCATCTCCTGCCTTTGCAATAATCACCTTTTGTTCTTGTTATCTCTTTACATCAAGTGGCTTCATGCCTTGTCTGGAGCGATTTCCATAAAAAAAAAAATTTTTTTTAAATATAATATATGTTCATTTGTAATTTAGTAATTTTAATTTTAACTGTTGATAATCAGACGTATCCACTGTACTTAGTGGCATTTCAGTTGCATATATATTTTAATTATTTTTCTTCTCAGAGCTTTGGTGGGTATGATGATGTACAACCCTGAAACCAATGAAATTGCTAAGCCGTCAGAGTTACTGAGTGGAGTGCGTGCTATGATGAATGTCCTACAGAGCATCGAGAACTATGGTGAGTCGCTGAAATCCTTTTTCTTTTTTCTTTTCTTTTTTGCTTCATTATTCTCATTTTGTTGTGCAAGTCAAAGTTCACATCTATTCATTCAACAATTTATGCTGTTTGTTATAAGTTTTATAAGAAATGGTTAAATATAATTCCATATATTCTAAGGAAAAGAGATTGTTATGATTTCATCATGGCATGAATGAGAAAATGGAAGAGTTTAAAAAGAACAAAAAAACTTCCTCAATAATGTTACTTTTGAACACATTCTCTCTCTCTCTCGCTCGCAAGCATTTGCACCTGTTTCAATATAATAGACTAAAAGAAAAAAAGTTAGCAGCAGCTGACTGTTTGACCTAATTTCAGTGAGGTTTTTTTTAGAAAAAATTTTACAGTAAAAATTAAAGTCATTTTGTCCTTGAACAATTTTTTTTTAAATTTTTTTTTTAACATAACCAGCTTTGGATCATACTGAATCCAAATATGTTAGTTTTGTAAATGTATCTTTAGTAGTGTCTGAGTTTTAGTTGGACACACAAAGACAGAAAAGCCAACGTTCCTTTATATAACAATAGATAACGTCCAAATGAAGAAGATAGAACTAGGATACTATTTGAAACTATAAGAAGTTCTGCAACATTTTTTCTTTTCTTTCAATTAAATACAAGCTTATTCAATTTTCATAAAATAATTTTGTAACTTGAAAAAAGACACAAAATAAAAATGTATTTTTCAGTTTCTGTTTCTCTGCCTAATCTATTTCACTGTCAGTCCCTATTTACTTGCCTCCCCACAAGGGCAGAGTTAGACAACACAAGGTCGGTTCTTAATGTGGGGAAAATCCATCTCCCTAAAAAGGTGCACTTCGGATTGGGACTAAAATTACAATTACCTTAGTCTAAAAGGATTTTTCCTTCACTGACTGAGGAGAGAAAAGATGAAGTGTAGTATCAGTTCCTTTATCTATCTGTCACACTTATTAACAATCTATGTCATCTATCTCCCTATGCTTGGCATCTATCTCCCTAAACTTCAGCTAATAATTGTTGCATTATTTTCTTTTAAATTGTTTCTTTGGAAATGAAAAACTTTTTCCAATAAAAAACAAATGTTTAAATTGTATAACTTTTTTGAAGATGCTTATTATACAAGTAAAAAGTAAAGTGGTCGATCATAGCCGAGGACGGTCTGAAGGTTTTTTTTTTTTTTTTTCATTAACTACTGCACTGAGGTGTAGGGGAGAGTGTCACTCCTTACCCAGGAATACTCCACTTACCCTTGATCTTCACCTTGGGTGCAATTTTAGTATAAGCTCCATGCAGATAATTATTTTCATGTAAAATCATTATTTTGTACTTACTCAGTCATAGTTTCTCTCTCACGGCACGAAAAAGAATTTTAAAATATCAAGCAGAACTTTAATTAGAACAATTTTTCCATTTCGATGTACAACCTGACATTTTGGGTGTGAGCCGACATTTTGGGTGTCAGCGACACTTATCTGCCCTTAGTTAGCTATTCCATCAACCGGCCACTCCCAAAATGTCAGCGAGTCGACGTTTCATATCGCCCTTATGGAAATGGAAAAATCGTTCTAATTAAAGTTCTGCTTGATATTTTAAAATTCTTTTTCGTGCCGTGAGAGAGAAACTATGACTGAGTAAGTACAAAATAATGCTTTTACATGAAAATAATTATCTGCATGGAGCTTATACTAAAATTGCACCTCACCTTATAATGTTGAGTGTTTAACAAGGAGGCATCAAGTACCATTTTTTGAGTCTTTGGTATGTCTCGACTGAGGATTGAACTTTGATCTCCCAGCTCATTAGCAAACACTCTTAACATTATGTTAAATGAGCCTGTAAAATATGACATCATTAAAGTTTTAAATAGTGTTAAAAATGACATTGATTTTTATCTTGAGCAGAGTGAGTCTCGTATATATGTCAGGATAAAATGCATGATATATCATAAAATGAAATGCTGTGAAAGACAAGATGTGTTAAAAAAACAAACGGAAAAACAAATTAAATACAGGAAAAAATCATCAAGAAACGAGGGATTTTACTGGTTTCATTCAGATCAACAAACATCTTCAGAAAAAGTGAAGATTTTGAATTTATTCGATAACGGTAAAAACATAGGAAAAAGAAGAATGCACAACGAGACGTCGTTACCATGCGTTTAACTATTTGAAAAAAAAAAAGAATAATAATCAATTTTCCATTTTATTTTTAAGCTAAAGAAATCAGCTGTTTTCTTTCTTTTTTTTTCTTCTTGTACAAAAGTCTTGATCGTTCATCTCGTATTTCTTTCCAGTTTCCATTGACATTGCTCGGGTTTTCAATAATGTTCTACCCCAACAGACTCAGCCATCAGATGGATTCAGTGGTGAGAAGACAATTACCTTTAATTATACAGTCTGGTAAGTACCTTATAGAATAACAAAATATGCCGAAATAATTTATAAACTAAAAACTTTTTGGTGCTCTTGTATTTCAGATTTTATTTTTATGATAGATTTTTACCATATCCATCTGCTGATGAAGTGGTGCTATCCAAACACTCAGATAGGTGTTGGATACCACCACTTCATGACTAATATATATATATATATATATATATATATATATATATATAATCATACAAGAATAATGTATCAAAAATGTAATTAAGAGAAAAATGATCACTTATTTTTCTTAATTTGAACTTTTTAAAATTCTTTAAGAAATTAATACAAATAATAAAATTAGTCTTATAAATTTATTTTATAGAAATGCTTTATACTATTAATCTAAAAGATTTAGTCATTCTATGTCATTTGTATTTTTATACAATTCAAATGTTAGATTTTTCAAGGTAAGAAATGATTTTGAAATATAAAAAAAAAATTCATTTTTTTTTTAAATTATTATTTCCATCTAATACTTCTAATCTGACTGGTTTATGAAAATAGAAATGTCTTTACCTTTCCCACGTAATCACGTGATACACACATATCAACATTGTCGTCCTAACATCAAGAAGAATCTCAACTTGACTGCAATAAGTATGTCTCAGTCAGGAGGGGAAAAAAAAAAAGAAGAAATATGCTTCTGACGATGGTATATATGTCCGAAAGTACTAAAGTTTTTTTGTTTTTTTTTAAAAAGGAAGAAAAAAAATGTTTTTACGGTAAATAAATAATTTATTTTTAAAAACAAATAATTTGCGTTGTGCAGGTTTTCTAAATATTTTATTAAAAAAATATTCTCTTTATTATTGCCATTTCACTAACGTTTCCAATGTGTGACTTTTCAAAATTTATCTGTTTGATTTTGTCAGGTATTTGGAAGTTTTGATGTGGAAAGTTACTTGCAATAACAGTCAGATTGTATACTCACCCAACCAGAAGGCATTTGTAAGTTTGATCACTGAAGGCCAAGTACCTTTCATTGCTGAGGAATATGCAGATTTGACAGGTCAGTGACAGGTTTCTAGAACAAACCAAAATAAAAAATTAAGTTTTACTTATCCTCTTTGAAAGATACTTGATTCCTTATCTCTTTTAAATAGTGCTAATCTTATTTTTTCTCTTATGGAGGATTTAGGCCTTTAATTTTTTTTCTTTGAAAAAAGAAAATTGCAACAGAGTTTATTTTTATTTAGCGGGGTGCCTCTTCAAGAAGTTAAAGCGTAAAATATTTGTTTTCTTTCAGGGGGGAAATAAACATGTTTATTTTATGGTGTTCGTATAACCCTGTAAGAAAACAATACACAAAATAAAACGAAACACCAGGACAATCGTCTGACAATCAACCGTCGTTCCTGCCACTATTCAGTTCATTCTCAAATCCTTTCTTTTATTCAATTCACCTGGACGATATGCAAATTTCATGCACGGCAAAGGCTATGTTTTGGGATTGGCTCAGTCCATTACACTCCCCCCTGTTCTCATCATCACACACACAGCAGCTGCAAGGCAGCCTCCTTCGTCTGTGGCTTTTTCTGTGACGTGACACAGCTAATTCAGTCGCTGCTTAAGGTGATTCTACTAAGACATTTTGACCTCTGCTATTGTCGCTGTCTTCACTGTCGCTAAACCGATTTAAGCCATCATTGACCGAGCTATCGGCCTCGTCATTCATCATCGACACGCACAATTCACAATAGCTTGACACTGCACTTCCACTGTCTTCGGAATTGCTCACCTTCCGAGGATGCGGACAAAGATCTCTTACATGGCGAGGCACTCCATCCAACCACACTGTTTGGGGACTCACCACCTTCGTCACAGTTCCTGTCCTCAATTCACCTGTGCACCTGTTTAGCTGGACTCCCACCAGCACAATGTCCCCCAGTTCATAAATTTCATGTTTGTGTTTTGGTAGCAATGGAAGGCTTCATCGATGCCTTTCACCCGGACTTCATACTTGTACAGTGCATTTGCCGGAGCCGTAGCACTATGGACATCCTCTTTTGGCGTGATATTGTACCAATAAACCGCCTTTTCAGCAGTGCATCCCTTCCTAGCAGCAATCCGTTTATAAATCTATGGGACCTCTCGACAATACCATTTCTTGACAGTGCATATACACACTGAAAATGCAATCGACACCCCAGCTTTCAGCAAATATTCTGAACTTGTTGCTACTAAAAGCTGTACCGTTGTTGGTCAAAATTTCTTCAGATGGACCTCTCTCAAAGGAAACAGCTTAGACACTGTATAACAGGTTATCCATCTAGGAGAAGGAAAACTCTGATAAAAAAAACGTGTCACTGACCACTTGCGTCTTGGCAGCAAACCGGGAGCTGGAGTTTCGAATAAAATATCCGGTTTGCAAACCTAAAATTGCTTAAGGAGTAGATGGGTTCTGCCTATCGCCCGACCTTCACACTTCTTCTCTCTCTATTAGCCAGGTGCAGAGGTACTAGCGCTGAGACACCTCAAAAACACTCAGTGCTTGGCCTTGTTTCCTGACTAGGACAATGAATGCCATCTCTCTTTCTCTCTATCTGGACAACTTGGGGAAAGTTTTTTCGTCACTAAGTCCTACATAACTAGTTTGGGTCGCTGTTGTTCCGACAGGTTGAGGGTATAGGTTAGACAGCTTGTCTGGCTGCTGTTTCTGACTGTCGGTATAAGAGCCCTAACTCTTAGGTAGCGCTAAAAATGGCTGCTCCATCAAAAGTTGTATAATATCGTAGTTAACTGGACGTGCTATGTTGTGCATGGAAAGGGACCCTGCAGTTATCCCCAGTGGGCTTTCCCGATACAACCAGCCCCATGGACCAAGTCACGACTAATGGGCTGGTTGTGTGAGCTTATTGGCACCAAACAAGCACCCACTTTGCCCTCCCCACTCTATCACAAAACAAACATGACCTTACAAAGTAAAAAAATTAAACCTAAACCAGACACCCACCAAAAAACATCTTCGTCTCTGCCCTTGAGGCTAGCATTCACGACATCGACGACGTAGAAACTTTTCTCCTGACAAACTCCCTGGATATTCTAGCATTAAGTGAAACAAACATTCAATCCTCAATCTCCTCTCACCATTTTGACGTAACTGATTACCTCCCATTCTACCATAAAGACTCTGACAAACATATGCACGGGCTAGGAGTTTATGTTCGGAACACCTTCCCCTTGACTAGAGAACATAGACTAGAATCAGATGACCGAGCCTACATGTGCTTTAGATTGACCGTGTAGCACAGTGTTAGTTACTGATATTTCTTATACCGTTCTCCTTCTACCCTGCTTAACTCTGTCTCTGAAAACATAGATACAGCACTCTCACTTGACTCGAATGCCCAAATTCATGTATTTGGGGATTTTAATGCACACCACCATGACTGTCTGGGATTCTCCAGCTTTACTGACGCAGCTGGTAACTCTACGTATAATTCCTCCTTAGCTCACTCCCTCTCACAGACTGTCACTTTTCTGACCCGCCTCCTTGATCGTGTGGCCCAGCAAGCCTCACTTCTCAACCTGTTCTTGACTTCACTGCCCGAGTGACGAATGTCCATAGCCCACTCGAGAACGCTGATGACATTGTGGTAATGATTGATATCACCCTAAAAACGTGTCTCAAAGCTGATGAGCCGTTGTTCAAAACGACTAGATACTATGAGCAGGCTGATTTTGATTCCATCAGAGATCACATCAGCGACGCCCCATGGAGTGAAACCTTCTCACTCCTTGCTGATCAGTGCGCAAATGAGTTAACCGAATAGGTCAAAACTGGCATTGAAGCATATGTCCCCATGCGAAAATTCTTCAGCAAACCCTACTCTCCTCAATGGTTCACCTTGGAATGTGCAGCTGCTATTGCTAAAAAGCAGCAAGCATTCCAACAATTCGGCTGCCACAAGTCAACTGCAAATAGACAGAAATTCATAGAGTCAAGAAATAATTGTAAAGTAGTGATAGGTGAAGCAAAGACAAGGTATACAGAGATAATCAGAAAACGCATTCAGTCACAAAAACTAGGTCCTCGCAATTTCTGGAAAGTCTACAATAGTGTGGTGAACAATGGACAGTCAATAATTACTCCGCTATCAAACCACAATGATGTGTTTGCACAGCAACTGATAAGGCTGAACTACTTGCCCAGCGTTTCCCTTAAACTCTACTTTGGACTCAGCAATCTACCCCCTCTCTAAATTCCCATTGCAGACCGAAGCCACACTTGAAAACCTGGTCATCACCCCGTCTCTGGTCAGGGACATCATAAGAAAACAGGGTTTATGTGTCATGTGTCCGATTCTGGCCGCATCCAACACGCATCTTCAATTGCGGTCCCATGTGATTCAAGCAGGACATCTGTTGCCAAAGAACTTGTGTCAACCCACACATCAAGCTCCTCGCCATTGACATATTGACGTACCATTTACCTTTGCATGGTTCAGCCTGACTCTATTAACGGTCTCGGTTAGCATGCATCTTAATGGGACATCTTCCGTTTGATCGTCTCATCCTTTTGTCTCCGCACTTACCATTTGCTTCATGATACTAGTCACTACTCGCAGCCAGCCGCATACTGGGAGATGCCCAACAAGCAGAGAGAGAACACCTTTCTTCTGGTAATAGTGTCTGGGACAGCTCATGTAAAACATTCTTGACATGATACACACATTGGAGACTCTTCAGCCTCCAATATACCCTGTTGTAACTTACAAAAAGCAAACTGGGAAAAATTCCAAAACTCATGCCAATATAGAAGAATACCAGAAGCTAACACTCACACTGAAGAACATATTGCATATTTCTGCAATACT
Source organism: Sepiola atlantica (assembly GCA_963556195.1). Taxonomy (NCBI): domain Eukaryota; kingdom Metazoa; phylum Mollusca; class Cephalopoda; order Sepiida; family Sepiolidae; genus Sepiola; species Sepiola atlantica. The sequence continues at coordinate 34,072,309 of OY744546.1, read as the reverse complement.
CTCCTTTCCAATGCAAAGGACAACATACCAAAAAGCTCCATTTCCTCAAAATCTAACAAACCATGGTTCAACAAAGAATGCCAAAAAGCCGTGAGAACACAACTTGCTAACCTATAAAAATTTGAAAATGACCCAGCAAAGGAAAATTTGGACCTATAGAAAAACATGAGAATTAAAACTACCAACTTATATCTTTGATTTGACAATAACTCCAAAAAACAAAACCAATCCAATTATATTTCAAGATTAATTTGAAATTATAAAAAAACATCATCCCAACTATAAGTACATTAACACAGATGGATCTAAAGAATCAGACAGTCGGATGTGCTGCTATCTTAAATAAGACTAAAATGCAGTGTGGACTATCTGACAAAGCGTCAATTTTTAGTGCAAAAGCTGCAGCCATATACTTGGTGTTAAAAATAATAGAAGATAGTAGAACTGATAAATACATCAGCTTCTCCAACTCCCTATCGGTGCTCACAGAACTGAAGACCAAAAAATGGATAACCCTTTAATCATAAAAATCTTAAACAAGATCACCTCTATCTATTACGAGAAGTAGTGTAAAATTAAATTATGCTGGATACCGAGCCATATCAGCATTCATGGAAACGAAAACATGGATGGAGCAGCAAAAGAATCGCTGAACATGATACCTACCAATACTAAGATTCCATACACTGATCTTCGACCTATAAACAGGTTAATCAAAGAAAAATGGCCAGAATCTTGGAGTAAATGCAAAAAGTAATGAATTACACAAGGTTTGGTCAACTATTGATGAGTGGCCCTTAGGCTACAGGAAGTCAAGAAGAGAAGAGGTTGTAATAGCCAGACTTCATATAGGACATACATATATTACCAACATTACATTTATTGGAGAGTGAAGAGTCTCCAATGTGTGTATCATGTCAAGAATCTTTTACAGTCAAACATATTAATAGACTGTCAGGATCTACAACAAAGCCGAAGGAAATACTACAACTCGAAAAATCGAAAGGACCTGTTTAAAGACGCAAATCCAACCAAAATCTTAGACTTCATCAAAGAAATTGGACTGTTCTAAAAAGTTTAATCATAAATTTTCGATTTCATTTTTCTCTTTTCAATGATATTAAAATACATATGTATTTTTTAAAAATGATATCAAAATACATAAACATTTTTAAAAATGATATTAAAATAATATGTATTTAAAAAAAATGATATCAAAATACATATGTATTTAAAAAAAAATGATATCAAAATACATAAACATTTAAAAAAAAATGATTAAAATACATAAACATTAAAAAAAATGATTAAAATACATAAACATTAAAAACTCATGTTTCGGCATTAAATGACAAATAAGAGGTTGATATATATATATATATATATATATATATATATATATATAGTGTTATAATGGAATAATTCCAGGAAGAAATCCGGGTAAGAGAGCTCAATGTGGTAAACAGAGCAATAATAACGTAAAATATAATAACACGAAATTACATGATTGTCGATGCAATAATTTATTTCAACCTTGCGGTTTTATTCAAGCATCCAACTTGACAATTACATTTTTGAGACTGATAGAAAACTGAATTTATCCTCGACACTTTGAACACAATCAGAGGGGTATTTTTAAGCAGTTAGCTCCCAAAATGGCTACCACCACTCTCTCTGTGTTCGAAGTGTCGAGGATAAATTCAGTTTTCTATCAGTCTCAAAAATGTAATGATATACATATATATATATATATATATAGGGGTATTTTTAAGCAGTTAGCTCCCAAAATGGCTACCAAATTTTATTAAATAGTTTTGTCTGTTTTTTTGCAGGAGAGTATATTTTGTTTTTTAAGAAACAAATCATAAATCAAACAATTTTTATTAAAAACTAAAGTGAAATATATTCACAACTAGCAGTAGAAGAAGTAAAAATGTGTGTGTAACTTCTATCTCTTTCCCTCCCTCTCTTTTCTTTCTAAATTTAATCCAGTAAAGGTTATAATTGACCTTAATATCAAATTAAGAAGAAAAAAAATGAAAGTTTTTCACTCTTAGTGTATTTAGATATGACAGAGGTTGACGGCTTGTGTTGGCCTTTGCCTTCCTCTTCTCTTTCTCATTTTCATCATCAGTTGCACTCCCACCCTGCCCCAACGATAAAACGTCAAAGGCCCGCGGCCTGCCTGCTCCTCTCTTGCTCCCCCCCCCATCACAGATCCAATTGCCCAGCGGTGCTGTCCTTACTGCTATTATACTGCAACTACCATCGTTATACTCCCATCTCTCTCCTTTTCTCTCTCTCTTCAAAACAACGAATGCATAACTAAAAAAATGTTTACCAAGATTTTCTTTCTCTCTATTTTTTTTTTTACAGAGATCATTGCTTTCCTTTCTTTTTAATTTATAAAATAAAATTGTCACACACACACAACTCAAAACAAGTGAACTACTTCATACAACATATTCCTTTTTTTCTTATGTATATATCTATATATATATGCCCATGTGTGTGTGTATTCGTCTACTAAATGGTATTATCTCTATTTTTATGGGTTTTTTCTATTCCCTTTTTCCTTCTCTCATTTTCTTTAGAAATTATTGCCTTTTCTTTTAATTTATAAAATAAAATTGTCTCACACACACGCAAATATTTTCTTTTAGCTATACAATGCATTCTCTTTTCTAAACAACAATTTACTAAGAAGTCTTCATTAATCAAAAGGAACCCAAAACGACACGAGAAAACACAAAACAAAAATGAACTGTTTTTATACCTACCCCATTCAGTGGCATTCTCTTCAATGACGTCTAAACTGTTTTGCTTTGTTTGAGAGACTGCCCATGTTTGATCCTCGTTTGTTAATGCTGGGACTGCATTTCACGGTTGTTGCATCCGCCGAGTCGATCTCAATTCTCTGGATTTCCGATGTGGGCTCATCTGTGTGCCTCTAGCATTCGCTGCACTTTTTCCAGGGTAAATCATGGTCACGGCAACCAGATGTATGTGTGCGTTCGCTGCACTGGCTGTAATCGGCCCCACACGTTGTACTGGTCCAAAAATTGCTGTTCGATCTCGTCTCAGTGATGCAACAAAAAACTCTCATGCCAAGTAAAAACCATGAGTACAGTTTATCAACAATAAGTTCAACATCACACAACAGACCCTGTGTTCCCGTGGACCACTTAAAAACAACTGCCACCTCGAAAGTTTAACTCCAACTGACTACTCGCTCATGCCCAGAGATCAGGTCTTCTCCTATTTCCTTTCTTCCTGATTGAGTCTTTCTCACTGGTCAGTACTGGATCATCTAACCCAAGCACACGCCACTTGAAATTCCAACTTGAGATAACTGTCAGACAGAGGATTATCAGTGAACATCCCAGCATGGGTCCCTGGCTTTACGAGGTACTTACTTTATTTCAAAAAGAAATAAACTTCTGGGTGGCCCAAAATAAAACATAAAATATTTTCACTTTCTTAGTTCCTCCCTTCCTTTCTTTGGCCGAGCATCTAACGCTTGCAACGTCTGCCATAAAAAAATGCAGCCTACTGCATTTTTACAGGAGCTCTCGGACATGGTCGGGCAACCTATCGACAGAGGCTGCTTTGAGGCCTTGATCCGTCATACCATAAAATGGTACATCAAGCTTCTGGAGGTTTGCCAGATAAACATTTACGGTTTCACCCGGGTGCATGCGGCGTACAACAAACTGCACATACGCCACATAGGATCCCAGGGCCAACATTGTAAATAAATCTTCCTTTATGGAGGCATAATCCCCATTTTTTCTTCACTCAATTGTTAGTACACCGCAAAGGCGCCGCCTGTCAAACGCATAGAGATTATGCATTCTATCTTCTTTATAGAGCACAGCCGACACACAAGCTCAGCCTTCTCAATCCATTCAATAATGAATTGGCTGGGGTCCGAACCACTAAGCTCAGGTATAAGCTTCAGATCAATCTTATCTGCCATCATGATGCTGAGATAGCTTGTAAGAAAGCAACGTACAAAACAAAACGTAAAATCCAGGACAATCGTCTAACAATAAACAATCGTTCCTGCCGCTTTTCAGTTCATTCTCAAATCCTTTCTTTTCATCAATTCACCTGGATGCTATGCAAATTTCATGCACGGCGCAGGCTATTTTTTTCGTTTGTGTCGGGGGATTGGCTCAGTCCATTACAAACCCCACCATCCACCCCTACAAAAAAAGCTTTTATATCTATCGTATTATGATAGATAAGAAAATAATGTTTTAAAATCAGAAAAAAAAGTGTCTATATCTACCAGGTGTTCAGGATCAATTTATAAAATTTTTTACATTTGTTCATTTGAGAACCATTTGAAGTATTTACTAGCAGTAAAGTTCAACGGGTAGCTGTTTCTCTATACTATTGGTGGGTTTGAGAGCTCTAGACCATGGACGACTGGAAAGTACAGAAATATTGGAAGAGAGTGACCTTCATCATATTTACACAGAAATCTTAGATGCAGCTCA